>CM042685.1:93422683-93822683 GCA_023614405.1 Avena insularis | reverse complement strand
CAGGCTTCATCCGGCCAATCAAATACTCCAAGTGGCTGGCAAACCCAGTCCTTGTCGAGAAGAAAAATGGGACCTGGAGGATGTGTATCGACTACACAAACTTAAACAGTGCCTGCCCGAAGGAGCAATTTGTCCTCCCGCGGATCGACCAAATAATCGACTCCACCGCGGGCTCGGAGTCGCTGTGTTTCCTCGATGCCTACTCTGGATACAACCAGATCAAAATGGCTGTCGAGGACGAGGAAAAGACGACGTTCATCACGCCATTCGGAGCCTTCTGCTACACCGCCATGACCTTCGGCCTCAAGAACGCCGGGGCGACCTACCAGCGATGCATGCAGGAATGCCTTGCAAGCCAAATTGGCCGCAATATCCATGTCTACATCGATGACGTGGTAGTGAAGTCCGCTTGCCAGGGCGATCTACTCGCCGACCTGGCGTAAACATTCGCTAACCTGCGGAAATACAAGATAAAGCTAAACCCAGGCAAATGCACCTTTGGTGTACCAGCAGGGCAACTACTGGGGTACGTTGTCTCCAAGCGCGGAATCGAGGCGAACCCCACCAAGATCGACACGATCGCTCGACTCGGCAAACCCGAGTGCCTGTGCGACGTCCAGAAGCTGGCCGGGCGAGTCGCGGCTCTCAGCCGCTTCATCCCCCGATTGGGCGAAAAGGCGATGCCCCTATACCGACTGATGCGGAAGAACCCCACCTTCCAGTGGGACAAGGAGGCGGACGACACACTCCGCGACCTCAAGAAGGTGCTACCCGCAGCACCGCTACTCGCCGCCCCGTCGACAAAGAACCCATGCTGTTCTACGTCGCGGCTTCCGAGCGCGTCGTCAGCGCCGTCATGGTCGTCGAGCGGGCAGAGGAAGGAAAGGAGCGCCCGGTACAACGACCGGTGTACTATATCAGCGAGGTCCTCACCGAGTCGCGCCCGTGATACCCATAATACCGAAACTGGTGTACGGTCTTGAGCTGCCGCACTACGGCGATTTTACTTCCAGGAGCACCCGATCATGGTCATCTCCTCAGCACCGTTGCAGGACATCATCCGCAACCGTGAGGCGACCGGGCGAGTCGCCAAGTGGGCCGTCAAAATCGGCGTCCACAACATCAAGTATGAGCCACGAAAAGCGATCAAGTCGCAGGCTCTCGCGGACTTCATCGCCGACTGGGAAGAAGCCCAGCAGGCGGAAAAACTGCCATACCTCCACTACTGGAGCCTGCACTTCGACGGCTCCAAGAACGCAGACGGCACAGGAGCAGGGATCGTGTTGACTTCCCCAAAGGGCGACAAGCTCCGCTACGTCCTCTGCCTCGACTTCACCCCCTGCACCAACAACATGGCCGAGTACGAGGCATTACTCCACGGCATGTGAGCTGCCATGGAGATGAATGTCAACCGCCTACGCTGCTACGGGGACCCCGACCTCGTCGTTGGGCAAGTCGCTCGCACATGCGACGCGTCTCTCCCACCATGGCGGCATACCGCCAAGAAGTGGACAAGCTGGGCGGACACTTCGCAGACTACTCCGTCGAGTGGATCGACAGGCGGAAGAACGAGGAGGCCGACGCACTCTCTCGCATCGGCTCGGCTTGACTCGCACCACCCGCCGGTGTCTTCCTCGACACGATCACCAAGCCGTCCGTCTCTCCCCCGAGGAAGATCGACATCGGAGTCCCGCTGCAACCAGAGGCAGCCCTGGTTGCACTCATCGCCGAGCCAGAAGACTGGACTAGGACATACATCGCCTACCTGGAGGGAGGCACCTTGCCGGCAGACGAAATAGACGCCCGGATGATAACGCGACGCTGCAAATCCTTCGTCATCATCGACGGCGAGCTCCACAAGTGCAGCGTGACCGGCGTGTTCCAACGCTGCGTCCAACCCGCCGAAGGATGCAAGATCCTCCACGACATCCACTCCGGCATGCGGCCCTGCGCGGAGCCCGCTCTCTGTCGCAAAGGCTATGCGACACGGCTTCTCTTGGCCCACCGCTGCGGCAAGCGGTTGACATTGTCCAGCGGTGCACCGGGTGCTAGAAGTACGCCAACCAGACACACGTGCCTAGCTCAGCGCTCAAGACAATCCCCATCACCTGGCCATTCACCGTGTGGGGCATGGACATGGTAGGCCCTTTCAAAAAGGCCCCCTCCGGCTTCACCCACCTCCTGGTCGCGGTCGACAAATTCACAAAGTGGGTGGAGGCCAAGTCAGTCCGGAAATGCGACGGGAAGACCGCCACCAAATTCCTACGCGAGCTCATATATCGCTACGGGTTCCCAAACAGCATCATAACGGACAATGGCACCAACTTTTCCAAAGGAGCCATGGCCGAGTTTTGCGAGGAACATCACATCCGACTCGACCTCGCGTTAGTCACCCACCCGGAGTCCAACAGCCAGGCGGAACGGGCCAACCAGAGCATCCTCCACGGCCTGAAGCCGCGGCTCCAAGTACCACTCAAGCGCACCGCCGGGTGCTGGGTCGAGGAGCTACCCTCCGTCATTTGGGGTATCCGCACCTCGGTCAACAGGTCGACAGGGTTCACCCCCTTCTTCATGGTTTATGGAGCCGAGGCAGTCATGCCCACCGACCTCGAGCACGACTCGCCAAGGATCGTCCACTACACGGAGGCTACGAACGAACTCGCACGTCAGGATGGAGTCGATCAACTCGACGAGGCACGCGACCTAGCTCGCTCCCGCACTGCCATCTACCAGCAAGGACTCCGCCTCTACCATAGCCGGCGGGTGAAAACTCGCACCTTCCAGGAAGGCGACCTAGTGCTACGCCTCATCCAGGACAAGAAGGGCATGCACAAGCTCTCCCCTCCATGGGAGGGACCATTCGCCATAGGGCGAGTACTCGGCAACGACGCCTACTACCTCACCGACGTCCGCGGAGATGGAAAACTCGACGTCAAGCGACCATGGAATGTAAAGCTCCTACGGAAGTTCTACTCCTAGAACTCCACATATGTATCCTCCAGTCGCTATGAAATAAAACATATTGGTTACCGCAAATTGTGTCTACTCTCCGTGTCTTGTGCCACTCGCACTCGTAGTAACAGCACCAAGCTAACTGCAGGAGTCAACCTTTGGTACAGCGATCGCCACGGCCAAGTAGTGCGCTATGAGGGCACTGGGTTACCCCAGGACTCGTAACGTCCATGAAAAACGCCTACCCGGAGCCCCATTGGAGTCGCCTAGCTCGACTGGCTTAAGGAGCCAAGACAACTGCCTTCGCTCCTCACAGCAACCATGATCCTCCGCGTCCTCGACACAGCGACCCGAACGGCCAAGTACCACGCTCGGGGACTGACGACCAGTTCAACGCGAGCGACTAGGGAAAAACGCCAAGTACGAGAGCGTGCCCAGGACTATCCATGCGACTGACCCAACGGGCCCGGCAGGAGCGATGTGCTCACTCCGCCCAGTCCTCACCCACCCTAGAGCCGCGACTAGAACCACCAAGTACCATGCTCGGGGACTCGGCTACCCGACCTCGTTCGCGCAAGGGAAAGCGGTGAAGTAAAGAGCACTCATGGAAGTCGCCCTGCGACTGGCTTTCCAAGCTCAGGCGATTCGACCTCAATAATAAAACGCTCAAAACCACAAACACATAAACAAACGAGGTAAACCCCATAAACAGGGCGGACGCGCTCGGGGACTCGTTCAACCCTCAGTCTCAAACGCAAGTCAATTCACAAAATAACACGATATCCCATTATAGGAAATCAAAGTTGTTACAAAATGCATGTTGCGCCTAATGGCCCAACTGCTTCTAACGCCCCAGGGCACAACGTTTTACTCCGCAGGCTTCGACGACGACTCGCCGCCACCCTTGCGGTTGCGAATGAAGGGAATGTACGGGTTCGACGGGTATGTCGTCAGCTCACCCGCCATCGCCGCACGGAAGGGCTGCTCGATCTTGAAGTCCCGGTGCGGCGGCTCGGGGTCGTTGGGCGCGACGGTCGTCTCCTGATAAGGAAGGAGATCGCCCATCGTCCAGACGCGATTGGAGTATACCGCGGCACGGTCCGTCAGCTTCAGCACCTCGGCAATCTCCACCGAGCCCGTCGACGATGGGTATCCACTCGTCACGTCGTCCAGATCGAAATCCTCCAGGAAGTGGGCGAGCCCAAGGCTGAGCGTCGTCGCCGCCCCGCGCCGAAACGCCGACCGCGTCATGAACTCGACGACCGACGACGCCTTCTCCAAGTATCGCCACACTTCGACGAGGTCGCTGGGAATCACTTCCGTGGGCGACATCTCCTGAAGATACGCCTGAATGCAAGCCACGGACGAAGTGGCCGAGTCGACCAGAGTGGCCACACATTGCCGCGCGTCGTACGACTGTGCCTCCTCCGCGCTGTCGATGATCCGACCTATGGACAGAGAGTGGCAGTGAGTACATCAACATTCACACAACGCAAATATTACAGGTAAAGGCAGGAACATCTACCAATCAAAGGACGAGCGAGATCCGTGATGAAGCTTTGAAGAGAGGAGTAGTCGTCTTGCAGCCCAGCAACAAGGGCGTCAGAGACCTTACGCTCGTCAGCAGCGGCCGTAATAGCAGCCTTGGCCCGTCCATCCGCTGAACTCGCCTCCTACTTCGCTTCCTTAAGCTCGCGCTCAAGGTCGGCGATCCGCTTCTCAGCTGAGCTCAACGCAGATTGAGCCGCCGTCAATTCACTCGCCGGGACAAGGCCCTGTCGGACCTCCTCTGCCTTCGCAACAATCGCCTGGAGTCCCTTGTTCGCCTCTTGGACAGCGACAAGTTCCTTCTCCGCGCGACATTTCCCAGCAAGCCGGTCGGCTGATTCACGCTGCAAACCGTGTGCAAAAATCCAACAATTAACAAAAACGAAATCCTAAGTGCCCACCCGCTGAACTTCAGCAAGTGGACACTCGGGGACTGGAGATCAAAAATCCTAAGTGCCCACCCGCTGAAATTCAGCGACTGGACACTCAGGGACTGGAGATCAAAAATCCTAAGTGCCCACCCACTGAATTTCAGCGACTGGACAATCGGGGACTGGGTGCGAGAAGTACAAACAAAACATCAAAAGAATCTGACCACTGCAATTCAGTGGCCCGATCCTCGGGGACTGGACATACCTGGAAGGCTGCGCCAAGCATGCCATGAAGCTGTAGCGCGTCCAAGGATGCGAGAAGGGCCGGAGTGTGCCTGCGACGCTGCTCGACCTCTGTTTCGCTGACCCCAGGTACGCGGCTCGATGGCATGGTACAACTCGCCGTTGCCGCACGGGCCATGAAGCGGGGGAAGGTCGCGATGGATGCGCCAACACCAAAAGAGGCCGGCTCGGCCATACCAGGCGAGGAAGCACCCTCCTTGATTGTCAAGGCCGCCTCCGCCGCAGGATCACTCGGAGCAATCATTGTGTCGTCAGACACCGTGACGACATCGTCGCCCTTGGCCTTCTTGGCACTGTCCGTAAGGGCAGCAACCTCATCAGCCTTCCTCTTCCGAGAGGGGTCTTCCTCGGCGACGACTAACGACACTTTGGCCATGGACGGGTGGACTATCTTTTTAACTCCAGTCCTGCAAAATTGGTTACATGAGCAAAGTGGTCCGAGTACGACGAAAAGCAAGGCAGGAGGATAAAACTCACTTGGCGACTGGTATGAACCGCAGCCCCGTGCGGATGCTAGCCGGCTTCTCCAGTTCGGGGCCCAGTTTCCGACTGAGGCCCATCTCTAGAACGTCATGCGCCCAAGACACGGACGGCCTCTGACGAAGCCGTGATAGAAGCCTCCGAAACGATCTCGGCAGGAGCTCTCCTGGGAGGCGAAGCTGCCGCGGCTGGAGCAACCCCCGACCCAGAGACTGGGGCGAATGGGGGAGGAATCGAGGCCAGAGGCACCTCACTCAGGGCGGCGGTGGCATCCGGTGCTGCCGTCGTCTGCGGCGCTGCATCCCTGGCCAGGCTGGTGGCGTCGGAACTACTCGCCGAACGCGGCGGAGATGCCTGTCTCGCTGGCTTAGTCTTCCTCTTCGGAGGGGCCTTCACTTCCTTCTTATTCTTCTTCGACGGGGTGGCCTCGCGACGCGAGGTGTGCTCGGGAAGCTCGTCGTCATCGTCTTCATGACGTTCAAGGCTTCTACTCGCCTCGAGTTCGCGCTGACGCTGCCCGCGAGTTTTGCGAACCAGTGGGGCGGCCTCTTCCTCGGACTCTTCGTCATCATCGCTCCTGTCGCTCTCGGCGCCGCCCTTGGTGGGAGGCGACTCGCCCCCGTCCTAGACGGACGAGCTCGAGTTCTCGTCGTCCGCGGGCGGAAGCCACCCTTCAACCATTTGAAATAACTATTGCAAGCATGAAGCAATATCAATATAACCGCGACAGCATCAACTGCGACTGCGAATGGTAGAAAGTGACTTACTGTCGGGGCTGGATGCTTAGCGGTGTAGGGGGCGACCCCAGCCTTCGCATCCAGGTACACCGCCTGGGTGATCTTCTTCAACGCCGGGACGTAGTCCTCGAGTTTCCACTCGGCCAGGCAGGACTTCGTCGAGTCTTCCCGGCCCGTGTACTTGTACATGTAATGGTCACGGCGGGCCAGGGGAACGAGTCGCCGCCCAAGCCAACAGTTGTACAAGTTGATGGTCTGAAGACCCTTCTTCTTCAGGCCGCGGATGGTTTGAAGCATCTCATCCACGACCATCCGCTGGTCTGTTGGGAGCTTGCCGACTTGGAGTCGGCGTGGTTCGGGCCGGTCGGCGGAGTACCTTGGGATCGCCACCTCGCCGTCTGGAGTCGCCTCGATGACGTAAAACCAGGACTTCTTCCACTCGCTTGCCGCCTTGGCAGGTAGCATCAGGTCAAAAAAGGAGGCTTTCGACTTGAGCTGGAACGTTAGGCCACCTGCCGCCAGCATTGGGCCGCCTGATTCTTCACGACTAATCCTCCCGTGGAACAGATCTTTCCATAGGGGGAAATAGGGCCTACAGCCCAGGTAGCACTCGCAGAACGCCACGAAGATGGCGAGCTGCTCGATGCTATGCGGGCCCAGGTCCGATGGCTGAATCCCGTAGTAGGCACAGAAGCGCCGGAAGAAGAGAGATGTGGGAAACCCCAGCCCCCACTCCAGGTGGCTGGTGAAGCAGACGAATTCTCCCTCGCGCGGGTACGGAGTCACCTCTCCGGCCGCGGGGATGCGCCACCTGCCGACGCGCAGGATCCCGGCTTCCTCGAAAGACGCCAATAGCGCTCTCGTGCATTTGGACCTGCCCCATGGTTCGACGGAGGGGGCCATTGGCAGAAAGGTTCGTGGAGGTCGGAGGATTTTGGATCGGTTGGATCGCGGTGCGGAGGAAAATGGAGATGCGCGAAATCGGAGGAAATGACGAGAGGGTGGTTCTCTGATCGCCTAGCATTTCCCTTATATAGCAGTTGTTACCCGCCAACTCAGGGAGTCGTTACTACGCGGTGATTACGCCAAAAGTTACCGTTGGATTACTCCAACGGCTAGTTTTGACTGCGTCTAATGGTCCAACTTCATCCATTCGAATCGCCGACCCTATCACTACAACAGTGACTAGATATTTCGCCGACCCGTTCACCGAGCTGCGACCAGAATGACTAGTTTTTTCCTTTATTCAGGAGCCCGCCAC
Source organism: Avena insularis (assembly GCA_023614405.1). NCBI lineage: Eukaryota > Viridiplantae > Streptophyta > Magnoliopsida > Poales > Poaceae > Avena > Avena insularis. The sequence continues at coordinate 93,815,031 of CM042685.1, read as the reverse complement.
CGATTCGACTGGGTGTCCGCCTTGGACCCGTATGCTCCGATTGCCAGCAACCACCTGCGCCCAATCGATGACGGCCTCGGAGACTACTGATGGGGATGTGCCTACCGGGGTATACCCAGCAGGACGTTTCCGACTGGCCCAGGAACTGGCGAGTGGGCCTGCAGGACGGCGACTAGATCACGACCTGGCGTGGATCCAAGCGACTGGAAGCTGAAGGCCCAGGAGAGTAGATAGGCCCAGTCGGATTAGGTTAAACGAGTACCGAAACCTTAACTGATTCGGTTGAGATATGTAAACCCTAGGGGGGGTGAGTCTATATAAACCTCCCTACACAGCGTGTAGAGGATACGTTCCATCATCCACCCAAGCGACTCACCGCCTAGCCGTCGAGCTCGCCCCATTGTACCTCCATCATAATACAATCTAGCAGGAGTAGGTCTTTACCCTCCGAGGGGAACACAGGTAAAACCATGTCTCCGCCCTCATCTCGCACCGCAGATGGCTGGCCGCCCTTGCCCTTTGTTCTACTACTCGCTGCCGATTGCAGCATCTGTCGTGGTCATTCCCACGACAAAGTTAGATAGATTATGATGTCATCCTAAGGCATGAGATTTAATGTAGATAAGATACCCTTGTTTACCACCCCTCATTAGTATTTACCCCCACCTGTAGATGCTAGTGCTAAGCATAAAATTGATCAAATTTAGATGGGAATACTTCGTGAAAATGGTTATGAAAATGTCACATCCCAAAATTCTCCTAATTTTGTAATGTGAAATAAATAAATAAGTTTGATTGATTGTTTGACTATGTTGAAAATTCTCAAAGATAAGAAACTTTTTGAATAGAAAATCCTCTCGACCTTGAATTCAAAACCTTATACTCTTTGTTATGACCTAAGTAGCCATATAGGAAAAAGGGCATGGATTGATTATGGATTGTAGGATTGGTGTGCAAGATTTCAAAATAAAAATCATGAAGCCTTCATAAGAATTTCATTACATCCATGCAAAGATCTCACAACTGAATCTGAATCCTGGTATCTAAATCCTATAGTTGATTGCCCAAATGTTCCTAAAGGAAATTAAATTGACTTTATAAAACCCATTATTGCCAAGGCATAAATTATTGATAATTATAGCCTAAAAAGGTCCAATTAATATTAAAAAAATTTAGAAACAAAATTGAGCTCATTTGGAGCTATTATGAAAAGGTTATGGAATAAATACAAATAAATAAAGATATAAATAAAATAGAATATACAAGGATTTATAAATCCACTACTTGCAAACTAGTAAAAAAGTTACAAATATGATCCTACAATGATCTATTCGATTTTAAAAAAAATTAGAAACAAGAATCATTTCATTTGGAGTTCGTATGCAAAAGATATGAGGGAAACAAGTAAATAGAAAAAGAAAAACAAAAACTAAGCGGGCCGGCCCACCTGGACCGACCGGACCGAGCCAGCCGGCTGGACACGCGTACGTTGACTCCCAGGTTCGCTTTAAAAAGCGTGCAATCAGTTTTTGTCAAACCTATCTCTACTCAAACTCTTATAACTTTTTATCTACAACTCCAAATCGACTTCCGTTTGTTTCTATATTGTTCCCTACTTCAAAACCTATCTCCTCACCATCCTAAACCTCTATATAAACACGTGGAGCCGCAGCTGTACGAGTTTCTCTTCTCGAAATCCCGAATCTACATATGCCCGAATCTTATTTCGCTTTTTAACCCATCTAGACTTCGTCGTTTGCCTTCCGTCAAAAAAAGGAAAGTTTTAGAACTCGTCGAAATCTTTCAATCCCGACGAACCTCACCTCCTTTCATCCACCACAGCCGGAGAATTTCGCATCGCAATATTTCAGATCTGACGGTGTAAATCCAAGATGTACTCGCGCTCGTTTCTTCAAATCCAAATTCCTTTGGTGAGAAGGTAGGAATAATGATTCCCCATAACTTTCATGTTGTAGGTTTTTCAATTTGACCTACGGATTTGTCTCTCTAACACAGATCTGTTTCTTGTCTATTCTGAGCCAAAATCGGGTCAATCTCTTCTTCTAGCCACCGGATCCTATCCACACGGTCGAGATCCAATCAATCCGGTGCGTGCCATGTCGTCATTCCGGTCAGCTTCCTTGTCAACGCCACGTCATCGTCAGGTCAGCATCTAGACCCAGCCAGCATGCAAAGTCAACCTGTCCAGTCAGCGGAATATTCTCTGGAATATTCCATTCGAATTTAAAATTACACATTATAGATCTAACTTGTAAAATTCATTAGAAACTCATACAACGTCCAAAAATTGCGTATAATATATCAAATTGAAGATAATTTTACATAGAATCATCTTATCAGAATATATCCAACCTTTATAGTACGTACTTACTTTAATAATTCAATTAGTTTTAATGGTCTTTTAGGTTAATAAATTCATAGAAAATTATTTGTAACTCCAAAAAATATGAACAATATATCAAATTGAAGCTACTGTAATGGACATTCATAATATATGGTTGGATCTAGCATTTGAGGATTATTTACCCCGTAGTGATTTAATTAGTTTTAATGGTTTAAAAATCATTAAATTCATAGCAAATTATTTGCATATCACAAAAATATAAATAATATACCGATGGAAAGTTGGTTCCATGTAGATCATCAATATGCAATTAGTTCAGCCTTTGAGTATAAGGTTTTGCCGTGAAGATTTAAATGGTTTAATGGCCTATTTAGAGTAATAAATTCATAAGAAAATAAAAACTGCTCAGAAAATTACAAATAATATGTCCGTGGAATCACAATTCTGTGGAGATTACAGATATAATTTTATTTTGATTTATAGGCAAAAGAAACTGTATGAATCATTTAAAACGCATTAAACACTAGATAAATCATACAAAAAGATCTATAACTCCGATTAGGGTGAATCCAACGACTACTGGTTCGTATTAGCGTCCTATATCTAGTAAACCCAAGAAACAAATTTAATTCGATAGTTATAATAGCCATTACAACAGAACTATTAAAACCCCTAGATTGGCAAGTAATTATTAATAACAAGTACTCCATTGCATTAATTGATCTCTTTCATGCATCATATACTTCAGTATTGTGTAGAGAACTAATATAACAACCATTGTGACTTACTAAATTGTCATGCATGCATTTGTTGTATTTGTTTGATCTCTATGTGCTATTGTTTATGTTGTATGCAATTGTTTGATCGATAGATTGCGAGGAGGGAAACGTGTGTTATTGCAACTACTATGATTGCAAGTATTGTGGTTATGACGAGTGCAACCATTATATCTATGAGGATTGTGAGAATTATCTAATCGACTACATCTACAACAAAGGTAAGTGGTGCTATCTTGGTCATAAATGTCCTACTGTTTTCCTATGCATTGTAGATGTTTTTGTAGAATTGCATATGTAGGAATTGATGTGTATATGATATGCTATGTCCCATATTATTCCCTAGCATTCCTTGTTTAGGATATTTTCTTTTGAAAATCTAAAGTTGCTGGAGTTTTCGTGTGGTTTTAAAATTATTTTAATTGTGTGAATTGATTGAAATTTGTGGGATTACTGCTGCAGTTTTCTGCCTGACCTGTTGTACCGCGTGATTTTTCATATTTTATTGGTAACTCAGAAAACTCTAAAAAAATAGGATCTGGAGTTTAATTACCTGTAGTACATGCAAAAAAATTGGCTAAAATTCCAGACGAGTTTAGGTCGGTCAGAAAAATTCGTGAAGTCTGATGTACCGTTTTGACAGATTTTGTTTATTGCGTATATGTTGCTCTATTTTACTCTAGTATTGTTCCCAATGCTTTCAAACTATTTTGTGGTTAAATACTACTAATTTTATACACCTGTAATGTTATTATATAAGTGTTTGCTTGTGTGTTGGTTCCTTATGATTGTTTGCTTGTTTGTGACATTGATTGCTTCATATAGTTGTGGGTAGGATTATTCTCTTAGTCGTTTCTTTCCTATAGAATATATTCCTCCCTATCTTGAACCCTTGGAGATATAATGATGTGATAAGTGAAAGGTTTGACAACACAATGCATTTAGAAAGGAGAATGCTTTATCTAATAAAAAAAGATGTGGGAGTATGAAGTGTTGAAATGATGTTATGTAGTAGATTACGCAACCTGAAAGTTGAAGTATCGATAGTTTAGTTTTAGTAGTAGCTTTGTTGATTGAATACATGGGAGTATATATAGAGCATTAGTTCGTGCTCATGGAAACATTCTTCAAGTCAAGTGAGAATGCCCGAGTGATAGAAAAACGTGATTCACATATCCTCATACAGGGTAATGATTTGGGTGCCGGATGGATTGATCACCATTCCTACTACTCTTATTATTCGCTCTTGTACTGTTAGCTTTGCGAATCATGAGTGCCCTTTTCAATCTTAGCAGAGAGTCGACGTTGAGCCTAAACCCTAGAATGGTATATTGTTATACCCTTCTAAAAGCATCCATTGCTAAGCGTAGGAATGAACAGTAAGGATGAATTTCAACCGTGTTTAATGGGTATCGTGAAGCAAACGTTTCCTAATTTCCCACCATGAGAGTTTCTCTAGTTTAAGAAGTGCTTCTTCAGAAACTATCAATCATGGAATTAGAGTGTGCAATGAAAACCAATTGAGCCAAGTGAATCCTTGAGAAGTGACCTAGTTAGATTTCTTTTAAGGGTGGTAGGGCCTTAATGGATCCCGAACCTTTCTTTCTTTCTAGCCTTCCCAAATCTCGGGACGAGATTTCTTTTAAGGGTGGTAGTCTGTCACATCCCAAAATTCTCCTAATTTTGTAATGTGAAATAAATAAATAAGTTTGATTGTTTGACTATGTTGAAAATTCTCAAAGATAAGAAACTTTTTGAATAGAAAATCCTCTCGACCTTGAATTCAAAACCTTATACTCTTTGTTATGACCTAAGTAGCCATATAGGCAAAAGGGAATGGATTGATTATGGATTGTAGAATTGGTGTGCAAGATTTCAAAATGAAAATCATGAAGCCTTCATAACCATTTCATTACATCCATGCAAAGATCTCACAAACTGAATCCGAATCCTGGTATCTAAATCCTATAGTTGATTTGCCCAAATGTTCCTAAAGGAAATTAAATTGACTTTATAAAACCCATTATTGCTAAGGCATAAATTATTGATAATTATATCCTAAAAAGATCCAATTAATATTACAAAATTTTAGAAACAAAATTGAGCTCATTTGGAGCTATTATGATATAAATAAAATACAAACAAATAAAGATATAAATAAAATAGAATATACAAGGATTTATAAACCCACTACTTGCAAACTAGTAAAAAGATTACAAATATGATCCCACAATGATCTATTCGATTTTAGAAAATTTTAGAAACAAGAATCATGTCATTTGGAGTTCGTATGCAAAAGATATGAGGGAAACAAGTAAATAGAAAAAGAAAAAGAAAACCTAAGCGGGCCGGCCCACCTGGACCGACCGGACCGAGCCAGCCGGCTGGACACGCGTACGTTGACTCCCAGGTTCGCTTTAAAAAGCGTGCAATCAGTTTTTGTCAAACCTATCTCTACTCAAACTCTTATATCTTTTTATCTACAACTCCAAATCGACTTCTGTTTGTTTCTACATTGTTCCCAACTTCAAAACCTATCTCCCCACCATCCTAAACCACTATATAAACTCGTAGAGCCACAGCTGTACGAGTTTCTCTTCTCGAAATCCCGAATCTACATATGCCCGAATCTTATTTCGCTTTTTAACCCATCTAGACTTCGTCGTTTGCCTTCGGCCAAAAAACGAAAGTTGTAGAACTCGTCGAAATATTTCAATCGCGACGAACCTCACCTACTTTCATCCACCACAGCCGGAGAATTTCGCATCGCAATATTTCAGATCTGACGGTGTAAATCCAAGATGTACTCGCGCTTGTTTCTTCAAATCCAAATTCCTTTGGTGAGAAGGTAGGAATAATGATTCCCCACAACTTTCATGTTGTAAGTTTTTCAATTTGACCTACGGATTTGTCTCTCTAACACAGATCTGTTTCTTGTTTATTCTGAGCCAAAATCGGGTCAATCTCTTCTTTTAGCCACCGGATCCTATCTAGACGGTCGAGATCCAATCAAACCGGTGCGTGCCATGTCGTCATTCCGGTCAGCTTCCTTGTCAACATCACGTCATTTTCAGGTCAGCATCTAGTCCCAGTCAGCATGCAAAGTCAACCTATCCAGTCAGCGGAATATTCTCTGGAATATTCCATTCAAATTTAAAATTACACATTATAGATCTAACTTGTAAAATTCATTAGAAATTCATACAATGTCCAAAAATTACGTATAATATATCAAATTGAAGATAATTTTACATAGAATTATCTTATTAGAATATATCCAACCTTTATAGTACGTACTTACTTTAATGATTTAATTAGTTTTAATGGTCTTTTAGGTTAATGAATTCATAGAAAATTATCTGTAACTCCAAAAAATATGAACAATATATCAAATTGAAGCTACTGTAATGGACATTAATAATATCTGGTTGGATCTAGCATTTGCGGATTATTTACCCCGTAGTTATTTAATTAGTTTTAATGGCTTTAAAAATCATTAAATTCATAGAAAATTATTTTCATATCACAAAAATATAAATAATATATCGATGGAAAGCTGGTTCCATGTAGATCATCAATATGCAATTAGTTCAGCCTTTGAGTATAAGGTTTTGCCGTGAAGATTTAAATGGTTTAATGGCCTATTTAGAGTAATAAATTCATAAGAAAATAAATACTGCTCAGAAAACTACAAATAATATGTCCATGGAATCACAATTCTGTGGAGATTATAAATATAATTTTATTTTGATTTTTAGGCAACAGAAACTGTATGAATCATTTAAAACCCATTAAACACTATATAAATCATACAAAAAGATCTATAACTCCGACTAGGGTGAATCCAACGCCTACTGGTTCGTATTAGCGTCCTCTATCTAGTAAACCCAAGAAACAAATTTAATTCGATAGTTAGAACAGCCGTTACAACAGAACTACTAAAACCCCTATATTGGCAAGTAATTATTAATAACAAGTACTCCATTCCATTAATTGATCTTTTTCATGAATCATATACTTCAGTATTGTTTAGAGAACTAATAGAACAACCATTGTGACTTATTGAATTGTCATGCATGCATTTGTTGTATTTGTTTGATCTCTATGTGCTATTGTTTATGTTGTATGCAATTGTTTGATCGATAGATTGCGAGGAGGGCAACGTGTGTGATTGCAACTACTATGATTGCAAGTATTGTGGTTATGATGAGTGCAACCATTATATCTATGAGGATTGTGAGAATTATCTAATCGACTACATCTACAACAAAGGTAAGTGGTGCTATCTTGGTCATAAATGTCCTACTGTTTTCCTATGCATTGTAGATGTTTTTGTAGAATTGCATATGTAGGAATTGATGTGTATATGCTATGCTATGTCCCATATTATTCCCTAGCATTCCTTGTTTACGAGCCACCGTTGGTAGATGTGCTTAGCCATGCTATGAGGAACGAGGGCTGGGTTACATCACTGATGTTGATTCTAAATGTGTTGGTTTGCGAAAACTAAAACAACTTAATCAATGAATCTCCTGGGTGTGATGGGATTGATAATTTTTGGTGGTATCATTGCGGAAAGGCACCCAGGACACTGAGAAAGGATTGGCTTCTTTGTTTGGTAGCTTTCATGTGCAACCATGTGCCAATAATGAAATGGGCGGTTGGTTGGACTCAGTAGGTTGTGGTAACTCGAACCCACGTATCCAGAGATGTAGATAGTGTAGGTTGGACAGGTGCGTGTCGGGTTTGGGGAGCTACTTCCCGAACGGTTGCTTCTTGGACTTCTCCCTATCATCACCCAATATGAGAGTGGTGGTATGAGCTGGGCTGGCCAAGTCACATGGGTAAAGTGTACTAACCCCTGTAGGGTGTATAAACTAATCGATTAGCCGTGTCCTCGGTTATGGACAATTTGAGCGACCTGATACTGATGCTATGATATTTCTCACTCATCCTTGTTTCTTAATTGCTTAAAAGTTGTTGGGTGAACATAATTGGATAGGAGCACCTGGGAGTGAACCAAAGTGTCCTATGTATCGTATTGGAAAACTACTTTGTTACAAATGTTAGGATAAAACTGTTGCTTTATGCAAATGAGCCTGAACTCCACTTGGCCAAATAAGCATGTAGTTGATATATATGTTTTTAACCACTTTAGCCTACTTGCCATACATTCAATGTATTGACCATTCGTGGCTGCAACGTTTCATGTTGTAGGTTATATCGTATCTGAGTGATCGTTCATAGGTTGCGAGACTCCACTCAACAATTGTTCGCATGTGGCACATTTGGAGGATGGAGATCTACCTTGTATTCGTTTTTGGCCGTGTACTTGAATAAATAATGTAAATTCTGGATCATATTCGTTGTATTTATGATGCACAGTTATATTTGGTATCATTTTGTACTGTGTGTGCTAGTGAACCGATCCAGGGATTGGCACTGTACACATGAACTCAGCCTTATCAGGCGAGGGTGTTACAAAAAACCATAGAATGATGAGTCATTCTACTGAAATGTTTTGACATGTGTGCTTGACACCCGATGATTTTTGATGATGAAAATGTTAAGGCATGAGCCTTAGCCCTTTTACAAAACTGATGGTTGTCTGGATGCGATACCATTCCAATTTTACCGTACAACCATAATACCCAAAATTTTGGTAGGGCTTGACTGGAAATTTATATACCTTAGTATGGGTTCCCTTGCGTCCAAGGTCTGATCTAAGGCTACCTTTTGAAGATTGTCCACCTATGTAGTACCCAAGATGACAGTTGGTCATGGTTGGGAGGCCAAACTCATAGGAGAGGTGCCTATACTAGGGCGTGTAATTGAAAGGATAGGATTGATTATCCGCATACTGAGTATGGTGAATTCAGGATTGTTCACGATGGATGTATTGAATGTTGTGGTGAAAGTGTACAATCTTTCAGAGTGTCAAACTATTCGAATAGCCGCGTCCGCAGTTATGGAGATTAGGAGTGGCCATATTGTTCCATCATCAGATGTTTTCAAAAGGACTTATGAAATGATTTGTTACTTTGACTTGACCACAACAGTGTTGTGACATGAAATTCAAGTTCCCACTTAGGTGTTATAAAACTCTCAACTAGACCTCTTTGCTTCTGAACTTAGTAGAGGTAAATCTGGCTTTTCGCAAAACAACCCTAGAGATTTTACAAGAACCCCTCGCTTGTTAGTATTAGTTTATGAGTACTTAAAAAGTACTCATGGCTTTGTCCCTGGCTATTCCCATGGCCAGACTATGAAGAGGAGTATCAGGAAGACGGACAGCAAGAAGGTTACGACAACTAGGATCATCTCCCATCGTTAGACTATGACCATGAAGATGGAGCTTCGCCTACGCTATCGTTCTTATTACGTTATTCTGCTGCTTGATTTATATTAAGACTGGATCATGATATCCTTATTTGTGTAAGACCTTATGTATGGTTGTAATGGATGATGTACTTTGATATCCAAATTTGTCATGTCTCGCAAAAATGGTAATCCTAGGATTGCGATGTATGGCATAACAGGCATCTGTGATTAAAAATCCGGGTGTTGACAAATCTATCTTGAGTCACTCAAGTGAATCTCAAATATACTTTACCAGATCAATCCTTAGCTAATCCTTTGTATTAGCATCCAACCCACCAAGGACCAAATCTAAGCATGGATCCCCTCTATTCAATATATACCTCAATATCATCCACTTAATGATAAGAATAAACCCTTGCACCCTCTTCAAATGTTTCCCTCTTGCATACTAGTCCAAATCCTCAAATCTGGCAAATTTGGCCAAGTTTGGAATTCTTATATAGATTCAATCTTTTGATATCTACCTACTCCAACCTTTTTGCATTCTTGAGAATGTACTTGAACCATCTTGTAGTACATTTTTAATACTACCAAAGCCCACTCTTTACCTTGGCTATTCCATTTTGTTTCCCACTCATCCATGATGGTTTTGTAGTCAAGATAATAATATTTTCTGCAAATATGATCATCTTGCATACTTTGGCAGGAGCTCACATCTATAGGCTACCTCCCCTTGACAAAATCTTTGCATGGTTATGAGATACTAACCATGGTTTATCAATACACTCCTCCCTTGTTTCCATTGGAGCCTTATGCTTGCTAAACCCACATGGTTTATGAGGCATCTGTTATGGCAACCTTAATTTCAACAAAGTTTGCCACCAATTCTAGATCACCTAAAAATCCAACCAAGCCCAACTATTGACTCCATGATCATATATATAACTTGTTATAGCTACCCATCTATCCCTTGCACCAAGGTGGACTCTGAGCTCACTAATCCTAGCATGTTTAGGTGGCATAAAATTATCAAAACCCTAGATTCTCCCAAACCTAGTTTCCATCATTTTTATCCATAGTTATTTAAAAACCCAAGGTTGGTAATGCTGGATACATAAATTTTAAATCATCTAACTTGGATATGATAATTTTCGAAATAATTTCCATAATTATTTGGAACCTAAAACTATTTAAATTCATTATCTTGCAACATTCTCAAAATCTCTCCAATAAAGGCAAGTTTGTTTTTATCCAAACTATCTTGCCAACTCAATGCACATTTGAATGCTATAAATCATACCCCACCTTCCTACCTCAAAGATAAATATTTTTGAGATTCTTTATTATTTATTTTTACCCTTTTTCTTAAATGGCAGAAACAAGAAATAATTACTTAAATATACTCTTCTATCCAAATAAATTCCAAGAAATTTATCCAATGTGTGATATGGTATTTAGGACCATCTAACATCAAAAACTAACCTTTCCCAATGTAATTATATCAAATGAGCTTCTAGAAACTATTTCTGCACTTTTTGAATAAATGCTTCTAAGTGGACTAAAACCCCTTTGAAAAATCTCAAATAATTCTAGGAGAGATATATTGACTCTAATAATCTACCAATACCATGTCCCCACCTTGCCCAATGGATATTTTTCAACTTCCTTAATAAGCATTATTTTGATCAATTCTTGCAAACCAAATCAAACTTGAGTCAAACCAACTCAAATTCCCATTAAAGCTTGTATAGAAACTCTCCACAACATCACACCTTCCCTTGGTCTTGGTGACCACTATAACAAGCCCTCTCCCTTGTCCTTTAGCTCTTGAAGCATGTGTGAGAGATAGAGATGAGCATATCTTGCAAAAATCTTGGAAATAAAAGAGGCAGCAGCACCACCGTCCTCTCCACTCACTACTCAACCCAATATCCCACACTCCCTCTCCACCACCCCTCTGCCCAACCAGCAGCCAGAACCCTGGACTATTCCCCCTCTTGGACTTGGTCCACCATGGACATGGCCTCTTCGGGATATAAGGGCTCAGGCCACCACATCATGCTTCCTCTAGCTCATTTCACCCCAAGCCTTCTCTGAGCCACCCCAAGTCCTTCTTGACCCTCTTCCCAGCTCCCCCTGCCCATGAACCCCAAGCTCCCTCTCATGAAGGTACGAGGAAGGAGATAGCCATGCAAGGGCTACACTGCTTCTTTTCACTTTGTTCTTGATCTGTCTCTTTCCCCTCGCCGAGCTCTAGCTAACATCGTTCTCCTTTGTGGCATGCAGTCGCCCAGGAGGCATCTTCGTCAAGCTCTGCAAGCAACCGCGCAGGCCCGTGCACGCCGCCACAGATCCGTCCTAACCAGGCCTTCCCGCCCCTCTATGGGATCATCGTCGACCACCGCATCGCCTCCGCCGCTCCCCATTGCCTCTCCGTGCTTGCAGGTGAGCTCCTGAACCGCCCCTCGCCGTCTAGGGTTCCAGCATTGCAAGTGCTCCTCTATCGGGGAAGACGACGGGAGGCCGCTTGATCCAAATAAAATGGACGGCCCCGAGCCCCACATAATGCTTCGGCTGTCGCTAGTCACTGGCAAACGAGCCTAGACATAGCCCGTTTGAAATTCCCTTGCACGCGTAGAGCCACCCTTGATGGGCCGCAATCGTCCCGCGCGGCCCATTCGCTCGCAGATCCCAGCCCACAGCCGTGTTCCTTTTATTCTTTTTTTTCTGATATGTTAAATGCTTGTGAAGTTTTAATCTGTAATAAAATGGAAATCACAAAAATGACTATGAAATATTTTTAGCATGTACCCCACTGTCTCCTTAAACAACAAACACTAAGTTCAACGCAAAATAGTAAACATATTTTTACCCATAATTATATTACCTAGAGGTGCCTTTTTCACTAATTAATTCTTCCAGGAACATTTCTAAAACCAAATGACCTGAACCCAACTGGTACTGAAAGGTATACTATATAACTTACTTACCACCCTGACCCCACCTTAGTTTGCTTCCTATTTTGGCCCTAACAAAAATAACAAAAACAGGGAATTCCTGCCTTTAGAAAATTCCCTAGGTAAAACCAAAATAGTTTTACCTAATTCGAATTCCCATTAGGTCAAACTTCCAATATATATCGAACACCAGGAGCCAAATATTTATTGTGCTTTTTTTAACTCTGGTGAATTAAACATTTCTATGCATATTTTATTCATTAATAAATTCACCACTTTAGTGTTGCTTATCCAAAATTGGTGAATCCAATTTCTACATAAAGATATTTCCTGTACCTAACATGTGCCCTTGGAATCAAATAAAAATCCTACCTAATCATCCAAGGAAATATTTTTTGGAGATCCAAAACTTTTCCGTTGAATTAATTCCTCAAACTAGAGTTTTATTCACTCTAAAAATCACTATAAATCAATGGAAACTGATAAGATAGTGAAATCACTTTTGTTGGTTTCATTATCAATATATATCTTATGGTATCATTTTTATACAATGGTATCATACAGAACATGCCCTTAGTCCAAAAACCCTCTCAAAACTAGTTTCTAGAAAACAACTCACTATGAAATTCCTTCAATTATGTCCAGGAACCATTCCAATCTTTTCTAAACCTATTCTTCCAAACCCTACTGAATTGTATCATGTCTTCCTTGTTGTTTGATGTAGTGTTTAATGCGTGTATGCTTGGAATTGATTGGTGTATTGTTTGATTGCATATATGATCGATAACAGTGATAGTTGCGAATTGTGGAACGCCGAGAAGAAGGACGCCTCGGGTAATTCTCTTATTTTTATTACCAGTATTCTGGTTTTCTAAAGAAGTCACGGGTCATCTCGCTGGTCAAAGACAAGCCACCTTCTTTCTCATACGCCTTGTCCTACTGATTTACTTATGCATGCTTTACCTATTGTTTATCGAAACTACATTGTTTTATTATACGATGAGCTATATATGGTAGTGGCTTGGATCCTCCAAGTCATTAAAAGTTTGTATTACTAGAACAAGACCTTTATGACACCTACTTATTCCTAGTAGGGTAGATGGTGAATAAAACCATGCCCCTATGGAAACCCCGTTTTAGCCGAAGCAAAATTATGAGATCGGAAGACCCCGAAAGAGTTTACAAGAATGTTTATGAGAAAACCTTGGCAAGGTTTGGCTTGCCAAGTGAGTATAAAAAAGGAAAAGGTTTTGGATTTTACAAAAAGGTTGGATGAATGATGGAGGAAAAATGTTAACAAAAACCCACCGGGCTGTGCTGTTTTGACAGAACAATTTATCTATGCAACCACAATTACTCCTATGTGGGAAGGGGCTAGGTCTGAAGATTATCTGCTCTGGTATAGATGCCTCGGAACTACTACAGGGGATGTCAAATTCCCCGGAGGCTGGGCCTTCTCCAATAAAGGCCCTTGTGGGCCATCGGCCTGGAGAAGGGAACAAACTGTCTACGCGCAGCCAGGCACTATGATCCCATCATTTAAAGCGCCCACTTTGTGTAGTTTAAAATGTGCTCCGGTTGGTCCTCGGTACCCGAAGTCCGATCTTGAGGGGGTAGCATCTCATAGGGTAGGTGACTGTATTAGAGTAGACTTCACAAGGGACTTATTTGATTATACGGACCTCGCAAACTTGTGTTTGACGATCCATGATTGTTCTCGGCGGATGTATCAAATTTTGTGGGTAAAGTGTACAACCTCTGCAGAGTGTAAATCTATTCGAATAGCCGAGTCCTCGGTCATGGACGGTTGGGAAGGTTGATGTACGGCGGTGTTGGTTTTGATTTCCGAAAGGACTTCGGAAAAGCAATGGCTTGAAAGTGTTTTGACCATGGGATGGTCGGAAAGAGGATGAAGGATTTTGGTTATGGGATGACCAGAAGGAAAATCAAATGGGTGATTCAATCCTAGTGTTTTCCAAACTTTCCAAAATGGTTTCCAAAATGTTTTACAAACGTTTTCAACAAAGATCTAGAGATAAGCTATATCTACAAGAGAAATTAATTTATAAAAGAACCTCTTGTGGAGACATCCTACTACAGCCATATTGCATATCCTTTATTGTTATTCATTCAAGGTAGTTTGCAAGTACATTCAAAGTACTCACCGGCATTATCCCTGGCTATTTACTTTGCTAGATTTTCAGAGGATCGAGAAACGATATAGAAGCTGGCGTCTATGCGAGCTAGGCCGTCTACCAGTCAGTCGCCTATAGGTTAAGGCATCACATGGGCTCTACGCTTGAATACTTCCGCTATTGTTGTTGTAATCGCCATAATGGAAACACTATAAGTTTTTTAATCATTATTATATAGGGATGATGTAATGGTACTGGTCAGTTATGCTCACGCCGCACTGATCATGGGAACGTGACTTGTATGCATAACATGTACTCTTGGACCGTAAATCTGGGGTGCTACAAGTCAGAGGAGTATTCCCTCTTTTGCTTTGAACGCATGCCCATGAGAATACCAATGCATACCCAAATATAGCATTTCTGCTACACATGTTGGGCTACTCATAGCCAGACTCCAAGAGTTTCCTCTTTTTGGATTGTTGAAAGGCCAGCGAAGTTGTTAGAATCCCATGTTGTGCGACAATGGTGCAAACACCCATAGAGCAATATCAAACTTTAATTAACAGGTCAAGATTTGACATGCATCACAATTACCGCTAAACATTAGTTTCTTCAAACAAATCCTTTCAAATAGTACTATCAAGTTGATCATCACATCTGTGGTGTTGAGTATTTTTAAGGCTAAACTCTTAAGAAAATTAACCAACACCTTATTTGGCATATAACTAAAAACTTTGAAATATAATTTCCAATTGATAACTCCTTCTGTTAGCAAACTATCAAGTCTATCATTTTGAAATTATGTGGTCGAGCATAACTATTTATTTAAGACAAAGCTATTATGTGACAACCAACAAATTCAAAAGATCTTGACCAAATATTAATTATTTCCAAGTGTATAGATTGTGGCAATGTTTTCTAGAGGATCACAAATATTGTCACAAGCTTGATAACAATTTGGGAAGATGCATACAAGCTCTAAGTCAACTCCTATGGTGCCTATCATGACAAAGTGTATCCCCATATAAATACAAAACTAGACTTAAGCATTCAAAAACAGCGGGATACATGATTGCATTAAACCATCATCGAATATGAACATTGCACAAGAATCTACACATGCAGAAATAACCTCCCCAAGATAGATTAGAACTTTGCAAGCAGCAAATTTGAGTATATCACAAAAAGAAAAGAGAAAATACAGTTTTCAAAAGAGATTGTGATAAGTGGTTACCTCACCAACCTTAGTGAAAACAAGGGTGACATACATTATTGTTGAGGTACAAGTAACCTCTCTTTCGATGGACAAAGAACCTTTGTTTGAATGTATATTTCCTGATATAGCCTGGTGGCTGCCTTCCTTCAGAACTTGCTTGGAAACTAAAAAGAAAAATAAATATTTTTGTGTTTCTGAAGACACGGGTTTAGCTCACAAGTGATGAAATACAAGTCCCACTGAGTCGGTTCATCAACCTAAGCACCACGCCTATGTCAAAAAACTAGTTCTAGAAGTGGCCTCTCCTAGATCGTGATGAGGTGCAAGTGAAACATGATACAAGACACGAGTGTGTAGCCCCTAAGTGCTTATTTAAAAGAGGTTCGAGTTGGAAGATTTTACCAAATACTGATTATTGAAGCATTGAATTTAAGAAACCAAGTGGCTGATGCGAGTGTTTGCATGGTTGACACTACCATACACGTCGTCACACAAGTTTCAAGTCCCTCCAAAAATAACACACAAAATAAAAGAGGTCGGTTTGGTGTACGAACCAAGTTCGTTCACCCGACCGACAAAAAGAAAGTAAAAGGAAAACATGAACTTCTATAGAGAATTACAGTTTAGGAAATTTCTGAGGTAGAACTTTATTGCTTACAAATGCTCGGGTTCTCTATAACATGGGAGAAGCTCCTAAGTGGTGTTTCTAGGTTTTAGAGGAAGAAGGAATAAAAATAGAAGAATTTCTAACCTTTTGTTACCTTACCCAGATCATGGAATCGTGTTTGCAGAAACTATACGACCGGAACTATATGGCCGAAATTTTTATTCCAGCCGTATAGTTGGTCGTTAAACATGCAGTAACTTGAAAAAAAAATCGACAAAGGCAACGATACCTATACGACCATAACTATACGACCGGACCAAATTGGTCTCATTGTATAGTTGGTCGTTAAACTTACTATAATGTTGCAAAACAAAGGGGAGACGGGGAAAAAACTACACGAATGGAACTATACGGACGGAATTTTTAGTCCCGCCGTATAGTTGGTGGTTAAACCTTATGGAATCGCCAGAGTTCACCTATTTCTTCGAGAATTCTTTATCAGCCTGAAACTTAATAAAACACCATGTTTTCACATAATAAAACACCATGTTTTCACAGTAAAATAACAACTTTAATTTTAGTCCAACATTAGCATGTATAAAACAGAATTTGAGTACCACCGAGTTATGCAACACATAGTAACAATAGATTCTACCTTTTGGAAACTACAACAAGATAACTCTAATAGCAATACATGCAAAGAATAAAAGTGCCAATGCAACATGAATTAAACTGGACTCAAGAAACAAAACTAAGAAACACGCCTAATGACTTCCGGGTTGCCTCCCGGGAAGCGCTTTCTTATAACCAAGTAGCCAGGCTTTTATACTCCACATTTATTCAATAAAGGAGGAATCTATAGGAGTATTCTTGCTTACCTCCAACGAGTGTTTGCAGGATTTATATCATAGTTTCCTCTAATATGTAACCGCTTGCGGTGCATCGGTATCATGTAAGTGTTCTCATTGCCACGTGAGGATGGATGCACCAAGCGCGGTAAATATGTATTCTTTCCTTCTTGCATAGAGGGTGTTAAAGATTTATTACCAAACTCTGAATATTTACCTTGATTACTATTTTGAGGGTACAACTCATAATGTCCTTTTGGATCTAGTAGTTTGGTCTTTGCCGCCGGACTTTCCTACACCTCATTAGTAAAACAAAAGTCATATCAAACAGATATGGGAGGCACACAGTGTTCCGTATTTGGCTCATCATAATTGATTTCCCCGAAAAGAGTATTTAAATAAACACTACTAGAATCATCAGAAACTTCATCAGGGCAATTATTAGGGATTCGAGAATAACTTAAGTCCTCGTCATCACTAGATTCAGAAGAATAATAAATATCAGGAATAGGTGGGGGATAAAGTTTGAGAGCGGCTTTCAATTTATTCCATTTCTTGATTTCTTTTTCTTCTTTCTTCTTGATGCGTCTTTCATTTCTGTGATACTCTTTATAAAGCTGTCTTACTTCATCTGCAGATGTCAGATGTGTGGGATATTCAACACGAGGCTTCTTATTTATATTTTTCCTGGTTTTAGGCATAATGGATTTACCCTTCTTTCCTCTTCAATGATGCAACAAGTGGAAGATATGGGAGTAACTATAGAGGGATGTTCTCCATATTTTGTAGCAACAGTTCTAATATGATTAAAATAATCAGCTATGAAAGGCATTGCTTTGGAAAGAACATCTCTAACTAAGGTATCATCATAAGGAATTTTTCCTCTTCTATTTTCATCTTCAAGAAACTCACTGACCAAGTTCTCTAGATCAGTAGGGAGAGGTTTTTCTTCAGGCACAATTTCACATTGCCATTGATGAAAATTATTATGTATATCTCTTAAGAGTTGCCAAGATTCTTTGAAAGTTTTCCAAGGAATGCACCATAACACATCATGTCTAGATTATCCTTAGAAGAGTGATTTAAAACTCAATAAAAGTGATTCAACAATAAACAATTAGGTAAATAAATGTGGACAATCATGCATCAATTTTGATAACCTACTATAAGCTTGTATTAAATCCTCATTGTTGCTCTGCTTGAAATTCAGGATATGAAGCCTACGCTCATAAGTTTTCTTTTGTGAGAAATACTTACCGAGAAAAGCTTCGGAGATACATTTGCATGAATTGAAGTGTCCCGCGGGATGCGATTTTAGCTAATCTTTAGCTTTTCCTTTCAGTGAGAACCGGAATAGATATATCCTTAGCTTATCATTTTTCCATCCATTTATCGTCACTGTAGAACACAATGAAGTAAATTTGTCACTATGCTCATATGGATCATTGTCCGGATGTCCTGTAAAAGCTATTTCCATGATCATATTAATCCACATAGGATTAATCTCAAATCCATCCACATCAATATTGGACTGAACAATAGGAGATGTAAATGATCAACTCTCGGAGCACCACACTCCGCAAGACATTTACTTTCCATAGTTCCTATATTTATGAATTTCCTATAACTAAAATAAATAACAAGACTACAAACAAAATGCAAACTAATTTTTTTCTTTTCAAATAATCAAAAGCAGTAAGAGAAATAGCAACAAACGGAAATAAACTATGTTCAAGTAGGAAGGTAATAACCGGATGCTTAACTCCCCGGAAACGACGCCAATTTGATGACTGGATTCCTGCACCAACAACAAGGTTACTGCAGTACTTGTAGGAGCAAATATTTAAGATTTTGTCCCGATGGGAGATCAACAAACGGAAGAAACACGACCCCGCAACCACGTTGTCAACGTGGCCACGTTGCACCCAAACTGTGGTTTGGAAATAGCCTATTTTATAAGTTACTAAAAAACGATATTTGAGAGAGGTTTAAAGTATCTTATAGCAAAGAACTTTAGTTGTAGGATGAACTAAATTAAAGAGATTGTAGTTATAGGATTGAATGGAATGAGAGAGGGCTTCTAGGCTTTGGTCTCAGTTGTACTATATGGGCAAATATATGTGTGATCTATAAGAGATTCCTCAGACAAATAAACATTCACCATTTGATTACCGTGTTGTCACTCTGTGTGCACTGTGCCCGATTATCGCGTGTCACCGCAAGGCAAAAAGGCTCTTCTTGACCAAAGGATCACATAAATTCATCTTAGATCACAATAAATTCTAACTTAGTGCACTAGAGCTTCACGGGAATTGGTGAAACCGTAGACATCTGTCGTGTTCTCTTCTCCGGCAACATTCCGATCGTCCCTCCTGACGAGTTCTACATCCTGGCAAAGACGAACCCTACGCGGTGCTGGATCGTCCCCATCAGAGATATCCATCTCTTCATCGGCGAAACCAACTCGGGCACTAGTTCCTTGGGAGTCGGAGGAGCATCAAGACCCGCATGGACCGCCTACGGGCAGGATACGTTCGCGGAAGGATCGATGTCAGATCTCTCCTCGGAGTTTGCCGGCAATGATCAAAAAAATTCAAGGCCCACCCAAACTGACCCTGTGCAGGATATAACGGTGGAAGATCACTGCAAGTTCACCGGCTTCGTCCGTGCGTCTGGAAAACAGAGATCCAAGTTCGTCGGTGTGTTTACCATCTTCGATCTCGCGCGTTGCGTTCAGAGAGATGGCGGAAACCCCCGCGATTACCTCGCCAGGTGGCTCTGTATACGGGCCGATCTAGCGCATTACCCCAATGAGGATGCTATGTGTCACTTTGTGGAAGGACTGGACCAAGGTATGCTTCTCCGGCATTCTCTAAGGTGGCACCAGGCTTCGGGACGTCTCACCTTAGAAAGCATGGTGAACACCATCAACAACTACGTGAAGGCCAAGGAGGCAGCTCAGACAGTGCTTGCGCTCATTGACGGAGCCCCTCCGATTCAGCCACCTCCACCACTGCCTCCCGCCGCCATCGCCGCAGCTGCACCACCGCCTCCAGTCATTGTCACTGCTGCACCTCCACCCCCCGTCATCGAGGAAGCCCCGGCACCCTCCGACTCTGTGATTGACGCGCTCTACGCCGACTTTAGTGCAAATTTGGAGGAGATAGATTTCAGCCTGGAGGAGCTAGACTCCGCCATGCAGGACATGGAGGAGTACACGCGCGACGAATAGGCCAACAACGCCGTCACGTCCCGAGAGGAGTTCGTCACCATTGGGACGACGATGGATGAAGATCAACCCGGAAGAGCTCCGCCTACAATGCTGGACAAGGAGAAGGGACCGCCTGTTGCTGCCGACAATGATCGCACAAAGGAAATTCCCCCTCTGCCTAACCCAGTGCAACAGCCGCATGAACTTGGCACCGAACCGAGAAACAATAACACCGCAAACCTTACCCCTCCAGCGTCTACATCTGCTACTACCCAAGTTACTCCAGCTGATAGAGTGATGTACGGCAATCTCCTCATCGAGCGTATGACCATGGCTCATATTGGCAATGTAGTCCAGCTTGACGAGAAGCTCCAACAGATGTTGGAGCAAGCACATGCCATCGCGGAGCAAGGCGCAAAGCTAGATCGAGATCTGGCCAACGCGCACAAGTCAATAGAGAAAGCTAGAGCAATGGAGGCCGAGTACAAGACTCTACTGTAGTAGCAGAAGGCCAAAAAAGCTCCGGCTAGCGTCATCAACGATCCTGGCGTGCGGCAAAACCTATGATGGGCTCCCCCGAAGCTGGCACAAGCCAAGTCATACATTGAAAGTGAAGGCAGACAGGTGATGCCCACTCCTCTCCTAAACCTCTCCGTCGCCAAGACACTTCTGGAGTAGGATAGATGACCTGAAGCGGTGGACTAGGTCTATGACCTAGTTGCCAAGGCGGTGAAACAGCAGGAAAATGCCACCTCTCAGAGGCTTGAGTCTGACCCAGCGTTTTGCCAGTCTAGCCAGCATAAGCCGCCAAGGGATAGATCTCCTCTTGATGTCGGGTCTCAGACGGGTTCATCAGAACGAAGATGGAGGTATGCGTGCAACAGGAAGGATGCCATCCCCATATCCTCCAACCATTGAGGTAATGCCCAAATTGCCCATCGCCACCGCCCCGCTCACCCCGACATCGCGAAGACACCAAGGCTCACCGTTGCACGGACATGCCTCCACCAAGGCAGAGCCACATCGTCATCCGAGACAACGTGGAGCAGACCCGTCATGACGGAGAGCGCAACCAAGGACACAAGAGCAGGTCACGCCATGACCCTCTGCGTCCGACAAGCAACCGCGACAAGTGTGAGGCATCGCACTAGGGTAGAAGCAAGAAAGCTAACCCACCGCCACCTCCGCCTCTGTCGCCACCTAGCAGCCACCATGGCGTAGGAGGCCCGCGTCACTCACGCTGCCCATCCTCGGATGGCAAGAAGAAGAAAAGAAGCCCAGAGCCATATGATGCATGTTCGCGTCTGGACAAGATCCACGAGGCCCGGGAAGGACCATACCTGGTACCACGTTGCTTTTGAGCTGTAATATGGTCCGCAACTTACCCCAAAGGTTGTAGGACTACTGACAGCAGCAGTGGAGATCGCCGGGGGTAACCCCAATGTCGTTGTCAGAGAGTTTAAGGTTCACCAAATACATTTTTAAATCATAAAACTTGGTGTTTGGGTCAGAGAGTTTAAATCAAAACATTTCCCAAAGGTTTTCCTCAAAAAATCATTTTTAAACCATAATCAACATTTTTATTTGGCTAGAAATGCTTTTATTCAAAGATTTATTATTTTGCTTCACCAAATATATTTTTAAAATCACAAATTGATTTCTATGGTCAGTAGGTTCAAAACAAACCATTTGCCAAAGATTTTATCACCAAAATAATTTTACAAAGAATTTTATATTCAAAACATGCCTACACAAGTTTCTGCAAAAACAACCAATTTAACAGAAGCAATTTACTAAACAAAGTGCATGGTTGGGTAGGATTTGTCTTGCTGATTCAATTGATATAAAATTTGCAAAATATGGACGTGTGGTTTGAAAGTTATGAATTTTACAAATTGGAACATCTAATAGATCATTTCTGGTTTTTATTCAAACAGTCTGGCCACGTGTCTTGTTTTTACTGGTCCATACCGTTTCGCCCGGATCGGTCGCTGTGAAGCGTTGGATTTAAGTTAGATCGAGTGGCACAGGTGGACGCGTACCCTTTCGATTGGATCTAATCCTAGCCAGACAAATCACATCCAATGGCTCCTGACACGCTAACTAAAACCTGGCGGCGCTCAACGGTGGCTGGCGGCAGCGACACTCTGCCGGCGAGGTTGCCGGTGATTTAGCAAGCGCGGAAGAGGGATATGATGCTCACTGGGTTCGTCTCGTCGTGCTGAAGATCGAGGTGGTCGTCGTAACTGAAGGGGCACGGAGCTGCTCGTGATTTCTCGTCGTGGTTATCGTCAGCGTCGGGCGCCTCTGCTCGTCGTTGGGGGCGGGGCTACAAGGCACAGAAGAGCGAGATAATGAATCAGTTAGACGCGCGAGTGAGAGTAGAACCTGCGTGTGTCAACTAGAGGGGAAGGGGCGGACGGAAGCTACCTGGGGTACTCGCCGGAGTAGAGGCAGTGGACAGTGGCGAGAGTTCGTCGTCGTTGCCGAAGCTCTGGTGTTCGCGCGGATGAATGGGAAGCACAGGGATGTGCGTCAGAGGCTGGGGATCACGCTCGTGTGGTCGAGGGGGCGAGGGGCGGCGAGGTGTGGCCAGAATTGGTGGAAGTGCTCGCCGGAGCAGAGAGTGGTCTCTGGTAAAATTGGCGCAGCCCGGTGGCAAGCTGGTGCGAGCGAGAGAGGGGAAGTGGAGAGGAGGGGCAGGCGCTTATGTACGCGTGATCACGAGGCTGAATCAACGCGCGGTTAAAGAGGAATCAAGGCGCAATCAATCGGCAGAAACAGCGACGAGGGCGTGGTCTTCGCGGGGAGGAAGATGACTGGGGTGGTGGTACCAGGCTGTCTGCGAGAGTGAACGAGGAGGTGGGGTCTGGTTGTCAGCCACTGTACGGTTCGATTCGCGAGTGAAAAACGGTTCACTGCGGAGGGGGTGGGAGATGGGCTTGCTGGGCTTAGTGGGCTAGCTGGGTTGGGCTGGCTCTGTTTTATTTTTTTCTTCTTCTGTTTATTTTTCTTTTTCATTTCTTTTATTATGTTTTGATTTTAATTTAAACATTACAAACTCCAAATGAATTTAAACCACTACCAAACTTTGGGTGAATTTTAATTCTGTTTATCAACATATTCCAAAGTCCAAAATAAAATAATTCTTTTTAGGGTTTATTATTTATTTAAAATAAATAAATAGACATTAGTCTTTAATTCAAAATAGGATTCAAATATGTTTAAAACTCTATTTGACTTTCTAAAATTTTCCAAAACCTTTTTAGTAGGTTTTAATTGAAATTATAAAATACTTTGAAATTTTATTTAAAACACTTTAATAAGTTTCCAATGTTTATTTTAAAATGGAAAAAGCCTTTACTCAAATATAATTGGGTATAATAAATCCTTATTATTTTATTTAAATAATCCTTTACTCTTTTTATCAAATAGAAATATTTTCTTTCATTTGCTTGGCCAAGATTTAATTTGGCTCTATAAAATAATCCTTATTTATTATTTCTACTTTGTTTATGAAAACCATATCTTTTTATTAAAAGATCCAGAAATAGTGATTCCAACTATTATTATAACTTTATTATTTATTTATCTTTTCAAATCCCTTTAGGATTCTATTTGATCAAAATAGGTTTTGATGTTTCAAATTGGAATCAAAAAGTTTCTTATCACCTTAAATTTCAACAATTGATTAATTTGTTTATTTATTTTTCACATTTCAAAATTTGGAAAATTTTGGGATGTGACAGACGATGTCGGGGAACCACCGGCCAGTCCTTGACGGTTCCGGCTTCCCGCTTGTCGATAAATAAGTAGACAAAGAGATCTAGCCTAGGCTTAATCCCTAAGTAACCCTCGCAAAGTGCCCCATAGTTGTTAAGCGCGAGGATGCTATTGGGGGAGAGGTTCTAAGGCTATACTCGGTAATGGTTGAGGACAGCTAGGAAGAAATTGGAGATGGGCAAGGAGACGCCGTGTACTAGTTGGGCTTTGAGGTACACCTTTTCTCCGGCTTGGGGATAAGGAGTAACCTCGCCGGCCGGCGCCGCCCGCCAGGCGAGCCCCTCCGTCGCAGGGAGGTAGGCTTCGATGATTATGTCCTTGATGTCGTGGTCCGTAATATCCAGACCACGCCAATCGCCCTTGTGGGAGTCGTTTTCCTCCTCTAGCAGCTCTAGCGCTGCTGGGTTATGGTCGCCTCTGGTGGTTTTGACCACCGCAGATTTGGGGATCACCAGGCCCTCTGGGGGCACGATGACGGTGCTCGCCGGCTTCGCCGCGGCATCACCTGACGCCGTCATGGAGGGGGCGGAGCTGCTGCTTGCCATTGGGAGCTTACGGTGGTGACTGGGAAAGGTCGAGGAGCTAGGGTTTTTACGTGGAGTGCGTGGAGATCTCGAGGAGGCGCTCGCTAGAGGAAGAAGACGATGAAGAGGAGAATGAGGTGAAAAGTAAAATTTCCACCGCTGTTACAATTTATAACCTCCGGCATCAAGATTCATGCAAAACGATCGAATGGTTGACCCGTGGACGATGTGTGCGGAAGTGTCTTGTGAAATTTATACGTTACCAACCGTCACCGCCAACGGTTTATTGCTCACGTGGGAAAAACGAACATGATTGCGTTCTCTGCATGTGTGATTTACGAGGCGTTGATGACCTATGTCTACGTCGCCCTAGCTGTTACTGGCAGATGAACCATCACATCGGAATATTCCGGCAAGGACAGATCTAGTCCGGCTACGGAAGAGTACGATAGAAGATTCATCAATTCTCTCACTTACAAGTTGAAGACAGAGAAAACCTTGCAGGGTTCTTTGGGAGGACTACAAGATGTTGCTTGACGATTTGCCGACATCCATCTAGACGGAGCATTCAACGTGAAGAGGCAAGATGACGCAAGATCTCGGAGTTCTCTGGGGGCTATTGTTGGGGATATGCTATATGGGTATCCTCATAGCATGTCCTCTATCCGGATAACCTGGGTGACCCACAGTTGGTAGCATGACCCATGGCCTGCTGGGCGGCCTAGTTAGATGGATCTAGAAGGGAGTCCCATACCGAATAAAGGAAGGCTACGTAAGAGTCACCGACGAACCCAGAGCCTTGGAGTGCAAGACACGCTAGACTAGTTGTAAGCAGTGTAGGACTCTGTAACCTGTCCGGCTAGGACTTTTCCCTGTAACCCTAGGGCCTGACGACTATATAGGTCGGGCCTATGGGAGCCTTTAGGTCACAATCCGAGACCAATCAACTCACACCTCGCACAGCGAACCAATCTCTGTAACTCGGCGTATTTCCCTTATAGTGATTTATAGAAGGAGTAGGATTCCGCCACCATTGTGGGATCTGAACCTGGGTAAGTTAGTCCTACCTACCCCGTCAACCGTCCGCCTTCCCCCGCGTCTCTAAACACGCACTGTGAGGACCTCTCCATGGCGTACTCGTCGGGTATACCACAACAAGTTTCCCTTAAGTGGATCACCCAAGGTTTATCGAACTCAGGGAGGAAGAGGTCAAAGGTATCCCTCTCAAGCAACCCTGCAATCAATATACAAAAAGTCTCTTATCTCCCCAACCCACCCAATACACTTGTCAGGTGTATATGCGCACTAGTTCAGGGAAGACATAATTAAATACAAGTAAGATGGATGATTATAAGTGGTAATTGCAATCTGAAATAAAATGGAAGCAAACAAACATGTAGTAGGATTGGTTGTAAATGGTGTTTCAATTCTTAGAAAAAAGGCCTGGGGATCATACATTCACTAGTGGACACTCTCAATAATCATATAATATATTCTCTTCACTGTGCTACCCTGAACTACTCTTCAGTAGGATAACAAACACTAATTCACGTTGTAGGGCTATAACAGTCACTCCTTAAAGTTCGCGTTCCCCATTTAGGTAACCCCACACTGTAACCTTGAGCGCTAGATGGTTCCAGACAAACACCACAATTTCATAGAGACATCCAACTCAAATTATAACCCATGATAAGGAATTATGTAATCTTTAGCCCAAGAGACACACACGGTGTACAAACTATCACCTTCACACACGTGGGACAAGGTATCTTCGGAGATCACATTAATAAAAGCACTTGAGTAGCATAATAGATTTACTAGATTACAATGCTCATGATCACAATAAGATCACGCATAGAGACAGAGAACTACTCCCTCCTCATCATGGGAGTCAGCAACAGCGATGGAGGTTGCGGTGGAGTTGATGGAAATGGCCCCGGGGGAAATTCCCCGTCCCGGCAGGGTGCTAGAACAGAGACTTCTGTCCCCTGAATCTCTTCTTCGGTGGCGGCGGCGCTCCGGAACTTTTCGTGGATTTCTGATCTTAATAGGGTTTTTGTCTCGGGGAGATGTATATATAGGAGAAGGGGAAGGTCGATGGATACCCTAGGGTCCCACACCATAGGGTGGCATGGCCTAGGGCGGACCCGCACCAGCCCTAGGTGTGGCCACCTTGTGGCTCCACTTCGTCTCTCCATCGGGCTCCATGTTGCATCTGGAAAAATAGGAAGTTCGGCTTTTGTTCCGTCCAATTCCTAGAATATTTCTTTACTAGCTTTTCTGAAACTAAAAACAATAGAAAACAGGAAACTGGCACTGGGCATCTTGTCAATAGGTTAGTTCCAAAAAATGTATAAAAATGCCTCAAAGTGTAGAAAAAACATAAGATAGTTAGTACAAAACAAGCATGCAACATAAAAAATTATAGATACGTTTACGACGTATCAAGTGTCCCCAAGCTTAACTGCTGCTCGTCCTCGAGTAGGTAAGTGATAAAAAGAATAATTTTTGAGGTGACATGCACCATCAAAATCTTGATCAAGATGCTGTAATGCATTGATAGCTGGGATCATAGTACTCTAAACATTAGCATTAAAGATAGATTTATAACTATAAGACATAGAGACTATGTTGTAACATGAAAGGCAACACAAAAAAAAGATCATGAATAATGCTTTGAAAGACGTTTGTTTGTTTCACATATAGAAAATATAGCAATAGTGGTATTCAGCTTGTACTTCATGGAATAGCAAAACATAAACGCATAGGACACCTTCAAAGTTCCTAAGGGTGACTTGTTTCTTTTGCTTGGTTTTGTTTGCCTTTTAAAAAAAACCCAAAAAATAGTCTAGTTTGGTTTGGTTTCTTTATTCAAAAACAGAAAAAAATAGTTCCTACTCTAGTTGCCACCATGTCTGGTTTTGGACCAATCTTTATTTCACCTATGGAAGAGATCTCCACTTTTAAGCAAAAGAGTGAAGAGAGTTTCAAAGAAGCTTGGTCTAGAATCTCCGCTTTACAGAGGGAATCCGAGCCTAAGATGAGTCTTGGCTTGGTTATTGATAGTTTCTACCATAGTATTGCTCTTTGTTATAGATATCCTTTGGATGTTGTGGCTGAGAAAGATATTTTTCTATGCACTGAGGATGAAGCTTTTGATGCCATAAAAAAATTGATTATAAATGCTTTTGCTAGGTTGAACACTCTTGAGACCAGTATTGCTGCTATGAAAAGTTGCTATCACACGCTTAGGGCTTACCATTATTATGTTCCCATAAATTCTGAGCCTTCAAAGTGTTTTCCCACAATCAAAGTCTATAACTACTACACTTTTTGATGCTCGTTGTGATATCATGTCTGAATTTTGTCTCATGCATAAAGATATTTATGATTCTTTGAGTCTTTGGGGGATTTCTGAAGGAGGAGAGGAAATCCCTCTTCGTGAATAGCTGAAGGTGTGTTTATAAAAATCTCAGGGAAAATGGTGTCTACTGATTATCTTGTTAGTGAATGTGTAGGCAAAGGACAAATCACACTTGGAATATCCCTACTAAAACACCTTGGAGCAGTAATAGATGTGGGAAAAGGCATTATGCATTTTTCTCCTCTGGTAAGCAATCATATATTCCCTACAGAGAAGAAGAAAGGTCAGAGCAAGATTGGTAATGCTTCTTCATTTGAAAATACTTGATTCTTCTTGCTTCTTATGCCTAACTTAAAGGCGTTAAAGAAAAGTACTTGTTGGGAGATAACCCAAGAGTTTCCTTGAGTCTTGGAAGTTATTACTTCAGTAATGACCTCTCCTTATCCTTTTTGTTTGCTTTTTGTGACAAGAATGACCTCTAATGAGAGGGAAGTAAGATTTGGGGAGGTGCTGTCCCGAAACAGATTTTTGTCCTCCACCAAAAAAAATTGTGAGGAGTCTCTGTAACTCGGATTAACATCAAAATGTACAAATAAATCCCCCAGTATGTTAGATAACTTTCATTATTTAAACACTTATTGATTTGAGCAACGGAAGATTTTTGAAAAAATTGGTTTCTACCTGCTGGTCTGTTTTGACATATTTCTGCCATTATTTGCATTTGCTTCTTATTGATTCCTTTTTGAGTTCTCTTTAGGTGAATTGAGCTTTTTGAAGGAGTTGCTACAGTACCTTGTGTTTTCATGAAAAGTTTCGCTTTTCCAAAGCTTTGCCAGAGGTCTAATATCTTTTGAATAACCTAATGTTGCTAATGAAAATTGTGTGAAGTTTTGTATGAAGGAAAAATTTCAGGTGTAGAGAGAGAATGATGTAATGAGATGAAGAATGGACAAAAACTCAAGCTTGGGGATTCCACCATGGTGTCACCCCAAGATATATCCAAGAGGTACAAGTGTCAAAGCTTGGGGATACCCAAGGCATCCCGTTCTTCATCAATAAAAAGCTCGGGTCTGTCTAGACACTTCATTTTTATTGTTTCATGCACAGTTGTGTTGTTCTTGGAGTGTCTTAGTTTCTCGTTTGCTTAGTTTGCTTGAAAGTAGTTTGGACCCCTGTTCTTGCTGTGTTGTTGCAAATAAGTTTCTTGGTGTTGGAAATGAGTAGTGAGTTCTTGCTTGAAAGTGCAAGAGGAGCTTGCATTGACTGTGACTTAGACTTTAGCATGACATGCTAGGTGTTGTTTTGACCTTATGCTTGGTGATTATTGTTGTAGAATGTCGTGTTCCAAACAATTGGGATTGCTTAGTGTGCCTTGAAGAAATTATGTGTTTTTTAGCATGCAAAAAGCATAGTATTGTGGTATTCTCCTTTGATGCTTTGTTTGGGTTGACTTGGCACATGCTCACACAATGTTATAATTATGAACAAGTCACCATAGCCTCTATGATCATTTACTCCTTGACTTGTAGTACCACTCTATGATTTGATTAGTAATGCTTTGTTTCTCTACATGATTATGGCCATTATTGCTCTCTTATTTGGTTGCTCTCAGTCTTTTGCTAGCCTCCACTTGTTTGAGTAAGTACTACTCATGCTTCCAACTCCCAAGAAACCAAGTTATTCCAAAGTGTCCACTATCAACTCCTATGCATGGTCTGTTACACCATTCCAAGTATATTCTTGTTTTCAGCTATCATCCAATTAAAAAATATTTTGTTATGTGAAAACTTAGTGATTAAAGCCCTCCCAAACTTGATGGCACACTTTATATTCTTTGCCCCTAATAAACTTGAACCAGTGTGTCGTCTATGTTGTATATGCTTGCACTTATATGTTGGAATTAGCAGAACTGTGTTGTCACGGGGAACATTTTCAACATTGCACTTGTACTTTGTACTCAATTGATATCATGCTCTTTTGAATATGGATGTCACCAGTGTGAAATAAAGAGGGAACTCGTAAGTCCATGAAGTTTGTATTCATTTTAGAGAAACGCTAGGGCCGCTAGCCTAAGCCATGCCTAATCATGGTGGACACTTGCAGCATCACCATAGTGAGCTATCTATGAAGCATCCTCAATAAAAAGATATGCATATAGTAAATAAAAATATCGATGAGATGCTCATTGTCTGCTTGCCTTATCATTTTGGTTATGGGATAGCTCCTGTACCATGTGTAAGGGGTACCCCGTTGGCAGTTCTCTATGATATGCAAATACTTACAATGACAAGAACTTACAGGTGACTGAAGTTGAGTAGCATGAGGTGTGGCCCTCGTATTCAAAGGACTTGAGATTGCCAACTTATACTTTGTCAAGCATATACTCCATAGTTTGTTCACTTTAACCTTAATCACATCAAGATGCTTATGATAGGGGCAATGAGGGCTAAAAGCTAATAAGTACCATAATTTTTGGAAGCTCCTTTTGAAACTTGAAATCCATGCTTCCTTTATGAAAGGACTTTCTTCCACCATTATTTTAGTCTCCACGTTCTACCTTTAGGAACCATTAAGAGAGCATAGTTGTCATTATGTGTGCAGTGTCCCAAAGCTTATTGATTGATGCATATTGTGATATTACTTGTTCTTGTGCTATTTGTTTCTAGTCACCCTTGTGAACTTTGAAGGTGTCCTATGAATATATTTGCTACTCTATGAGGCACAAGCTGAATGCCACTATGCCATGTTTTCTGTATGTGAAACAAACACACGTTTTTCAATGCATGTTATTCAAGATATTTTTTTGTAGCCTTTCATGTTGCATGAATAGTTACTATATCCTATTGTTAGAACTCCATCTTTCATGCACATGTTTAGAGTTCTTTGATCCCAACTTTCAATGCTTGCAAATGGTTAGATCTTCATTGTGAAGGTGCATGTCACCTCAAAAATTATTCTTTTTATCACTTACCTACTCGGGGCGAGCAGGAGTTAAGCTTGAGGATGCTTGATACGTCGAAAACGTATCTATAATTTTTTATGATGCATGCTTGTTTAGTATCTACTTTGCTTTTCTTTCTCTTTCTTTGAGGTGTTTTTATATCTTTTCTGGAACTAAACTATTAATAACTTGCCACAGTGCGAGTTGCCTGTTTTCTTCTGTTTTCGGTACAGAAAGGCAGAAAATCAATATTCTCGGAATTGGATGGGACAAAAGCCAAAGTCAATAACATTCCATGGGGGACAAGAATCCAGAAAACGAGACGGATACGCAAGCCAGGGCGGCCATGTAAGGTTCCCAACCTTTAATAAGGTAGAGATCCCTGTGTTTACAATGCTAGTCCCTGGATCAACAGCTAGCATCAACATTTAAGATGTAATATCAAGAAACATAGGTCATAATACAACTTTATAACCAGGAATAAAATAATTTATTACATCTTACATAGCTCATTTGGCCATCTCATTACAGTGCAGCAGGATATAACAATAGCATGGGGTCCTTCATCTTCAAAGTGCCACAGGCAGACATGTTGGTTGTAGACTTGTAATCCTAGTTCACTAATATCAAACAAACCTGCAACATAACAAGTTACAGCCACAAGGGTCAATACATTTGAATTGTATTGGCAAGTGATACTATGGTAGTATTGTGGAGTCTATCATCTACATGCATTTGGCTAAGTGGAGCTTAGGCTTGCTTTGCTCAAAAATAGATTTTCCTTATCATTTGAAAACACTAAGTTTTTGCTTGACAAAAATCACCCAAGGCATCTCCCAATAGAAATTGGTGATCCTTTAACCCTTGTTCAACCACAAGCTTTTAACTTAGAAATTGGGATTAGGAGATTCTTGATAGCTTCCATGTCTTGATGCTCAAATTGTCCTTTGCTAGGGACATGGCTAAGTACTTAGATTTTACACTCTGCAGAGGTGGTGCACTTTCCCCACAAGACTTGGTTTCACCAAGACAAGATCTTTCAGAAGCCTTCCCTTAGACCAGAATGGACGCGTTCCAACCTATCATCCCCTAACAGCAACTGTCCATTTGGCTAAGTTATTGCAACCTATATGATCCAGGCAGAGCCCATAATGTCAAGTGGCTGCACTTGAACCTTCTCAACATTTGACATCTCAAATCTCTTTGTTCCTGGGTGGCCATCCACAAGTGAGATACACAAGGTAAACCATAGAAATGGGCCTTGTGAACCACTCAACACAAACCATTCCTTCCATTCCACCCAGGTGATTCATTCACTTAGTTGTTTTATTAAACAAAACACAAGTCCTTGACTTGGCAATATTCCATAGTATGAATATATATTCCACCCTTGTTTTCTATTAGCTAAGCTAAGCATAATAGTAGTAGGAATATTAACTTAGGAAAATTCTTCTAAGGTTTCATCTACTAGGATTTCCCATGTCATAGTTTACACTTAGCAAAATTCCATGCAAGTCCTATTTAGAAATATCACTAATGCATAGTGAAAATAATGGGACAAAAGTATGAAGCATCACTTTCCTTTTTGGTAGAGAATATAAGTTCACTCCTTGTCTTTGCAATGATCACACTCTCCAAGTTTCACTACAATTCAATCAAGCAAGCAATATTTCAATCTACCATTCAAGCAAAACATCACATAAAATAATAGAAACAAAGCAATGCATGCAAGCATGCCAAACTTTGTTTTATTTACAAAAGTGGTTTATAATAGGTTATAAACATTCTAAAACACTTATTGGTCATTTTATAAAGTGGAAAAATCATTTGCAAAAGATTTCACTTCATAAACCATTTTTAAACAAAATCAATATTTTATGTGGTTGAAAATGCCTTTAACAAAACAACAATTTTATGTGGTTCACCAAATACATTTTTAAATCATAAAACTTGGTGTTTGGGGTCAGAGAGTTTATTCCAAAACATTTCCCAAAGATTTTCTCCCAAAAGCATTTTTAATAAATAAACATTACTTTTATTTGACTAGAAATGGTTTAAATCCAAGATTCATTCTTTTGCTTCACCAAATATATTTTTGAAACTACAAATTGATTCCTATGGTCAGTAGGTTCAAAAAAAAACCATTTGCCAAAGGTTTTATCTCCAAAATATTTTTAGAACAATTTTTATATTCTAAACATGCATACACAAGGTTCTGCAAAAACAATCAATTTATGGTCCTATGGGCTTGTCTTGCTGATTCCATTGATATAAAATTTGAAAAATTTGGACGTGTGGTTTGAAAGTTATGAATTTTTCAAATTGGAACAACACATAGATCATTTCTGGTTTTAATCAAACAGTCAGGGCCACGTGGCTCTTTCCTATTCGTCTGTATCGTTTCGCTCGGATCGGCAGATGCGAGCCGTTAGATTTAAGTTGCATCGCACGACACAGATTGCTACTTACCCTTTCGTTCACGTTCTATCGCAACGCTACGATCAAGATCCTACGACTCACACTAGCTCGGTCACAGATGGGAGGCGCTGGGCGACAGCGAGCGGTGGCGCGGTCAGATGGCGGCGGAGCTGGCGATAGAGGAAGCAAGGGTGGTAGAGGGGTGGCTCACCGAGATCGCCGTGGCGTGAGGAAGCTCAACGTGCTGGTTGTAGACGAAGGGGCGCTCGCATGTGCTGGCGATTGCTCGCCGGAGTTCGCGAAGTCATCGGGCGTGCTAAGGCGAGGTTGAAGAAGAGGCTTCAGAGCTTGCCAGAGAAAATGGAAAGCATGGTTAAATGCGCAAGGACGTGGCGAGGATGCGTGCGTGAAAGAGAAAGAGAGGGGCGGTCAGATTCTTACCAGAGGCTTCGCCTGGAGAGGAAACAGACGGTGGGGATGACGGTCTTGGTCGTTGTCGAGGCTGTGGGTCAAACGCGAGCACGATAAGGCCACTGGGAGGTGCGGTGGTTGATGGGGAACAAGTCAGCGTGGTCGAGGAGGCGAGGGGAGGCGAGGTCTGGTTGGATTCGTCGCCGGAGTGTCGTCGGACAGAGGTGCTTCGAGGTCAAAATTGTAGCAGCCTGGTGGCTCCTGTGGGGTGTGGTCTGGGGGATAAGGGAGAGGGAAGCCTGGCGTTTAATACTGCATGGTCACGGCGAGGACTTAACGCGACATTAAGGCGGATTCAAGTAGAGGAATTAGTGTAGCAACGTGGCGTTGGGGAAGAAGGTCGTCATGGGTAGGAGAGAAAGGCAGGGTGTGGGCGGTCTGCAAGGTGAGAGAGAGAGAGGGGTCGAGTCCAAGAGTCGGTGAGAGTAGTGGTGAGACAATGATTCTCTCGGGGTGAGAGGGAGAGGTGGGCTGGACTGGGCTTAGTTGGGCCTGCTGGCTGGGCTGAGTCCTTTTTATACTTTTTTTGTTCCTGTTTCTTTTTCTTTTTCCATTTCCTATTATTCTGTTTTGATTTTATTTAGTCAATTCAATCATCCATTTGAATTCAAACCTCAACCAAAAATTGTGTAGGTTTAAATACTGATTAGTAATATAATCAAGTCAGTTTTGAATAAAACCTTATTCTTTTTTGGGGTCTTTTTATTTATTTAGTTAGGCCCTTGTTTTAATTCAAGTAGGATTTAATAATAATTTCAAACACCATTTAAACTTCTAAATCCTTCCAAATCTTTTCAGTAGGTTTTTATTCACTTAATAGGGTGTCAAAATATTCATCTAGAATCATTTGGAATATATTTAATATGATTCATAAATCATTTGAATTGGGTATTTGTTTTATTTCCAATGATATTAAATATAGTTTTAATTCCATAATTTTATTTAGAAGTTTCCTTTGATCTTATTATTTAAGTTATTTAAACAACTTTTAATCCACTTGGGTAAATTCCAAATATCTTTTCCTATGATTTAATTAATCATTTCTAATAGGGGGTTTGTCTTTATTCAAATGGAATTTGGTTTAAGCCATTTTATTTTATTTTGGAAAATTCTTTATCCATTTATTTTATTTGGGTTTTGGATTATATTCATTCCATTTGCTTATGGATTTGGCCAAGATTTAATTTGGTCTTTAATATTCCTTATTGAATAATTTCTTTCTTCATCATATAGAATCCATATCTTTTTAGTTATAGATCCAAACTTGGTGATTCCAATTTGCAAAATCTTATTTGATATTGGTTTATCCTTTTCAATATCTTTAGGATTATTTGCTCACCATTTCGTATGGATTTATAGATAGGTTCTTTATTAGCTTTGGATATTCCTTATCTTATTATATTCATAAGATTTTATCCATGGCTCCAAATTAAATGAAACCAATTTCTATGGTCTTATAATATTTCTATTGGTATTTCTTGATCTTTTGTAAATGTTTGTTGACAAATTTTTATATGGATCAAATCCATAGACTTGGAGATAACTTGGAAATGATTTTCTTCCATTAGGGTTTTAGAGTTCTGGATTTATCTTCCAAGTGTTTAAATTTCCAGATGCATTTATGAGGAATGCATTTTACTTGATTTGAATTTAGTTGGATTCAAACATTGACCAAAGTTTGTTCAAGATGGGATTTTAAGTTTCCATTTAGAAACAAAAGTTTATTTTCACTCTAAAATTCAACAATCATTTATTTTGTTTATTTATTTTTCACATTACAAGATTTGGAAAATCTTGGGACGTGACAGGCCAGAACCCCCCAAGGCACGAGTGGGCCCTGCCCTGCGCCTGGGTAAGGTGTGGGGACCCTGGCCGCCTTCCAGCCACGCCTCTTCCCCTATAAGAAGCCCCTGATGCAGAAACCCTAAGTACCCGATCTATTTTCCACGAAAACTTCTATAGCCACCGCCACTGTTGTTCGTAGATCGAGGGGATCTGAAGTTCTTCCCGGCACCCTGCCGGAGGGGAGATCATCTCGGAGGCCTTCTCTCCGGTATGATGCGTGAGTAGTTCCACCTTAGACTATGGGTCCATGTAGTAGCTAGATGGTTGCATCTCCTCCTTGTGCTTTCATGTATAGATCTTGTGAGATTCATTCATGATCAAGATCTAATATATATGTAAGCATGCATGGTGTGTTTGCGGGGATCCGATGGATATTGAGATTATTATATTGGTTTGATTAATGGTTTTGTCTTTATGATTCTATCATGTCTATGTTGTTTGTGATCTTGCATGCTCTCCATTGTTAGTAGCTATCTTGGCCAAGTAGTTGCTAGTGACTCCAAGAGGGGGTATTTATGATCGATAGTGGGTTCATGCCTCTATTTTCCAAGGGAAGTGACAGAAATCTCTTTGGTTGTAGATGTGTTGTTGCAACTAGGGAGAAAACAACGGTCTCTTGTTCATGGAACATGTGGACTGTTTACCTTACACACTTTGCTTAAAGCAGTTTTCTGTTGCTTGCAACTTAATGCTGGAGGGATTTCGGATGATAACCTGAAGGTGGACTTCTAGTCATAGATGAATCTCACAGGATCTTTCTGACTAGTATTGCATTGTTATTCCTTGCTCAGTTCCTGTCAATTGCCCTACTGTAATTTTTTACCCTTCATGCCATGTTGTTTATCTAAGGAGAGCACCTCTAGTGAACTATGGACCCTGGTCCAATCTTTACCATTGTTACACCTTCCACTATTACTTGTTTACTTGATGCAAACCATTACCTTCCACACCATATGTTTAATCCTTTGTTATAGAAAACCAATGAGCTTGACAAACTCACTTTTTGTTGGGGCAAAGTCTTGAGTTTGTGTTGTGCATGTCTCTCATTGCTTGCAACACCTGTGTGACGTTTCCTTCCTCCTTCTGGTTCGATAACCTCGGTCTCTACTGAGGGAAGACTTGCTGTTGTGCTCATCACACTTTGCTCTTGGGGTTTCCCACAAAGTGCTCCGCATCAAGCACCAGTCGCCCAGGCGTTTCTCTAACACATATACAAACTCCATGAACTTATAATCTACCCTTTTATTTCACACCACTGGGATCCATAAACAAAACAACATGATATCAACTGAATAGAATAAGTGCAATGTTGAAAGCGTTCCCCATGACAACATGGTTCTGCTAACTCCCAACTTATAATTTGCAAGCATATAAGAAACATAGATGGGCCCAATGGTTCAAGTTTATTAAGTATAAGAAAATAAAGTGTCCCACAAGTTTGTGAGAGCTTTAATCACTAATTTTCACATACAAAAGTTTAATTTGGAAGATAGATAAACACATGAATATACTTGGAATGGTGTAAAACACCATGCATAGGAGTTTATAGTGGAATCTTTGGAATAACTTGGTTTCTTGGGAATTGGATGCACGAGTAGATCTCATACTCAGTACAAGTGGAGGGTAGCAAAAGGCTGGGAGCGACCAACTAAGAGAGAAATAATGGCCATAATCATGTAGAGCGACAAAACAATAATAATTAAAGAACAAAGTGATATCACAAGTCAAAAAATAATTATCATAGAGGCTAAGGTGACTGGTTCATAGTATTAACATGGTGTAATCTTGTGCCAAGTCAACCCAAATAAAGCATCAAATGAGAATACCACAATATTATGATTTTGTATGCTAAAACAACACATGATTCTTTCAAGGCAGATTAAGCAATCTCAATTGTTTGAAAAAAAGTCATGATACACAATAATCACTAAGAATATGGTCAAATAAACATCTAACATGACATGATAAAGTCTAAGCCATAGTCAAAACAAGCTTCCTTTTGTACCACTATAAGCATGAAACGTCCTACTCTCTTCCAACACCAATCAACTTATTTGAAACAACTCATAAAGATAATAAACAATAAACACCAGAGAGCTTGTCTCAACTAACTAGAAAGAAGAACTAAAACGTTCTAAGCGAAAAGCATAAGAAACTAAAGCTAAACACAGTGCTAGCAAAAGAGAACACTCATAGAACAATAAGAGTGAAAACTAGAGTGTTCTAAACAATGAAAATGGAGCGTGTATCTCTCTCTCCAAAAGAAGTGTGCTGGCATCCAACCAACTTATTGTAGCAAAAAAAGCAAAGGAAAACTAAAAACAAAAACAAATACGCTCCAAAAACAACACATATAGTGCATGAAAAAATTGTAGCAGAAGCCATCCTGCCTTCCAACATACTTCACGATGCACCAAGGGTTGCCGCCTACGATGAACATGACGCTGAAGAATCCAGACGCCTAGATGTGAACCTTCCCGAGGAGGAGCGCGTTTTGGTATGCCAAAGATCCACCATCTACTAGCAGAAGCTATGCAGCTACCATAGTCTCCGTGTTAGGCGTCGCTCGTTTAAAGAGGGGGATCTGGTGCTCCGACTTAAGCAGAAGAAGTCACACAAAGTATCCCCGCCATGGAAAGGACCGTTCATCATAGGCAAGGCGCTACTCAATGGGTCTTACTACCTCGTTGACAATCGTGAACTGAAGGATAGACCCAACGAGGATCATAAGCGTAAGCGACGTGACCCGGATGATGACTACTCGGAGCTTGATCGGCCATGGAACATAGCACAACTACGTCCTTTCTACACTTAGCATTTTTTATCTAAGTGTGTACTTCTTATATGATCAATGAAATAAAGCTCTTTGGTTCACTCATATTTTTGAGTCTTTTACCTCCTTTAGTGTTCATTTTTGGATCATATAAAACTTTTATGCACAAGCTTTGCAATTGCACTTGTGAAAATTCCGCCTACTAGCGTTAGCTTAAGTTTTCTGGTCTACACGTTCTTTGTCGTTTTTATGTGGATTCTAGAGTAGTGAATTTTGGCACTTATTGTCGGCGATTTTGTGCTTAGGTTATTGATGGTGCCATTGGGCATCATCACCTGAGCGCATGGTTCCGACAACGAGTCTTCCGACTCACGAAAAGTCAAGCATAAGAACTGAAGTAATGGATAAGCCAGCACTTGCTTAAAAATAAATACATGCTGGAACTAGTTCTTAAGTAGCAGGACACACACCATTGTTTTCCGCCTTAAGTTAACACATAGTTTTTTCCGCATACACATTACGGAGGAAACAAATATTACAAATTGTTTTTTATTTCTCTAGCGCAGGCGACTTGGAAGCAACATCATCGGCAGTAGGAGAGTCACCCTCAAAGTTGGCAGTGTTGAGGGACTCGGAGGAGCTTTGGTTGCCGCCATCGATGGTCTTCATTGGCACGAAAACATTAACGTTGACCAACTCGGTGACTCTGGTGTCATAACCCGCGAGTGACGCCAGGATAGATTCGTGGTTTATCTTTTGGCCTTCGTCATCTACGTCAGGGATACCAAAGGTTACCCTGTCGATGTCGGCATTCTCGTAATGTGCCTTGACCATGGATAGCGCCATCCTTGCACCGGCCCGTGCACATGAAGCTTTCCAGCTTGTGATACGCTCGGGGGCTCGACACAGGATCTCTGAGAACTTCGCCATAGAGTCCGGTGCCTTGATATTGATCTAGAGGGGCTTGGCATTCTCTTTGGCCTACGCGACGGCGGTGTTGATGAAGTTGCCAACAAGGACCATGCATTCCTTTGGCGGAGGAGGCGACCGTCTTAAACCCATAGGAGCTGCGAATTCCCGACAAAGGAGCGTATGAGTTCAAAAATTCAGAGTATCTAGACTACAGAAATCTAAGACGGAGAATCACTTACTGAAGATGCTGGCCTCACCCTGCTAGAGAGTCTCTGCCATGGAGTCCCGTTCTTGTTGGAGGAGCTTGTACGCTTCATGATGGCGTTGATTTTGCTCATCAGTAGCTTTCTTCTGCTCTTTCAGGATAGCGATTTCCTCCTTCAAGCGGTTCATCTCCTTGTTTGCGGAGTCCTGTAGGACTTTCATTGATTCTTCATGCATCTTCAGCATGTCCTTCCTCTCTTGCTTGAGGATCTTGTTTTCGCTATCCAGCTACCGAATGTGCTTGGATTGCTCGACAATATCCTTAGCCTTGGAAATGATTTCTGCAAGTCGAAGAAAAAGACCAGTACACAGTGAGTACTCAAAGAATACACAATATTAAGTCGGAATACGAAAAAGAAAGGAAAAACAGACGCTTGCTCTTGATGATATGTTCCTTCAAGAAGGCAGTTTTACCCTTTTCGGCTTCAAAGTCCACGCGCATCTTTTGGTACCTGTCGTTGG
Source organism: Avena insularis (assembly GCA_023614405.1). Taxonomy (NCBI): domain Eukaryota; kingdom Viridiplantae; phylum Streptophyta; class Magnoliopsida; order Poales; family Poaceae; genus Avena; species Avena insularis. Next base: position 93,774,838 of record CM042685.1, on the reverse strand, counting down.
CCATGCCGCTCCTAGCATTCTCATTCTATGGAAAGAATAAAGTTAAACGTTGTTTGGTTTACTTGGAGCATCTAGCCGGAAAATTTCCACCTAGACGCTCGGGGGCTACAACGAGAGTTTTTAACTTAGCAATATGCTTAGTGTTTCTTTAAGCATCTAGTCGGAACTAATTCAGTTTTGGATTAGAAGCTTGGGGGCTACAGTATAAAGTTTTTAACACGGATGTATGCTTAGCTTCTCTTTAAGCATCTAGTCGGAACTATTTCAGTTACAACTAGAAGCTTGGGGGCTACAGTATTGAAATTTATAAACACTGCGTATAATACTCTTAAAGCATCTAGTCGGAATAATTCATTCCACCAATATGCTTGGGGGCTATAGTGAGAAGTTTTCGAGCTTAGTTACTCTTAGAGCATTTAGTTGCAAAGACGTATGGTTTCCCATCTAAATCCTCGGGGGATACAGTGGGATACTCATATGAAATGCAAAAAGGCAAATATAACTTAAAAGTGCAATGATCTTGAGGTTGGTAGCACTCTCAGCCAGCAGCTTGCCGAAGGATACACTGTTTCTTTGCAAGATCTCTGCTTGCCGGAGAAGCTCCTCTAGACCGCACGTCGGAGATGTCGGCGCCGCACCAGCAACCAGAGAAATGCTACCCGGCGTAAGTACCGCATAGACTATCTTCGGAAACTCTATGGTTTTCTTGGGTGCGGGAGCGCCGCCTTCGGCAGAATTACCACCTTCCACCACCGCCTTACCGCTACCGATGGCATCCTTAGCCGGAGCTTCAGCCATTTGGTTTGCGGAACTCTCCTACGTCGCCTGTTCGACAACAACAGAAAGCTCGGTAGAGGCACCTGAGTCCACTTCCATGGCGGAAGGGCCAGCTATTTCCTTGGCTTGAGAGCTTGTCGGAGCGGAGGAAGGCTTGACGATGGGAGTGACAGGGGCGATGGCGGGAGATGCGTCGCGATGCAGCATATCCTTGATGGTTCTACAAGCCCCCGAAGTTTTGGATGTCTTCTTCAAGCTGTTCGTGGCTTTCTTCCTGAAACATGCAAAATGCATAAGTACGGGAATAAGACAGACAAATGGACAATGTCAGAGGGAAGGAAGCTTACACAAGAGGGGGTGCTTTAGCAAAAGGGATCCATGTAACCTTTCTTTTCTCCCCCTCCAAGGCGGCGGTAGTCTTTTTGGAGGCTCCACCCTCCGTCTTCTTCTTCTTGCCTCCTTCGGCAGCGTCAGAGGTAGATCTCTTCCGCTTTCGCACCAACGGAGCATCGTCGTCGGACACGACGGTGAATTCCTTAATCTTTGGATCATAGATTTAAGGAGCCATGCTGTCCTCATCTATGTCGCTGAGCTATTAAGTGAAGAACCACCATGTTAGATGAGATGGTAATGGCTAGACGTAAGAACCGGAGTATATGTCATAGACAGAAAAATAAACAGGGACCTTTGGGCACTTTCTCTCTACAAACATGTCATAGGTGATGGCGAATCCGCTCTTCTTGTCCTTCACCTTGACAATGTCCTTGAGGTGAAGCTTGATGGACTCGCTCGAGAAGTTATCCTCGGAGATGCGGATGTTATCCCTTCTATCGTTGGAATCCTTGTGCATCAGCTTCAAGCGGTGCTGCAGAGGCTGGATCCGCCTGATGAACCAGCACATGGATAGGTCCAATCTGGTCAAACCCGTCTCTAAGAACCACTCTATCCGCCTTATAGCGCGGGAAGCATTGTTACCGGAGGGAAGGGAGGCCTAGCATCTCCATGTCGAGGCTTTGGTGGCTGCTCTATCGACAAAGTCCGGGTACGTAACTTCTCAGCCAGCCAGAGGGATATCTGGGCCATAGAAGTACGTCTACTGCCAATTCTTGCTGGACTCATGGCCGACGATGTCGGGGAAGTGCCGGCCAGGTCGGATCTTGAAGCTAATGGTGCCACAATTTCTAAGTTCGTCCTTGCTGGCTCCGGCTTCGCGCTTGACGGTAAAGAAATATATGAAGAGATCTAGCCTAGGCCTAATCCCTAGATAACCCTTGCAAAGCGCCGCGTAGTTGCTAAGCGCTAAGATTCTATTGGGGAGAATTTTTGTGGCTGTACTCGGTAATGATTTAGAATAGCAAGGAAGAAGTTAGAGATGGGCTGGGAGACGCCGCATACCATCGATGCTTTGGGGTACACCTTTTCTCCGTCTTGGGGAGAAGGTGTGACCTCGCCGGCCAGTGCCGCCCGCCAGGCGAGCCCCTCTGTCGCGGGGAGGTAGCCCTCCTTGATTAGCTCTTTCATGTCGCGGTCCGTGATGTCCGAACCACGCCAATCGCCCTTGTGCGAATCATACTCATCCTCCAGCAGCTCTAGCTCCGCTGAATTATGGTCGCCGCCGGTGGATTCGACCACCGCAGACTTGGGAATGACCAGGCCCTCCGGGGGCACGACGACGGAGCTCGCTGGCTTTGCCGCGGATTCGCCCGACGCTGCCCTAGAAGGGGAGGAGCTGCTACTGGCCATTGGATGCGTTCGGAGGTGACTGGTGAGATTGGGAGTTAGGGTTTTTCGTGTGAGGCACAGAGAGCTCGAGGAGACGCTTGCCTGAGGAAGAAGAAGATGCAGGGGAGAATGAGATGAAAAAGTAATTTTTCCACCGCAGTTACTATTTATGGTCTCTGGTATCAAGATTCGTGCAGCTTGATCGAATGGTTGCCGCGTAGACGACGTGTGCGTAGACGTGCGTGGGAATTTCGCCACATACCAACCGTTGCCGCCAACGGTTCGTATCGCTCGCCGGGAAAAGTGGACATGATTGCGTTCTCTCCATGTGTGTTTTACGAGGCGTTGCTGACCTATGTCTACGTCGCCCTACCTGTCATAGGCAGATGAAACATCACATCAGAAGATTCCGACATGGATGGATCTAGTCCGGCTACAGAAGAGTACGATGGAAGATTCGGCAATTCTCCGACATACTAATTGAAGACAGATAAATCCTTGCAGGGTTCTTTGGGAGGACTACAAGATGTTGCTTGACGATTTGCCGACATCCATTTAGACGGAGCATTCAATGTGAAGAGGCAAGACGGCGCAAGATCTCGGACTTCTCCGGGGGCTACTGTTGGGGATATGCTATATGGGTATCCTCATAGCATGTCTCTTATCCGGATAACCCAGGTGGCCCAGAGTTGGTAGCATGGCCCATGGCCTGTTGGGCGGCCCAGTTAGATGGATCTAGAAGGGAGGCCCGTGCCGGATAAAGGAAGGCTACGGTGGAGTCACCAGCGTACCCGGAGCCTTGGAGTACAAGACACGCTAGACTAGTAATAGATGGTGTAGGACTCTGTAACCTGTCCGGCTAGGACTTTTCCCTGTAACCCTAGGACCTGACGACTATATAAGTTGGGCCTATGGGAGCCTTTAGGGCACAACTTCACATAACCTCGCATAGCGAACCTATATCTGTAACTGGGCGTATTGCCATTATAGTGATTTATTGCAGGAGTAGAATTCCGCCACCGTTGTGGGATCTGAACCTGGGTAAGCTGTGTTACCTCGTACCCTTCAACCGTCCGCCTTCCCCCACGTCTCTAAACACGCACTGTGAGGACCCCTCCATGGCGTACTCATCGCCAATACCATGACATTCGGCAAACAACAAGGGGGAAGTAACATACTCATAATAGAATCCCAAGATGTGGATGCATAAATTAACTATCTTTAGAACACCAATGCACAAAAAGGGAAAGGTGTGACAGAGACATGAATATAATGCAGGACTATTGAGGAGAACTCGTGTCGTGATCTGTTTGGTTCCATTAAAGAACATATGCCATAGCATGTGGTAGGGGAATTCCTTGGTTGTCACAATTCAATCGCGACAAAGACCACAAGCTTGAAGGCTAGAATTGTAGTACCAGCCATCCTGAGGTAATGTGTGAACATTAACAACATGGGTCAAAGGATTGGATCTTGGGTAGAAGGTTAGCTTCATGTACTAGATTCACAAAACCAGATTCCAGCACAATCAGGGATCTTTGGTTCAAGTCCAAGGGTTAAATCCCAAGAAATAAGTAACTACTGCTTGAGTGACACAATGTGCACTACAAGGTAGTGATCACACGAAAGCTTCTAAAAGAAGAAACGAATTCTGAAGTACCCAAGTAAATAAAAAGGAGGTACATGAGGCGAAAGGAAACCTCGAAGCTTAGAGCAGAATAATATGGTGCGTACATTATAATATTGTTGGATATAAGATAGAGAGATCATGATGGAAAGGACTATTTTTTTGAAGGGTGAAACAGTGGGAAAATCCCACTAAATTTTTTGACATAAAAAGGTAATACAAGGTTCAAGGAAAAATATGAAAAATACAAGTTTATGTTATAGAGACTAAGTTTGGGATTGTAGCCATTCTTTAAAGCTTCCAGCATGCTTCTTCTTCATTTTGTGACTTATGATTCCATGTTCTTCTAGGTAGATGGCTTTGTAACTGTAGAAGCATGGTCTCAGATTTTTGAAAATGTTTTTATTTCTTACTATCCAAATTTCCCAGGAATCCTTGATGATTATTTCGATGAAGAACGGACCTGAAGTTTATCTTTAAGTTTTGAAAATGCTTCGAATATGGAAAGATTCTGCTCCCTTTGTGGGAAAATGAAGTCCTAGCATTGAATAGAAAATGGACAAGTCCAGAACAGATGGATCAAAGTTTCTTCCTGGCTACAATCTTGGCACTACAAGAAATGTTTCCTTCTGCAAAGGCTAGGCCCGTCGGTCGTCGTAGAAGGCGCTTCTTCTGCGAAGAAATTCTCGGCAAAACCATCGCTGATGGAAAAGTTTTTTTCCGGTTTCCTGCCCCTCTAATACGATGAAACTACTAAAAACATGGACAAAGCTCGACGGACACATGGAAGAAGTTAGATTTTCGCTTCCTCGCGATATGTTGACTCGACGAAGTTTTTTTAGTGTGGGTCCCGGACGTCAGTGAATATAGCGGACCAATCTTTTCGATCGCGCCTCCCTATTTTGAACTCGAGAACGTTGTTTGATGCCTCTTCCGTTTAGTCAGGTTTTTGGGTCCCACATGTCTACATCACCTTAGAGGAATCGCGTGTATGATGGAATTTTTCCCTGTTCTAAACTTGATAGCGTTTCTCGATGCATCTACCCTTTAATCAAGCTGCTAGGTCCCACGTATAATCCTCACACTAGAAGAAACATGTGCATGATGGATTTTTTTCCTTGTCTCATGCCTCCTTGATTTGAAATCGACAATGTTGATCGATCTATCTGTCGTTAATCAAGTTGATGGGTCCCACATGTCAGCCTCTCATTAGAAGAATTTTGTGTATCATGAATTTTTTTCCTTTGCTCCCGCTACCCTGTTCCAAACTTGATAGTTCTGCTCGATGCATCTACCATTTAATCACACAGCTAGGCCCCACATGTCATCCTCTCTTTATAAGAAATGTGAGTATGATTGAATTTTTTCGTTCACTCGTTCTACCCTTTTCCGAACATGATAGCGCTGCCAGATCATCTACCGTTTAATCACGCTGCAGGGCCCCATGTGTCCTCCTCTCATTAGAAGAAACATGTCTATGATGGAATTTTTGCCCTAGGTCGCGCCTCCGTGTTAACTTGATAGCGTTCCTCACTGCATCAGCCGTTTATTCAGGATGGTGGATGACACATGTCAGCATCCCATTAGAAGAATGTGTGCATGTTGGAAGTTTTCTCGCCCACGCCTTCATGTTCCTAACTTGGCAGCCTTGCTCGATGCATCAGCCGTTTATATAGGCTGGTGGGTCCCATATGTCAGCCTCATAATAGAAGAATCGTGTGTATATGATGGAATTTTTTTCTTCTCTAGTGCTACCCTGTTTAGAACTAGATAGCGTTGCTCGATAAATCTACCGTTTGGTCACGCTGTTGGACCCCACATGTCAGCATATCATTTGAAGAACCTGTGCATGTTGGACTTTTTTCTCGGTCGCGCCTACCTTATTCGAACTTGGTAATGTTTCTCGATGTAACACCTATATAAGGTTTCTCTAGTGGGTCCCACATGTCAGCCTCTCCGTAAATTAAACGTGTCTATGGTGGGTCCTAGATGTCAATCTCTATTTGAAAGAAACGTGTGTATATTGGACTATTTTTTCGGGTTGTTTCTAGCGTTATGACCTTGGCAACATTGTAGATGCAGCAACTGTTTAACTGGGTACCATATGTCATCCTTATAGAGTAAAAAAAATGTTAATCTATACTCTGTTGCTGGGTCCCACATGTCAGTATTCCCTGTGCAAGAACTGTGTCTATGTTGGGTCCCACATGTCAGCCTTCTCTGTGCAGGAAATGTATCTATGTTGCGTCCCACATGTCAGCCTCTATTTCAGTTAAACGTGTCTATGCTAGGTACCACATGTCAACCTCTATTTGAATTAAACGTGTATATATATGTTGGACTATTTTTTAGGGTCGAGTTTGTCGTCCTGACCTTGGAAACATTGCTAGATGAAGCAGCAGTTTATCTGGGTTCCAGATGTCATCCTGAGAGTACAGAAAAGATAACTCTATATCAACAAAAAGTTTCTAGGATTCAAAATTGAGACCTCACCAGCGATGAACTGGGTGCCTTGCCACTACGAAAGAAACAGCTAATACAATAGAATTGTTTAAATTTACTATTATAACTTAAGGATTTGTGTCCTTAAAAATAGTTTTTTGACCATTTTTATCTCCCATCAAATAATAAGGCGGCGCTTGTGGCTGCTAAACTAAAAACTGCAGGCGCTCTAAAAAAACTTAAAACTGCAGGCAGAGTTATTTAAAAAAAAATGAGATATGGGGGGCAATGTGCAAAAGGCAAAATTAAAAAGAGTTTGGCTATTCTACATGGGCTGCTCTACATGGGCTATACTCCATAGGCTATTCTCCATGGACTCCTTTGTCAAATTTCCCTGGGTTATGGTCAAGTGTCCCCTGGCCCCTAAAAGGACGAATTAAAATGTTCTGGGCTAAAGAGGGGACGAATGAGCTAGATTTCTTCTCCTGGTATATAAAAATTGCATTTTGCTATGGCTCATCCGGATTTGATACAAAGACCTTAGAGAGGGAGGGAAAGAAATTGATAATTATTTTGGCGGATACAAAAATTATCGATAGATTCACAGTTCACATTCAGCAGTATAGACACTATAATACAATAGCAGTATAGAGAGAACTAGTTCTTGTTTCAGATCTTAAAACCTTGTCGCCCGATTTGTTTTCCCTTTTCACCAAACACACTCAATGATTGGAGCATGCAAAACTGACGATGGAGTCTGCTTTGAGTACCTTCTTCTCACATCAATGCATATGTGACCCATGATGCAAACAAAAATGCCCAAGTCTCATCTAGATTGTGAGAAGACCATGTTTGAAAAAAAGCAAGAGATTCTACTTCCCTTCATTCAAACAAGCACCAGTACATCAGTATTAGTTCCAAATAATGCTTTCGTAATAGCTATGATAGAACATTTGAGAGATGCAGTAGCTTTCCTTCTTGAAACTCAATAGCAGTACAGAGAGAATAAGTTCTTGTTCCAACTCAAAAACCTTGGCGCACGATCAATTTTCCCTATTGTCCGAACATACCCGATCATTGGAGCAAGCAAAACTGATGATCAAGCCTGCTTCTGTGTGAATATCGCCTCCTTACGTCAATGTCTGTGTGACCCCTGCATGCAACACAAAATGCCCAAGATGCATCTAGTTAATTGTGACAATGCTAAGTTTCAAAATAAAAGAAAGACAATATGCTGCACTTGATCTAAACATGTACTCCAATTACATCATAATTAGTTGTCAAAATATTGTACTAGTAGTAACGACAGAACATTTGAAAGATTCAGTACTACAGAATAAGACCGAGAAAATATCGACAGATTGCTAGTTTATATTCAGCAGCACTTGAAAGATTTAGCAGCATCACAAACTGACCGATTTGCAGTACACAGACAAGGCCTGATTCACCAAGGCCTGATTCAACACAAAAGTGAGACTGTATTCTGCACTCGATAGGTCGATTTGAACAAGTACTAATACATGGTTATTACTTTAAAATAGATTAGCAAAGGGAGAACTCCATACAAAATACTTAGAACAACCTTAAGCTAGTAAATACTATTCTTACAAACATTTGAATGATTGAACAATACAGAATAAGAAAGAAAACTATCGACAGATTCCCAGTTTGTAACCATCCACACTTAACATGTTCAGCAATATTTTAAAGTGGCCAATTCAGCAATACAGACACTGAAATTCAATAGAAGTACAAAGACAATCAGTTCTTGATTCAGTTTCCCCTTTTCTCTGAACACAATCCATCATTCGAGCATGCAAAACTGACGATCAAGACTGCTTTTCTGTGCATACCTCGTTCTTACATCAACACATGTGTGACCAACATATATGCAACCCAAAATTCCCAAGCCTCATGTAGATTGTGACAATGCCATATTTCAAAAGAAAAGCAAGACTAGCCATCTACTGCCCTTGATCTAAACATGTACCAATACATCAGTACTAGTTCAAAAAAAAATTTAGTAATAAAAATGACGGAACATTTGATAGATTCACTAGTGTTTGAAATATTAGGCGGTACGGATTAATATAGAAAAATATCAACAGATTCCCATTACATAATGAGTGGCACTTGATAGATTCACTAACATTTCAAAGTGAACGATTTAGCAGTATAGATAATGACCAAAAGAATTTACAGATTTAACAATGCAGATATTGAAAATCAATAGATGTAGCAATTCCATAATTCAAAAGGAAAGAGAGACCATATTCTGGCCATGTTGTTTCAAAAGAAGAGCAAGGCCATCTACTGCGCTTGATCTAAACAAGTACCAGTACATCACTATTAGTTCTAATAAATACTTTAGTAATAGGAACAGAAAAATTGATAGATTCACAAGCATTTGAAAGATTAAGTTGTACATAATAAGAAAGAAAAATATCGACAGATTCCCAGTTCATATTTAGCGGCACTTGATAGACTGATCAGCATTTCAAAGTGATCGATTCAGTTTGTCCTTTTCTTGGAACACTCGATTATTGGAGCAAGCAAAACTGACAATCAAGTCTGCTTTTGTGTGCATACCTCGTTATCACATCAATGCCTATATGTGTGACCTCCATAGGAAACTCAAAGTGCCCAAGCCTCATCTATATTATGAGTTTATGACAAGGTCAAGTTACAAAAGAAAAGCAATACCATCTGCACTTGATCTAAACAAGTACTAGTACATCAGTATTAGTTCTATAAAATAATTTAGTAATAGCAACAACAGAACAAAGGAAAATCAGTACGATCTCCTTCCCTTGATCTAAAAAAGAATCAGTATATAGTATAAAATACTAAGAAAATACAAGAACTAGTATTATACTAGTCCTACTTTGCAGCCAAAATAGTTCAACAAGGCCGATACCAACTGAACTATCCTATTACATAGTATTATGAGTACTTACAATAGCTAGGTTCCAATCCCGGGCATTGACGAAGCTCTGAATGGACCATAATAGAGTGTTCGTAGATTTCCATACAACATTGGTTGAGAAACCAACAACTACTTCTTCAGTATTGAGACTAAAGCATCATATTTCAAGAAATGGCGTATATCCAAGTCTTATTGCATTGTGGGAGGTGTAGACACAATTTCTTCTCGTCAGATATCCTGGGGCTACATCTACACCACCTACTGCAATGTTAATCATATAGTTCAAGCCAAGGAAAAGGGAATATTCACCCAGTCCAGCGATCGGTATCCATGGCTTAGGTGGAAACAAGTAAGAAGTTTCCTTTGAGTACACCTTGCAGCCAAACCCAGTAGCATAGTGATATGTTGGAAACGTATCTATAATTTTTGATGTTCCATGTTAGTTTAGTATCTACTTTGCTTTGCTTTGTCCACACTTTGAGGTTTTTTTATATGTTTTCTGGTACTAACCTATTGACAAGATGCCATAGTGCCACTTGCCTATTTTATTCTTTTTTTGGTTCCAGAAAGGCGGAAAATCAATATTCTCGGAATTGGATGGGACAAAAGCCGAAGTAAATTTTTGCCGTGGGGAACACGAAGCCGGAATACGAGATGGAGGAGACTCACCAGGGGCCACACCCCCTGGCCGCACGGGTGAGCCCACCCCGCTCCTGGGGGTGTAGCCGCCCTGGTGCCCCCCCTACCTCGCCTCGTCGCCTATAAGAAGCACCCGATGCCTAAACCCTAAGTACCCGATCAATTTACCACGAAACCGTCTATAGTTGCCTCCACCATCGTCCCTAGATCAGGACGGATATGAAGCTCTTCTCGTCACCCTGCCGGAGGGGAGATCATCCTGGAGGCATTTTTCTTCATCATGCCAGCCTGTGGTATGAAGCGTGAGTAGTTCCACCTTGGACTACGGGTCCATGTAGTAGCTAGATAGTTTTATCTCCTCCTCGTGCTTTCATGTCTATATCTTGTGAGCTCCGTTCATGATCAAGATCTTATCTATTTGTAATCATGCATGTTGTGTTTGCGGGGATCCGATGGATATTGAGATTACTATGTAAGATTGATTAATGGTTTTGTCTTATTGATTCTATTATGTTTGTGTTGTTTGTGATCTTGCATGCTCTCTGTTGTTTGTAGCTATCTTGGCCAAGTAGTTGCTAGTGACTTCAAGAGGGGGTATTTATGCTCGATAGTGGGTTCATGCCTCTACTTAATCTAGGGAAGTGCCCGAAATCTCTACGGTTGTAGATGTGATGTTGCCACTAGGGAGAAAACAACAGTCTCTTGTTCATGGAACAAGTGGATTGTTTACCTTACACACTTTGCTTAAAGTAGTTGTCTGTTGCTTGCATATTAATACCGGAGGGGGTTCGGATGATAACCCAAAGGTGGAGTTCTAGTCGTAGCTGCAATTGGATGGCGGTCTATGTATATTTTTGTATTTCCCAATCGAATCTCATAGGATCTTTTTGTCTAGTATTGAATTGTTATTCCTTGCTCAGTCATGTCAATTGTTCTGCTGTAATTTGTTTACCCAGCATGCTATGTTTATTTATCTAAGGAGAACACCTCTAGTGAACTATGGACCCCTGTCCAATATTTACCTTTGATACATCTTCCACTATTACTATTTACTTGCTGCAAACCATCATCGCCTTCCATACCATATAGTTAATCCTTTGTTACAGCAACTGGTGAGATTGACAACCTCGCTGTTAGTTGGGGCAAAGTCTTGAGTCTGTGTTGTGTAGGTTTCCTCTTACTGGTTCGATAACCTCGGTTTCTTACTGAGGGAAAACTTGCTGATGTGCTGCATCATACCTTGCTTTTGGGGTTTCCCAACGGGGCGTCAACACGCATCAAGACTTTCTGGCGCTATTGCCGGGGAGGCTAAGGACGTCTTCACAAGGGGAGTCCTCCTCAACCTTTCTCTTTACTTTGTTTTTAGTTTGCTTAGTTTCTTTTTCTTGGTTTTCTTTGCCTCTTTTTATCAAAAATAAAAAAATTAGTTTAGTTTGGTTTGCTTTCTCTTACCAAAAACACAAAGAAATTAGTTCCTACTCTAGCTGCTGCTACTGTTTTTGGCTTGCTCCTGTTTTGCCAAAATGAACTCTGTTGTGAACACCAAGTTGTGTGATTTCACTAGCACAAACAACAATGATTTCCTTAGCACTCCTATTGCTCCACCTGCTCCTGATGCTACCTTAAATGAAATTAAGCCTACTTTGTTGAATTTTGTGATGAGAGAGCAATTTTCTGGTACTAGTTCTGATGATGCTACTGCCCATCTCAATAGCTTTGTTGAACTTTGTGAGATGCAAAAGTATAAGGATGTAGACGGAGATATTATTAAGCTCAAGTTGTTTCCTTTCTCCTTGAGAGGAAAAGCTAAAGAATGGTTGCTATCCTTGCCTAGAAATAGTATTGATTCTTGGATTAAGTGCAAAGATGCTTTTATTGGAAAGTACTACCCTCCTGCTAAGATTATATCTATGAGAAGTGATATTATGAAATTTAAACAACTTGATAATGAACATGTTGCTCAAGCTTGGGAAAGAATGAAATCTTTGGTTAAGAATTGTCCCACTCATGGACTTACTTCTTGGTTGATTATCCAGACTTTTTATGCAGGTTTGAACTTCTCCTCAAGAAACCTGTTAGATTCAGCTGCTGGAGGTACCTTTATGACTATCACCATGGGTGCTCCAACTAAACTCCTTGATAATATGATGGTTAATTACTCTGAATGGCACATTGAGAGAGCTCCACATGGTAAGAAGGTAAACTCTGTTGAAGAAACCTCCTCATTGAGTGATAAGATAGATGTTATTATGGCTATGCTTGTTAATGGGAAAGCTCCTTTAGATCCAAACACTGTTCCCTTATCCTCTTTGGTTGCTCTAGAATAGCAAGTTGATGTGAACTTCATTAGAAACAAAAAATTCAACAACAATTCCTGTAGGAATAAGTTTGGTGGTAACAACAATTATAGGCCTTATCCTCGTAATAATGGCAATACCTATGGAAACACCTACAACAATGCTAGAAGTGACCCTTCTGAACTTGAATTCATGCTCAAAGACTTTATTAGTAAACAAACCACTTTCGACAAGACTGTGGAGGAAAAGCTTTTAAATGTTGAGAAAAATATTTCCTCTTTGTCTGAAGCACAGTCCTCTTTGATTAATAAAATGGCTGCTAAACCTGAAACCATGGAAAGTACCATTGCTTCTACTCATGCCATACAAGTTACTATTGATGAAAATTTTAGACTGTTAGCCCAAGTTCATGCTAAGTGGGAAAGGGAAGCTGAAATTGATAGAAACAATAGCGTGTGCACCATCACCACCACCAATATGGATGCCACTAAACCACAAGAAGTCCATATTCCTCCTCCTACAATGCCTAAGTGTAATGAGTCTACTACTAGTGATGCTAAGTTTGATTTTTATCTTGATGGTTGGAATATTTCTAAAATGATTATGTTCCTGCAAAAGCTTGCTACAAGTCTTGATGCTAGTGATATGCATGTTGCTTTCACCAAACACATTACTGATGCTCTTGTTAAGATTAAGGAAGAGAAGTTAAAACACAAAGCTTCTATTCCTAGGAAAATAGAATATAGTTGGGAACCCATTATTAATATGCAAGTGAATGAATTTGATCTCAAAGCTTCATGTGATCTTGGTTCTAGTGTCTCTATTATGCCTAAGAAGATTTATGAAATGCTTGATTTGCCACCTTTGGAAGATTGTTATTTGGATGTCCCACTTAATGAAAATGCTAAGAAGAAACTCATGGGGAGTGTTAATGATGATCTCATTATGGTTAACAATACTTATGTCCCTGTTGATTTCTATGTTTTGGATGTTGAATACAATGCTTCTTGTCCTATTACTTTGGGAAGACCTTTTCTTAGAACTGTTGGTTCCATCATTGATATGAAAGAAGGCACCATTAAATATAAATTTCCATTCAAGAAAGGTATTGAACACTTCCGTATGAGGAGATATTTTGCTTTTTGCTCCTCCTTTGAAAGCAAGGTTTGATGTTAATGCTTCTTCATTTGAAAATACTTGATTTCTTGCTTCTTGTGCCTAACTTAAAGGCGTTAAATAAAAGTACTTGTTGGGAGATAACCCAAGAGTTTTCTTGAGTCTTGGAAGTTATTAATTCAGTAATGACCTCTCCTTATCGTTTTTGTTTGTTTTTGTGCCAAGAATGACCTCTAATGAGAGGGAAGTAAGATTTGGGGAGTTGCTGTCCCGAAACAGATTTCTGTCCTCCACCATAAAAATTCGTGAGGAGTATCTGTAACTCGGATTGATCTGAAAATTTACGAATAAATCCCCCAGTATGTTAGCTAACTTTCGTTAGTTCAACAAATTTTGATTTAAGCAACATAAGTTCTTTAAAAAATCGGTTTCTACCTGCTGGTCTGTTTTAACAGATTTCTGCCATTATTTGCATTTGCTTCTTATTGATTCCTTTTTGGGAAATTGAGATTTTTTAAGGAGTTGCTATAGTAGCTTGTGTTTTTAGTTAAAGTTTTACTGTTCTAAAGCTAAACCCAAAGGTTTATTATCTTTTGAATACACTAATGTTGCTAGTGAAGATTGTGTGCTGTTTTGTATGAAGGAAAAATTTTAGGTGTGGAGAGAGAATGATGTAATGAGATGAAGAATGGACGAAAGAACATGCTTGGGGATGCCACCCCGATGTCACCCCAAGAAATATCCAAGAGGTACAAGTGTCAAAGCTTGGGGATGCCCAAGTCATCCCCTTCTTCATTAATAAAAAGCTCAGGTCTTTCTAGACACTTCATTTTTATTGTTTTAGGCACTGTTGTGTTGTTCTTGGAGCGTCTTAGTTTTCATTTTATTTGCTTAGTTTGTTTAGTTTGCTTGAATAAAGTAGTTTGGACCCCCGTTCTCTATGTGTCGTTTCAAATAAGTTAATTGGCATTGGAATGGAGTAGAAAGTTCTTGCTTGAAAGTGCAAGAGGAGCTTGCATTGACTGTGATTTAGACTTTAGCATGTCATGCTAGGTGTTATTTTGACCTTATTCTTAGTAATTATCGCTGTAGCATGAATTGTTCCAAAAAAATGGGATTGCTTAGTGTGCCTTGAAAGAATCATGCGTTGTTTTAGCATACAAAAGCATAGTATTGTGGTATTCTCCTTTGATGCTTTGTTTGGGTTGACTTGGCACATGCTCACACCATGTTATGACTACCTCTATGATCATTTAATCCTTGACTTGTAGTAGCACTCTATTCTTTGATTAGTAATGTTTTATCGCTCTGCATGATTATGGCCATTATTGCTCCCTTAGTTGGTCGCTCCCAGTCTTTTGCTAGCCTTCACTTGTATGAGTAAGCTCTACTCATGCTTCCAACTACCAAGAAACCAAGTTATTCCAAAGTGTCCACTATAAACTCCTATGCATGGCATGTTACACCATTCCAAGTATATTCTTGTTTTCATCTATGTTCTAATTAAAAAGTATTTTGTTATGTGAAAACTTGGTGATTAAAGCTCTCACGAACTTGATGGCACACTTTATATTCCTTGCCCCTAATAAACTTGAACCATTGTGTCATCTATATTGTATATGCTTGCACTTATATGTTGGAATTAGCAGAACCATGTTTTCATGGGTAACATTTTCAACATTGCACTTGTACTTTGTACACAGTTGATATCATGCTCTTTTGTCTATGGATGTCGCCGGTGCGAAATAAAAAGGGAGCTTGTAAGTCCATGGAGTTATGTATATTGTGTTAGAGAAATGCCTAGGCCACTAGCCTAAGACATGCCTAATCATGGTGGAAACTTGCAGCATCACCATAATGAGCAAT
This sequence comes from Avena insularis, assembly GCA_023614405.1. Taxonomy (NCBI): domain Eukaryota; kingdom Viridiplantae; phylum Streptophyta; class Magnoliopsida; order Poales; family Poaceae; genus Avena; species Avena insularis. The sequence goes on along the minus strand of CM042685.1, from coordinate 93,759,426 downwards.
ATGTGAAGCATCCTCAATAAAAAGCTATGCAAATAGCAAATAAAAAGATCGCTGAGATGCTTATTGTCTGCTTGCCTTGTCATTTTGGTTATGGTAAAGCTCCTGTACCATGTGCAAGGGGTACCCTTTTGGCGGTTCTCTATGATACACATGTACTTACTATGACAAGAATTTGCAGGTGACTAAAGTTGAGTAGCATGAGGTGCGACCCTCGTATTCAAGTGACATGAGATTCCAAACTTATAATTTTTCAAGCATATACTCCATAGTTTGTTCACTTTAACCTTAATCACTTCAAGATGCTTATGATAGGGGCAATGAGGGATGAAAGCTAACAAGTACCATAATTTTCGGAAGCTCTTTTTGAAACTTGAAATCCCTGCTTCCCTTTATGAAGGGCCTTTCTTCCACTATTATATTGAGTCTCCACTTTCTACCTTTAGGCACCAGTTAAAGTTCTATGTGCATTGTCATACTTAGTTGCCATACTTAGTTCTATGAGCATTGTCCCAAAACTTATTGATTGATGCATATTGTGATATTACTTGTTCTTGTGCTATTTGTATCTAGTCACTCTTATGAACTTTGAAGCTGTACTATGCATCTATTTTCTACTCCATGAGGGACAAGTTGAATGCCACTATGCTATGTTTTATATATGTGAAACAAACAAATGTTTTTCAATGCATGTTATTCATGATCTTTATTTGTAGCCTTTCATGTTGCATGAATAGTTACTTTGTCTTATTGTTAGAACTCCATCTTTCATGCACATGTTTAGAGTTCTTTGATCCCAGATTTCAATGCTTGCAAATGGTTTGATCTTGGTTTTGATGGTGCATGTCACCTCAAAAATTATTCTTTTATCACTTACCTACTTGAGGACGAGCAGGAGTTAAGCTTGGGGATGCTGGATATGTTGGAAATGCATGTATAATTTTTGATGTTCCATGCTTGTTTAGTATCTACTTTGCTTTCTTTGTCCACACTTTGAGGTGTTTTTATATGTTTTTTGTTACTAACTTATTAACAAAATGCCACACTGCCAGTTGCCTATTTTCTTCTTTTTTTGGTTCCAGAAAGGCAGAAAATCAATATTCTCGGAATTGGACAGTACAAAAGCCAAAGTCAATATTTTGCCGTGGGGAACACGAAGCCGTAATACCAGACGGAGGAGACTAACCAGGGGGCGACACCCCCTGGCCGCGTGGGTGGGCACACCCCGTGCCTAGGGGTGTATCCGCCTTGGTGGCCCCCCCAGCCTCGCCTCTTCGCCTATCAGAAGCCCCCGATGCCTAAACCCTAAGTACCCGATCAATATCCCATGGAACCATTTGTAGCCACCGACACCATCGTCCCTAGATTGGGGGAGATCTGAAGCTCTTCTCGGCACTCTGCCGGAGGGGAGATCATCCCGGAGGCCTTCTTCTTCATCATGCCAGCCTCTGGTATGAAGCGTGAGTAGTTCCACCTTGGACTACGTGTCCATGTAGTAGCTAGATAGTTGTATCTCCTCCTTGTGCTTTCATGTCTAGATCTTGTGATCTCCGTTCATGATCAAGATCTTGATCATGAACTTTGAAGCTGTACTATGCATCTATTTTCTACTCCATGAGGGACAAGTTGAATGCCACTATGCTATGTTTTATATATGTGAAACAAACAAATGTTTTTCAATGCATGTTATTCATGATCTTTATTTGTAGCCTTTCATGTTGCATGAATAGTTACTTTGTCTTATTGTTAGAACTCCATCTTTCATGCACATGTTTAGAGTTCTTTGATCCCAGATTTCAATGCTTGCAAACGGTTTGATCTTGGTTTTGATGGTGCATGTCACCTCAAAAATTATTCTTTTATCACTTACCTACTTGAGGACGAGCAGGAGTTAAGCTTGGGGATGCTGGATATGTTGGAAATGCATGTATAATTTTTGATGTTCCATGCTTGTTTAATATCTACTTTGCTTTCTTTGTCCACACTTTGAGGTGTTTTTATATGTTTTTTGTTACTAACCTATTAACAAAATGCCACACTGCCAGTTGCCTATTTTCTTCTTTTTTTGGTTCCAGAAAGGCAGAAAATCAATATTCTCGGAATTGGACAGTACAAAAGCCAAAGTCAATATTTTGCCGTGGGGAACACGAAGCCGTAATACAAGACGGAGGAGACTAACCAGGGGGCGACACCCCCTGGCCGCGTGGGTGGGCACACCCCGTGCCTAGGGGTGTATCCGCCCTGGTGGCCCCTCCAGCCTCGCCTCTTCGCCTATCAGAAGCCCCCGATGCCTAAACCCTAAGTACCCGATCAATATCCCATGGAACCATTTGTAGCCACCGACACCATCGTCCCTAGACTGGGGGAGATCTGAAGCTCTTCTCGGCACTCTGCCGGAGGGGAGATCATCCCGGAGGCTTTCTTCTTCATCATGCCAGCCTCTGGTATGAAGCGTGAGTAGTTCCACCTTGGACTACGTGTCCATGTAGTAGATAGATAGTTGTATCTCCTCCTTGTGCTTTCATGTCTAGATCTTGTGATCTCCGTTCATGATGATGATCTTGTGATCTCCGTTCATGATTACACATCTATTTGTAATCATGCATGTTGTCTTTGCGGGGATCGGATGGATATTGAGGTTACTATGTCAGATTGATTAATGGTTTTGTCTTATTGATTCTATCATGTCTGTGTTGTTTGTGATCTTGCATGCTCTCTATTGTTAGTAGCTATCTTGGCCAAGTAGTTGCTAGTGACTCCAAGAGGGGGTATTTATGCTCAATAGTGGGTTCATGCCTCTACTTAATCAAGGGAAGTGACAGAAATCTATACGGTTTTAGATGTGTTGTTGCCACTAGGGAGAAAACAACGGTCTCTTGTTCATGGAACAAGTGGATTGTTTACCTTACACACTTTGCTTAAAGTAGTTGTCTGTTGGTTGCAACTTAATACTGGAGGGGGTTCGGATGATAACCCAAAGGTGGACTTCTATTTATAGATGCATTTGGATGGCGGTCTATGTACATTGTTGTATTGCCCAATCGAATCTCATAGGATCTTTTTGTCTAGTATTGCATTGTTATGCCTTGCTCAGTCCTGTCAATTGCCTTGCTGTAATTTGTTTACCTAGCATGCTATGTTTGTTTATCTAAGGAGAACACCTCTAGTGAAATATGGACCCTAGTCCAATATTTACCATTGATACATCTTCCACTGTTACTATTTACTTGTTACAAACCATCATCACCTTCCACACCATATAGTTTATCCTTTGTTACAGCAACCGGTGAGATTGGCAACATCACTGTTAGTTGGGGTAAAGTCTTGGGTTTGTGTTGTGCAGGTTTCCACGTTGCTTGCAACACCTTTGAGACGTTTCCTTCCTACTACTGGTTCGATAACCTCAGTTTCTTACTGAGGGAAAACTTGTTGCTGTGCTGCATCATACCTTCCTCTTGGGGTTTCCTAACGGAGCGTCAACACGCATCACATAGGTGCCAAAAGTGCAACTGCAGCGATCAACACTATGATTAGCAACAGGATTGCGATGGGTATAATAAGTACCGCCATAAAAATCCTCATCAGTTATGACATCAGTATGGAGAATAATAAGGCGAGATTCATCTACAGATATTGCTAAGAACCATAAACCAGGTTCATACTCCATATCATCTATGTCATCAAGGTTACCCTCCCCTAGATGCGCGCTAGTTAGTGCTGGGAGAAGAATAGGACCTTGAAAAAGAAATGACGGCCAAAAACAGCACACCTTTGTAGATAACTACAACGTTGTATCTGAAATAGTATTGTAACTGGTTCTCAAGAACTTTCCATGTATACTCATCGCCATCAAGGGTAGCAATTGAGTAGTAGAAGATAGCGACAAGAAAGAAAACTAAATAATCCGCAACAACTATGAGAGCTTGGCAAATAGCAATCTTTTGGAGGAGAATGGTGCGATCATTATGCATGAATGTAAATAGATCCTCGATGGGTCTAAAATCATGGAATTGTGGGAGAGGAACGCGTTGATGAGTAAACACATTGACAAGATCCCACTTAAACTCGGACCCAACGGTGGCGATCAATCTCCATTGGCACCTACCCACTGCTTACCCATACAATTCAGGAACACAGTTTCGGAGGAGAACCTGTCTATTGGCATCATCTTGCATGTAGTGACCTTTCCCTCGAAGTACTCATTGCATTTCCATGGTTTCTTAGTCGGGTGAGAATGAAGAAAATAGGGGAGGTCAAATGGCTGAGAAGCATGTAAAGTTGGAATGTATTTTGCCGAGTCAAGAAGATGTCTGGACGAACCAGCGAGGCTTGCAATGTTGATGACGTCGCATCTTGTTATGATTTCTTCAAGCGGGCCTTCAGTATAAAACTCCTGGAACAGTTTAGAATCATCACTGTCCTTTCTCGGTCCTTCCATCGCAAGGGAGTTGCTGGAAGTTGGGACGATGGCTTGATTTGGTTTTCTAGAAAAGAGGGAAGATCAATGGCGGCAGGCGGGACATTAAGAAGAAAAAACACTCTCATAGTGTGCGGTGGATAGGATCGGAAAGTGCCATGGTGGAGGAGAGGACTGGCGGCGCTTGGCGTAGAGGTAGGGGAATGCCATACAAGCGAATATTTTTGTTCTTCTGGTGTTGTCTAGGTTCCTTGGCTTTTGCAATAGCACTATTGTTGACACAATAAATGTCCAAGGGATTGGACGGTCCCTGAACCACACAAAGAGCAATCAGGAAATTCCTATCAAACAGCTTCTTGTGCATCCTCCGAGGCGACAATATATTCAGCTTCTGATGAAGAGGAGGCTGCCGTATCTTTCTTGGAACTTTTCTAGCTCACGGCACCACCATTCATGACAAACACATAACCTGATTGGTATTTAGAGTCATCTGAGTTGTTAAGGAAACTCGCATCTGTGTAACACTTTACACTGAGTTCATCCTCACCTCCATAAACTATGAACATATCCTTAGTCCTTTTCAAGTACTTAAGGATATTCTTTACCGCTATACAGTGATTTACACCTGGATTAGCCTGGTATCTGCTCATAACACTTAGAGCATAGGAAACATCTGGGTGAGTACATGTCATTGCATACATGATGGATCCAATAGCCGAAGCATATGGAACCCTACTCATGTGCTCTCGCTCATCAGTGGTCGAATGACACTGAGTCTAGCTGAGTTTAATGTCATGAGACATGGGAAAGAACCCCTTCTTAGCCTCTACCATGCCGAACCATTTCAACACTTTGTCAATATATGTACTCTAGCTTAATCTAATTAGCCTCCTTGATCTATCTCTATATATCTTGATACGTAGAATATATGTCGCTTCTCCTAAGTCCTTCATCGAAAAACTATTTTTCAATGAGGCCTTAACAGACTCGAGCATCGGAATTTCATTTCCAATCTGCAATATGTCATCTACATATAAGATTATAAATACAAGAGCTCTCCCACTTTCCTTCTTGTAAACACAAGGTTCTTGTTCATTTTTTATGAAGTCAAACTCCTTTACAACTTCATCAAATCGAATTTTCCAACTCCGAGATGCTTGCTTCAACCCATAAATAGACTTCTGAAATATTCATACCTTTCCGGCATTGTTTGTATCGACAAAACCTTCAGGCTGCATCATATACACATCCTCAGTAAGGATTCCATTTAAGAAAGCCATCTTGACGTCCATATGCCATATCTCATAGTCGAAATGTGCATCAATGGCTAGAATGATCCGTATAGATTTAAGCATCACTACGGGCGAGAAAGTCTCATCATAGTCAACTCCTTTAACTTGTCAAAAACCTTTTGAAACAAGTCTAGCTTTATGAATGTGAACATTTACATCCATATCAATATTCTTCTTATAGATACATTTGCACTCAATGGCTTTAAACCATCATGCAGGTCAACCAAGTTCCAAACTTGATTGTCTCCCATGGACTCTATCTAGGATCTCATGGGAATCAGCCATTTCTCAGAATTTGGGTCCACCAACGCTTCTGCATAGGTCGCAGGCTCATCATTGTCTAATAATAATAATTCCCGCGCTTCATGGATCCTCGCTGACTTTCATGGCTATGGTGCTTCTATTGCCACGGTTTCCTCAACTTGCTCTGCTACAATAGCATCACTCGTAGAAGCATCCCCAGCTGGATCATCTTGAACTTGTTCAAGCTGCACCTACCTTCCACTCGTTCCCTTTGTGAGAAATTCTTTCTCTAGGAAAACACTGCTACGAGCGACAAACACTTTTCCCTCTTCTTACTTGTAGAAGTAATACCCTAAGGTTTCCCTTGGATATACCACGAAAGTGCACTTATCTGATTTGGGTGTTAGCTTGTCCGACTGAAGTCGCTTGACAAATGCATCAAAACCCCAAATCCTTAGAAAAGGCAAACTGGGATTCTTTATAGTCCACATCTCATATGGTGCCTTAACTACGGATTTAGATGGGACCCTGTTTAGTGTGAACTGATGTTTCTAGAGCATAACCCCAAAATGATAATGGTAAATCTGAATGGCTCATCATCGAACGAACCATGTCCAACAAATTTCGATTTTACCGTTCGGAGACCCTGTTTCTTTGAGGCATTCCGGGTAGCGTGAGCTGTGGAACAATTTCGCAACTCTTAAGATGATTTCTAAATTCGTGACTCAAATATTCACCTCCATGATCAGATCTCAAGGCCTTTATTTTCTTGCCACGTTGATTCTCTACCTCACTTTGAAACTCTTTGAACCTTTCAAAAGTTTCAGATTTATGCCTCATCAAGTAGACATAGCCATATGTACTGAAATAATTAGTGAAAGTAATGAAGTAGTTATATCCTCCTCTGGCTTTCGTGCTCATTGGTCCACATACATCAGTATGTATGAGTTCCAACAAGTCTGTCACTCTCTCGAGTAAACCTGTAAAAGGCGTCTTGGTCATCTTTCCAAGTAAACAAGCTTGACATGTCTTGTATGATTCAAAATCAAACGAAGTCAGAAGACCATCACCATGGAGCTTATTCGTGCGCTTTTTTACTTATATGCCCCAAATGAAAATTCCATAAATAGGTAGGACTCAAATCATTAGGCTGAAGGCTTTTATCACTAACATTGTAAACAGATGCATCATCAAAATTTAAAATAAATAACCCATTCACAATGGGAGCATCATCCATAAACATAGCATTCTTAGAGATTACACAACCATTGTTTACACTAGCGAATGAATAACAATCTCTAATCAAACATGAAGGTGATATAATGTTTCAACCCATACTAGGAATGTAATAAAAATTATTTAACTCCATGATAAATCCTGACGGAAGGTAAAGTTGCATGACGTCGACGAACAATTCAGCAACCCTTGATTTATTTTTGATGCGAAAATACACTTCACCTTTCTGCACTTCTCTAGTCCTCATTATCCCCTGCATCGAATTGCAAATATGAGCAACCGATCCGGTATCAAATACCCAAGAGTTACCATAGGACTCTGTAAGAACAATGTCCACAACATTTACAACAAGCGTACCTGAGTGGGAAGTACTCTTACTTCCACTATTCTTCAAAGAAGCCTGGTATTTGTTGCAGTTTCTACTCTAGTGGCCATGTTCATGTCAAAATAAGCACTTAGTGTCTTCTACAGGTACAGTCTTTTGCTTGGGTGCAGGATTTGGCTTAGGGATTGTATCGTTAGCCTTGTCCTTCTTCTTCTTCCAAGAAGTGCCCTTTTTCTTGAAGCTAAGATTGTTCTGCACATCCATCACATGTCTATGCCCTGCACATTTCTTAATGTCACATTCTGATGTTTTCAGCATCCCACATAACTAATTAAGCCCCTTCTCCACCCCATGCATATGGTAGTTCGAAATGAAATGACCATAGATAGAAGGAAGAGATGCCAAAATGAAATCAGTAGCCAACTCTTGGCCTAATGGAAAACCAAGCTTTTCCAACGTCTGATTGTAACCAACCATTTTGATCACATGGGGGCCTACAGCTACTCCCTCTATGAGCTTGCATTCCACTAAGGACTTAGCAACATTGTACCTCTCATTCCTAGCCTGAGTATGGAACATGTCCCTAAGCGCGGCGATCATACCGTACGCTTCCTGATCCTCAAACTTCCTTTGAAGATCAATTTCCATGCATGCAAGCATAAGACAACTAACCTCAAGAGATTCATCACATGATTTCTTGTAGGCATTCTTAAGGGTAGCAGTTTCATTATCAGCAGGTTCATCTGGGATATGTATATATAGAACACTTTCCTTTTTATTAGCCCTGAGAATAATTCTCAGGTTATGGACCCAGTTCGAATAGTTTTTTCCATTCAGTTTATATTTGTCAATAATCAAACGCAAAGCAAAAGGTGATTAATTGTTCGGTGCCATTGATCTACAATAGAAAAACATGAAAAATACTAAGCCATGTAACCATGAAAGAGTAAAACATATTAAACAATTTAATAGCATATACTCCCACTTAAATCAGCATCCCTATATTGATACTAAGTGATTCAAGATCCACAATTAATAAGTCTACTAGTGAGCTTTAGCATCATAGCTAGAGGAGAGGTAAATCGGTAAGAAAATTTTGCTAATCTTATCATATATGACTCTTGTTGTGGGGTGCCATCTCTATGTCAAAACTAGGCGCCCAACCTTCATGCCCCAAGATCCTTAACTCTTAAGATGAGCTTGTTAAGCTCACCAACCCTTATGTGTGTAGGTATCCGATAGAAACCCATCCAGCCAAGGAAAATAGCGACACCCTAATTTCATAAACCCACCAACGATTATATAGGACATAGGATAGTGCAAGGTTTCGTTGGGACGGCATGGTTTAACTGAAACTTTGTGAGAGATTGTTCTACTTCTATCATCTAAGCATTCATAGTAGTAAAAAATATAACAATAGCATTCACATAGATGTGACACAGTACGGCCCATTTTCTAATGGTGATCGCCATTGCCATAGAACTTGTCCACCATGATAATCTTCATCTTCATGGTCCGTGCTAGCCATCCTCCAAGTGATGATTTCTCCAAGAACTAATACAAGTTATTACTCCTAACATCTAGTAATCAAAAATACATAGTATTGGGATCATCACAAGTTGGCACGGAGGCCACTGCAATAATTGACAACACATTTGGCTCCTGTTGTGTTGCCCTACTCATGACACGCATGTCATGAAAAATTACATACATGCATCACATACATATTTGGGACATACTAATCACATACATCCAACAAAAACAAGTTATGCATAAAATTGCATTCTATCGGATCATGTGAAATCGCAACACCTAGGAACCTTAACAAAATACAAAAGGGACTACGATTAAGGGGGGTTCTAGTGGGTCTCCCCCTGTGGGGTTCGAAGGGGCAGCGCCCCTCACTATATCTATACAATTTTCTTTAATTTGAATGGCAAATCAAATTTACCATAAACTGACTATTGTTCTGATTCGACCAATTTCCTTTGATCTTCGCGTGCAGCGGCGCTCAAGGAGCCCGATCGTACAATCACGGTACATAGATTTTAGATCTAGGTCCCAATTTGATCAATCATATTGATCCTTATGTGATCCAACTAGATATTTGTGTCACTGTCTACCCCGGAGGCGGAAAACGACCGGTAGGGGTAAGTCGTTCGACGACCTTAGAATCAAGATCACGAAAATCAAGATCATATATCAAACTTGAACCACCGCCGTACAAATGATCACATCATTCATATCAAACTACATATCACCATATGAAAACTTCCCGAACCTATAACTTAAGAGCATTGGCTCTGATACTATTGAAGGAATAATTTTCTACCGCTCCAACCAAAAATTTCTACCGCGGGTAGGCTACACTACCGAAAATCAAAAATTTCTACCACGCCAACCAGGAATAATTTTTTCATAGATCTTAGGATTACCATTAGACGCGCAGTTGCAGAATTCGATGAAGCACGTCGAAGCAGTGTAGATGTTCTATGTATCCTCCTTGTCCTCGTCCCCGAGAAGCTCTCCTTTGCGCGGCTAGTCCAAGTGTTATAGCTACAGCACCACCAAGGTATCCACACATCCGGAGTGGAAGCGTCACATGCCAGACCACTAGGTCCGCACGTGCAACACGGGCGTGCGAGGAGTGGCAGCTGGGTGGAATGCTCAACCCTATGCATCTCAACTCACCCTCTCTTATATAGGCATCCCTGGTGGGCTTCTACATTAGCATCCCATTAGTATCCTAAGCTTGGTCTAATTCGGATCCAATCCTTATTAGGCTACCAGCCCCTTAAGTGTGTGACCCTACAGGTTCATACACGTAGACATGACAGAGTACACTTACTCTTTCAATAGTTGGTAGCGGCCTTTTAGCAAGACATGCCAACTCCTAAACATATATAAAGATCAATTGGACGAACCATCACAAGATTGAGTACATGTCTTTCCCTTTGCCTCATGATATTTGGTCTAGCTCCAAGCTGACCTCTCTTTCTCGATACTGTGATTCAGAATCTCTTTACTAGGTTAACACTTAATTGTATGTAGCATGGCCATGCATTTCTAGATCTGATCACTCGAGGGGCCGAGAGATATCTCTCTCAAGTAGAGAGGGCAAATCCCACCTTTATTGAATAATGCCTTGAAGCATGTATTAGGACAAACCCGAAAGATACCTTTATAACTAACCAGTTATGGAGCAGTGGTTGATATCCCCAAAGTAGGTCGATCCACATATCAAGTACATGTGACAATCTCAGGTCGAAGGACAAAACGTACCCGATGTGTAGAGAGAGCTGCAAGTATAATTGCCAGTCTCAAGTTGGTTCAGTCGAACCCCATATTCATAACATGTGTCAAAATCATTGGTTTGACATTTCCTTGTCTATGACTTGTGAAACGTAGTCACGAATCAATCAATGTTCTAGTCTAATATTCACGTGTGTCCTCACATGAACTCCGACTAGGGACATAATTGCCAATCAATACAAGTTGCCTGATATATGGATATTCAAGGAATATTACAGTAACTCATGGATATATATGAAATATAATCATCTCTATGATTGCCTCTAGGGCATATTTCCTTCACATATTTTGAAAACAATCAAAGAGGAAGTAGTATAAAGAGTATGGCTCGATTAGTTGTTCTCTCTAGAAGGAGCCAAAGTCGATTGTTTTCCTTGTTTAATTATTTTAGGGTCCTCTATGCTAAGTGTATGGACCTCGATGTAATTTTAGTATTTTTTAGGTCCTTGATGTAAAATAAACTCCCACCGCCCGTCTAAAATTTTAATCTAAAAGAGTGGTAAAATCTTAATGAATTTAAGCTTGGTTGTCACTAAGTATGAACATTCTATGATTTCAAGCCGAACTACCAAGGTCATGGCCATATCTACATAATACTTTATATTTATGATCCCATGCCCAAGAATATTCATGCTAACAATTTTTTCCATATTTTGAAAACAATCGAACATGAAGTAGTATTTATAAGAGTATGGCTCAATCAGCAAGTCTCTCATGGAGCCAAACCCGACTTTTTACTTTATTAATTCTTTTAGGATCCTTAGTGCTAAATGTATGGACATTGATGTAATTTTCCTTATTTTTAGGTCCTTTGTGTAAAACATACTCCCACCTCCCATGTAAAATTCTAACCTGAAAGTAGGTGGAAAGATATAAACGAATTTAAGCTTAGTTGTCAACGGGTATGAGCATTATTGGATTTCAAGCCGAATCACCAAGGTCATGGCCATATCTACATTGTACTTTGTGTTGATGATCCCATATCCAAGATTTTGCATTCCGACTGATCTAGCCATATTTTGAAAACAATTGAAGATGAAGTTGTATGGAGAATATGGCTCAATCAAGTGCTCTCTCGAAAAGGAGCCAAACCCGATTGTTTTCCTGGCTTGATTATTTTAGGGTCCTTGTTGCTAAATGTATGGACCCCGATGTAATTTTCCTATTTTTTAGGTCCTTGATGTAAAATGTACTCCCACCACCCGTGTAACATTTTAACCTAAAAGTAAGTCTCAAAATCTAAAAGAAATTAAGCTTACGTGTCATTGAGTTTGAACATTCTTGGATTTCAAGCCGAGCGACCAAGGACGTGGCCATATCTACATAATAGTTTATGCTGATGATCCCATATCCAAGAATTTTCATGTCGACAAATTTGGCCATATTTTGAAAACAATCAAAGAGGAAGTGGTATACAGAGTATGCCTCAATCAACTGCTCTCTCAAGAAGGAGCCGGACCTGGCTGTTTTCCTTTGCTTAATTATTCTACGATACTTTGTTCTAAATGTATGGACCTTGGTATAATTTTCTATTTTTAAGGTCATTGATGTAAAATGTACTCCCACCATCCGTGTAAATTTTTAACCTAAAATTAAGTTGTGGTAAAATCTTGTCAATGTAAAAAATATTGCCACTAGGAGTTTTCCCCGTTGAAAAAAACCTTGGAGCGAGAAGGGGCCGAGAGGCGAGAGCATAGAGGAGGTAACCCGAGAGCAGCGAAGAGGAGGATTTGAAGGCGGTGATGTAACATGCCAATTTCAGCAATCCTGATCTGATGTCAAAAAGGCAAAAATCAGGGGGAACAACTTTTTCTTGTTAAGTGTTGCAATGTTTTGCTTACTTGTTTGCTTGTGTTCATACATCTTATTATGGATTAGATAATATACTCATTATCTCAACCTCAGTTAACAGAAACTATTTTTCAAAAGAGATGTCTTGGCTCTACTTCATTTTCTAAAATATTTTGGCATTTCAAACTTGAGACAAGATGACCTTGCCACAATAAAATGTTCTGACTAGTCATATTAAAAAACTATGGAGACCTATATATAATCTCCTTATGTTTTCAAGACAGAACATCCAACTACTCTTATCTCTAGGTTTTCCAAAAACCTTTTCATTCCAATCTTGGTAGAAATACCAAGAGGTCCTTATATTACTCCAAAAGATAACCTATTAAAAATACCCATCCTTTCCTCAATCTATACTTGATGGTAACTTTATTAGAAGTTTGATAAGATGAATTGCCTTGATCTGTTGGTTGAAGAAATTATTTGATCTGTTGTGAGTGATGACTTGTCTTCTTAGGAAGTAGCATGATCCAATCAGGGAGCTATTCCTATATAGGATCAAAACAATGGTTAAGATAAACCAAATATCGAAACAAGCTTCCCAAGATGGATCTACCCTAAGTCACTCAAGTGACCCTCTAATCTCCCTAACTAGATCAATCTTGAGCTAATTCTTTGAATTAGCATCAAGTTCATCAAAGACCAAATACAAGCATGGATCCCCTCTACTCAATATACATTTGAATATCAACCACTTGATGTTGAGAATAGATAGGGCATCCTCTCCAAATCTTTTCCTCCTTCACACTTGCTCAAATACACCAATCTTCCAAATTTGGCTAAGTCTGGAATACTTAACTAGATTCAATCTTTGGAACTCCACCTACTCCAACTAGTGGGCATTATTTAGAATGTACCTGTACCATCTTCTGGTACATCATGATTACTACCAAATCCCACTCTTGTCCTTGGCTAAACTCTTGTAAGGTTCCCAACCTTTAATAAGGTAGAGATCCCTGTGTTTACAATGCTAGTCCCTGGATCAATAGCTAGCATCCACAGTTAAGATGTAATATCAAGAAACAAAGTACATAATACAACTTTACAACCAGGAATAAAATAATTCATTACATCTTACATAGCTCATTTGGCTATCACATTACAATGCAGCAGAATATAACAATAGCATGGGGTCCTTCATCTTCAAAGTGCCACAGGCAGACATGTTGGTTGTAGACTTGTAATCCTAATCAATAAACTTCACTAACATCAAACAAACCTGCAACATAACAAGTTACAGCCACAAGGGTCAATACATTTGAATTGTATTGGCAAGTGATACTATGGTAGCATAGTGGAGTCTATCATCTATATGCATTTGGCTAAGTGGAGCTTAGGCTTGCTTTGCTCAAAATAGATTTTCCTTATCATTTGAAAACACTAAGTTTTTGCTTGACAAAAATCACCCAAGGCATCCCCCAATAGAAATTGGTGATCCTTCAACCCTTGTTCAACCACAGGTTTTTAACTTAGAAATTGGGACGAGGAGATTCTTGATAGCTTCCATGTCTTGATGCTCAATTTGTCCTTTGACAGGGACATGGTTCAGTACTTAGATTTTACACTCTGCAGAGGTGGTGCACTTTCCCCACAAGACTTGGTTTCACCAAGACAAGATCTTTCAGAAGCCTTCCCTTAGACCAAAATGGACGCGCTCCAACCTATCAAACCCCTACCACCAACTGTCCATTTGGCTAAGTTATTGCAACCTATATGATCCAGGCAGAGCCCATAATGCCAAGTGGCTGCACTTGAAGCTTCTCAACATTTGACATCTCAAATCTCTCTGTTCCTGGGTGGCATTCCACAAGTGAGATACACAAGGTAAACTATAGAAATGGGCCTTGTGAACCACTCAACACAAACCATTCCTTCCATTCCACCCACGTGATTCATTCACTTAGTTGTTTTATTAAACCAAACACAAGTCCTTGACTTAGAAACTTTCCATAGTATGAAAATAATCCACCCTTGTTTTCTACTAGCTAAGATAAGCATGATAGTAGTAGGAATCTTAACTTAGTAAATTTCTACTAAGGTTTCATCTACTAGGATTTCCCATGGCATAGTTTACACTTAGCAAAATTCCATGCAAGTCCTACTTTGGAAATATCACTAATGCATAGTGAAAATAATGGGAGAAAAGTATGAAGCATCACTTGCCTTTTTGGTAGAGAATATAAGTTCACTCCTTGATCTTTGCAATATTCACACTCTTCAAATCACTAGAATTCAATCAAGCAAGCAATATTTCAAACTACAATTCAAGCAAACATCACATAAAATAATAGAAACAAAGTAATGCATGCAAGCATGCTAAAGATTGTTTCATTTGGAAAAGTGATTTCTAATATGTTATAAACATTCTAAAACACCTATTGGTCATTTTATAAAAGTGGCAAAACCATGTGCAAAAGATTTTACTATAAACCAATTTTAAATCCAAGCATTATTTTATGTGGTTGAAAAATGCTTTTAGCAGGCAATAATATCTATAGGGTTCACCAAATATGTTTTCAAATCATAAAACGTTGTGTTTAGGGTCAGAGAGTTTAAATCAAAACATTTCCCAAAGGTTTTCTTCCAAAAGTATTTTTAATAAATAAACATTATTTTTATTTGACTAGAAATGCTTTAAATCAAATATTTATTCTTTTGCTTCACCAAATATGTTTTTGAAACCACAAATTGATTTTGATGGTCAGTAGTTTCAAAAAAATCCATTTGCCAAAGGTTTGATAACCAAAATATTTTTAGAAAGAATTTTATACTCAAAATATGCCTACACAAGTTTCTGCAAAAACAATCAATTTAAAAAAAGCATTTTACTAAACAAAGTGCATGGTTGGGTAGGATTTGTCTTGCTGATTCCATTGATATAAAGTTTGCAAAATTTTTCTGTTTTAAATCAAACCTTGTCCACGTGGAGGGCTCTGATTGGCTAAAAACGATTCGTGTGGATCGGATATTGTGGGCTGCTGGATCTAATGTGCATCGCACGGCTGGAAACACTACATACCTCTTTGGTTAATGATTCTATCACACACGTTGGATCGAAATCGAACGGTGCATAGGTGCTGGCCAAAGGTGGGCAGCGCTGGCAGCGGCGGCGCACTCAGACGAGGTGTTCCCAACAATTTAGGAAGCAAGGGATGGTGGGGAGAGGCTCACCACGTTCGCAGGGTCGCGCTGATTCTCGACGTGGTTGCCACAGGGACATGGGCGCACGGTGCTGCTGGTGATTGCTCGCCGGTGTTGTCGTTGGCGTCGGGTCCGCTCTACTGTGGTCGAAGGCGAGGCTACACGGCTCGGGAAGGAGAGGTAGAGAGCTCGTTAGATGCACAAGACGATGCTGAGTACATGAGCATCACAGAGATGGAGAGGCGAGGTCAGACTTTACCAGTAGGGTTCGCCGGAGAGGTAGCAGACGACGGCGGCGTGCAGAGGTCGTCCTTGACGATGCTCTAGGGCAAGCGCAGGCAGGCTGATGATACGAGTAGGTGCGCAAGGTTCTGGTGAGCAGGATAGTGTGAAGCAGGGATGGTGGGGTGGGACGTGTTCGTCGGAATTTGTCGGCGAGCTCGCCGGAGCAGTGAGGCACGAGCTCGAAATTATGGCGGCCTGGGGGCGTAGAGGATCTGGCGAGTGAGGGGAAAGAGAGAGGGGGCGAAGGCTCTTTAGTACGCGTGATCGCAGGGCCGTTTCATGGAGTGTTAACTCGAATTCACGCCGGCATTCAATCGACAGTAATGGCCAGAGAGGGGGGCGCGGTCAGCGGCGGGTGAGAACGATGACGACGTGGCCGTGGGCCTGGTTAGTCAGCGAGTAAGAGAGTGTGGGGGTGGGGTCCACCCATCTGCGATCTAGCGGGTTCTATCTGTGGTGAAAAACGGTTCGCTCGGGGCGAGAGGGAGAGGTGGGCTGCTGATGGGCTTAGTGGGCTAGGTTAGTTGGGTTGCTTTGTTTCATTTTTTTTCTTCTCCTGTTATTTTTCTTTTTCCAATTTGATTTTCTGTTTTGATTTTGTTTAGTCTATTCAAACATCTATTTGAATTCAAACTTCTCTCAAATATTGTGTGGATTCAAACACTGATTATTTATACATTCTGAAGTCAATTTTGGAATAAATCTTTCATTCTTTTTAAGGTCTTTTACTTATTTAAAACAATCGCTTGCTTTAAATTCAAATAAGATCAAATATATTTTTAATCCTTATTTAAATTTCATTTTTCCATAAAACCTTTTCAGTAAGTCTTATTCATTAATAGGGTGTCAAATAATTCACTTTGAATTGATTGGAATATTATTAATAGGATTTATCAATCATTTTAATTTGGATACTTGTTTTAATTCCAATGAAATTAAATATAGTTTTATTTCCATAATTTTTATTGGGAAGATTTCTTTGTTCTTATTTAAGTTAATTAAATAACCTTTTAATCCACTTGGGTAAATTCCAAATATTATTTTCCCATGATCTAATTAATCATTTCTAATAGGAATCTTATCTTTATTCAAATAGAATAGGATTTGTTTAATACCCTTTCAATTAATTTGAAAACTCTTTATCCATTATTTTATTTGGTGGATCATAATTATTCCATTTGCTTATGGATTAGGTCAAGATATAATTTGGTCTTTAAATATTCCTTATTGAAAAATCCATATCTTTTTATTTATAGATCCAAACTTGGTGATTCCAAATTGTAAAATCTTATTTAATATTTATTTATCCTTTTAAACCTTTTAGTATTAATTTCTCATCAATTGGTATGGATTTTAGATAAGTGCTTTATTAGCTTTGGAAATCCACTTTCCTTATCTTATTAAATTTATAAGATTTTATCTATGGCTCCAATTCAAGTGAAACCAATTTCTATGGTTTTATAATATTTCTATTTGTCATTCTTGATCATTTGTAAATGTTTGTTGACATTATATGTATCAAATCCATAGTCTTAGAGATATCTTGGAAATGATTTTATTCCATTTAAGGTTTTAGGGTTTTGGTTTATTTTCCAAGCATTTTAAATTTCCAGATGCATTTATGAAGAATGCATTTCACTTTGATTTGAGTTTAGTTGGATTCAAATATTAACCAAAGTTTGTTCAAGATGAGATTTTTAAGTTTCCATTTAGAAACAAAAGTTTCTTTTCACCCTAAATTTCAAAAATTATTTATTTTGTTTATTTATTTTTCACATTACAAGATTTGGAAAATCTTGGCATGTGACGGGCTACCACCCTTAAAATAAATATCGTCCCGAGATTTGGGAGGCTAGGGGTTACAAGTTGGCTCAAGCAACTAGGGTACTACAACCCTTTAAAAAATTTCCGGATTACATCTTGGCTTGCTTGGGATCCTGATGAAATCTCTCTGGGCAAACATCTGCATAGTGTCCTTTGTTTCCACGCTTGAAACATGTGACAAGGCTGAGATCCTTCATAGGCTTTATCTTGTGCTTCATCTTTTTTGGACAATTGCTTGCATAATGTCCTTGGTCACCACAATTGTAACATGTGACAAGATTGAGTTCTTCACGTATCTTCTATGGACAAGTTGACACATAATGGCCTAGCTCTTTGCAGTTGTTGCACCACACTTGGTTAATCTCCTTGTACTTCTTCTTCTTCTCTGGACATTCATTTGCATAGTGTCCCATCTCTTTGCAATGGCAACACTACACTTGACTTTTGTCCTTCTTCTTCTTGGGTTTCTCCAAAGCTAGGAGTGCTTCTAGTTCATGCTCTTCATATCTTATCTCAAAGGTGGGAAAGTTTCCTGGTCTCCTTGACCTTTTCCTTGGGTAATACATATGTCTCCTCTTTGGTCCATCAAATTGAGTCATATTGCATGAAGGTGCAAGCTGAGATTTTCCTTTGTCTTCATCCTTCTTGGTAGAAGTTGTTCCCTTATGGTAGTCTGCAACCAGTTGTTGCACTCCACCTTGTTTCATTTGTTGAACTATGGAATAGATGGGGCATTGGATAGGGACATGATTATTTCCTTCACATAGGAAACAAGTAGCTTGAGATGTGAGGCATTGATTATTTGGATGTTTCTCTTCACAATTGGGGCATTGATCTTCATGCTCTTTGGAAGTGTGATCCATGTCTCCACAAATATTGCAAGCTTGGGTTCCTTCTAGAATATCATCCTTGACATCCTTGTTGTCATAAACTCCTTGGGAAGAGTTGTCTCCCATGTTGATCATTTGATCTGTCATCTTATGCAATAATTGGGTTTGGGTTTCCAAAAATCTTTGCATGGTTAGATCTACCTCACTAGTGTTGGCTAAAAATTGAGCTGTCACTTGGTTCATGTGGGTTTGGGTTACTATGAGTTCCCTCATGTTGATCTCTTGGTTGTTGTTGTTGTGACCATCCTTGATGTTGGAGTTCCTTGGAGTAGTCATCTGTTTGGGTTGGATTAGGATTAGAATAGGCAAAGATTTCTATAGGAAACATTCTAATCACACACAACAATTTACAGAAGCAATGTGCAAGCAATCACAAACAAACATTCCACTCAAACAACAAGTTTCAAGCACATTTTTAGGCAACAAAATATTTTTGTTACACCACATAAGTTGGTGGGTTTGATCTAAACTAAATATGGTGGTCCAACTATATGGTTCACTTGAGATCATTCCATTCTTCTTAGTTGATTCTTCATGAACAAGATCCTTGTATCCTTGGAGAATTTCTTGAATCTTGGTCACAAAACTTCAAAGGTGATGATGGTTCCTTCTAAGTTGTGTTTCCCTTGTCTTCAAGTCTTGAGTACTATTTCTTGTCTCACTTGTAGTCCTTAGTGATATCCAAGTTGAAGTCCTTGGTGAAAAATAAAGTTGAAGTCTTTGATGATGTTGAAGTTGAAGTCATTTGAGTTGGTGAAGTCCTTTGCTCATGGTTGAGGTCTTTGCTCATCAAGTTGAAATAGAAGAGATGTAGAATCAAAACCAAAAGGTTGAGGAAAGAGTATACAAGATTGTTTGTAAATAAGTTTTGGAACAAATACAACTCCTATTTTTCTAAGGGGTTTTGTCCAATCCTAGGTTTACAAATCCTACAGGCAACACAGTGCTCTGATACCATCTGTAAGGTTCCCAACCTTTAATAAGGTAGAGATCCCTGTGTTTACAATGCTAGTCTCTGGATCAATAGCTAGCATCCACAGTTAAGATGTAATATCAAGAAACAAAGGTCATAATACAACTTTACAACCAGGAATAAATTAATTTATTACATCTTACATAGCTCATTTGGCTATCACATTACAATGCAGCAGAATATAACAATAGCATGGGGTCCTTCATCTACAAAGTGCCATAGGCAGACATGTTGGTTGTAGACTTGTAATCCTAATCAATAAACTTCACTAACATCAAACGAACCTGCAACATAACAAGTTACAGCCACAAGGGTCAATACATTTGAATTTTATTGGCAAGTGATACTATGGTAGCATAGTGGAGTCGATCATCTATATGCATTTGGCTAAGTGGAGCTTAGGCTTGCTTTGCTCAAAATAGATTTTCCTTATCATTTGAAAACACTAAGTTTTTGCTTGACAAAAATCACCCAAGGCATCCCCCAATAGAAATTGGTGATACTTCAACCCTTGTTCAACCACAAGTTTTTAACTTAGAAATTGGGATGAGGAGATTCTTGATAGCTTCCGTGTCTTGATGCTCAATTTGTCCTTTGCCAGGGACATGGCTAAGTACTTAGATTTTACACTCTGCAGAGGTGGTGCACTTTCCCCACAAGACTTGGTTTCACCAAGACAAGATCTTTCAGAAGCCTTCCCTTAGACCAAAATGGACGCGCTCCAACCTATCAAACCCCTACCACCAACTGTCCATTTGGCTAAGTTATTGCAACCTATATGATCTAGGTAGAGCCCATAATGCCAAGTGGCTGCACTTGAAGCTTCTCAACATTTGACATCTCAAATCTCTTTGTTCCTGGGTGGCATTCCACAAGTGAGATACACAAGGTAAACCATAGAAATGGGCCTTGTGAACCACTCAACACAAACCATTCCTTCCATTCCACCCAGGTGATTCATTCACTTAGTTGTTTTATTAAACAAAACACAAGTCCTTGACTTAGAAACTTTCCATAGTATGAAAATAATCCACCCTTTTTTTCTACTAGCTAAGCTAAGCATGATAGTAGTAGGAATCTTAACTTAGTAAATTTCTACTAAGGTTTCATCTACTAGGATTTCCCATGGCATAGTTTAAACTTCGCAAAATTCCATGCAAGTCCTACTTTGGAAATATCACTAATTCATACTGAAAATAATGGGACAAAAGTATGAAGCATCACTTGCCGTTTTGGTAGAGAATATAAGTTCACTCCTTGATCTTTTCAATATTCACACTCTTCAAATCACTACAATTCAATCAAGCAAGCAATATTTCAAACTACCATTCAAGCAAACATCACATAAAATAATAGAAACAAAGTAATGCATGCAAGCATGCTAAAGATTGTTTTATTTGGAAAAGTGATTTATAATAGGTTATAAACATTCTAAAACACCTATTGGTCATTATAAAAGTGGCAAAACCATTTGCAAAAGATTTTACTGTAAACCAATTTTAAACCCAAGCATTATTTTATGTGGTTGAAAAATGCTTTTAGCAGGCAATAATCTCTATAGGGTTCACCAAATATGTTTTCAAATCATAAAACTTTGTGTTTAGGGTTAGAGAGTTTAAATCAAAACATTTCCCAAAGGTTTTCTTCCAAAAGCATTTTTAATAAATAAACATTATTTTTATTTGACTAGAAATGCTTTAAATCAAATATTTATTCTTTTGCTTCACCAAATATGTTTTTGAAACCACAAATTGATTTCGATGGTCAGTAGGTTCAAAACAATCCATTTGCCAAAGGTTTGATCACCAAAATATTTTTAGAAAGAATTTTATACTCAAAATATGCCTACACAAGTTTCTGCAAAAACAATCAATTTAACAAAATCATTTTACTAAACAAAGTGCATGGTTTGGTAGGATTTGTCTTGCTGATTCCATTGATATAAAGTTTGCAAAATTTGGACGTGTGGTTTGAAAGTTATGATTTTTTCAAGTTTGCATATCTAATAGATTCTATTTTCTGTTTTAAATCAAACCTTGTCCACGTGGAGGGCTCTGATTGGCTAAAAACGATTCGTGTGGATCGGCTATTGTGGGCCGCTGGATCTAATGTGCATCGCACGGCTGGCAACACTCCATACCTCTTCGGTCAATGATTCTATCACACACGTTGGATCGAAATTGAACGGTGCATAGGTGCTGGCCAAAGGTCGGCGGCGCTGGCGGCGGCGACAGGCGGCGGCGTGCTCAGAAGAGGTGTTCCCGACGATTTAGGAAGCAAGGGATGGTGGGGAGAGGCTCACCAGGTTCACAGGGTCGCGCTGATTCTCGACATGGTCGCCACATGGATAGGGGCGCACGGTGCTACTGGTGATTGCTCGCCGGTGTTGTCGTTGGCGTTGGGTCTGCTCTGCTGTGGTCGAAGGCGAGGCTACACGGCTCGGGAAGGAGAGGCAGAGAGCTCGTTAGATGCACAAGACGATGCTGAGTACATGAGAATCACAGAGATGGAGAGGCGAGGTCAGACTTTACCAGTAGGGTTCGCCGGAGAGGTAGCAGAAGACGGTGGCGTGCAGAGGTCATCCTTGCCGATGCTCTGGGGAAGTGCGGCCAGGCTGATGATACGAGTAGGTGCGCAAGGTTCTGGTGAGCAGGATAGTGTGAAGCAGGGACAATGGGGTGGGACATGTTCGTCGGAATTTGTCGGCGATCTCGACGGAGCAGTGAGGCACGAGCTCGAAATTATGGCGGCGTGGGGGCATAGAGGATCTGGCGAGTGAAGGAAAGAGAGAGGGGGCGAAGGCGCTTTAGTACGCATGATCGCGGGGCCGTTTCATGGTGTGGTTAACTTGAATTCACGCCGGCATTCAATCGGCAGTAATGGCCAGAGAGGGGGGCGCGGTCAGCGGCGGGTGAGAACGATGACGACGTGGCCGTGGGCCTGGTTAGTCAGCGAGTGGGGGTGGGGTCCAACCGTCAGTGACCTAGCGGGTTCTGTCTGCGGTGAAAAACGGTTCGCTCGGGGTGAGAGGGAAAGGTGGGCTGCTGATGGGCTTAGTGGGCTAGGTTAGTTGGGTTGCTTTGTTTCATTTTTTTCTTCTCCTATTATTTTTCTTTTTCCAATTTGATTTTCTGTTTTGATTTTGTTTAGTCTATTCAAACATCTATTTGTCAAACTTCTCTAAAATTTTGTGTGGATTCAAACACTGATTATTTATACATTCTGAAGTCAATTTTGGAATAAATCTTTTATTCTTTTTAAGGTCTTTTAATTATTTAAAACAAGCCCTTGCTTTAAATTCAAATAAGATCAAATATATTTTTAATCCTTATTTAAATTTCATTTTTCCATAAAACCTTTTCAGTAATTCTTATTCATTAATAGGGTGTCAAATAATTCACTTTGAATTGATTGGAATATTTTTAATAGGATTTATCAATCATTTTAATTTGGATACTTGTTTTAATTCCAATGAAATTAAATATAGTTTTATTTCCATAATTTTTATTGGGAAGATTTCTTTGTTCTTATTTAAGTTAATTAAATAACCTTTTAATCCACTTGGGTAAATTCCAAATATTATTTTCCCATGATCTAATTAATCATTTCTAATAGGAATCTTATCTTTATTCAAATAGAATAGGATTTGTTTAATGCCCTTTAAATTAATTTGAAAACTCTTTATCCATTATTTTATTTGGATTTGGATCATAATTATTCCATTTGCTTATGGATTAGGTCAAGATATAATTTGGTCTTTAAATATTCCTTATTCAAAAATCCATATCTTTTTATTTATAGATCCAAACTTGGTGATTCCAATTTGTAAAATCTTATTTAATATTTATTTATCCTTTTAAACCTTTTTAGGATTAATTGCTCACCAATTGGTATGGATTTTAGATAAGTGCTTTATTAGCTTTGGAAATCCAATTTCCTTATCTTATTAAATTTATAAGATTTTATCTATGGCTCCAATTCAAGTGAAACCAATTTCTATGGTTTTATAATATTTCTATTTGTCATTCTTGATCATTTCTAAATGTTTGTTGACAAATTTTTATATGTATCAAATCCATAGTCTTAGAGATATCTTGGAAATGATTTTATTCCATTTAAGGTTTTAGGGTTTTGGTTTATTTTCCAAGCATTTTAAATTTCCAGATGCATTTATGAAGAATGCATTTCACTTTGATTTGAATTTAGTTGGATTCAAATATTAACCAAAGTTTGTTCAAGATGAGATTTTTAAGTTTCCATTTAGAAACAAAAGTTTCTTTTCACCCTAAATTTCAAAAATTATTTATTTTGTTTATTTATTTTTCACATTACAAGATTTGGAAAATCTTGGGATGTGACAACTCTTCTTGAATCCACTCATCCTTGATGGTTTTGTAGTCAAGATAATAATATTTTCTGCAAATCTTATCATCTTGCCAACTTTGATAGAAGCTCACATCCATATGCTACCTCCCGTTGGCCAACTATTTTCATGGTTATGATCTACTAACCATAGTCTATAAATCCACAACTTCGTTGTTTCCAAGGGAGCTCTGTGCTTCCTAAACCCACCTGGTTTATGAGGCATCATGACTCATCTTCTATGGCAGCCTTATTTTAAAAAAAGTTTGCCATCACTTCTATATCGCCTCAAATACAACCTAGCCCAACTCTTGTTATCATGATCATATATATAACTTGGTCTAACTATCCATATATCCCTTGTACCAAGCTGAGCTCAGCTTCCTAATCCAACTTTGTCTAGGTGGTATCAAAATATCAATGCCCTAGATCCCCTAATCCTTGTTCTCATTTAAAATGCATCTTATATTGCATAACCCAATGTTTCCAATGATGGATACTTAAAGTGGACATCATCCCCCTTAGGTATAACCATTTTCCAAACAATTTCCATAATTATTTGGAACCTAAAACTATTTAAATTCCATACTTGGCAAAATCAGGGGGAATAAAAACTTTTTCTTGCCATATGTGCTTACTTGTTTGCTTGTACTCAAGCAACTGTTTGTGTATTAGTTGTGTACCCCTCATCTCAACACTAGTTTACAAAAAACTATTTTACAAAAGAAATGTCCTGGCTCAACTTTCATATTCTCAAATGTTCTAGCATTTCAAAAACCCGAGCCAAGATAAATTTGATACAACCAAATACTCTACTAGTCTCTATTAATAAAACTATGGAGAACTATATATTATGTCCTTGTGTTTTCAAGATAGAACTTCAACTACTCTTACCCCTAGGTTTTCCAAAACCTCTATTCGAAACCTTTTCATTCCAATCTTGGTAGAAATGCCAAGATGGTCCTGATCTTACTTCAAGGTAAAACCTCTTCAAAATACCTATACTTACCTAAAGCTAGTCTTGATGGTAACCTTAGTAGTAGTTGTACAAGCTTGATAAGATGAATTGCCTTGATCTCCTATCTGATGAATTGCCTTGATCTGCTGATTGCATTGATTGCTTAGGAACTAAAGTGAGCTAATCTAGTATCCCATCCCTTAGGACCCAATCTATGCTTGTGATCATCAATCTCATATCAAGCATCCATGTCTGGATCTATCATAAGCCAGTAAGGTGATCATCTCCCCTCCTAATCAGATCAATCCAGGGATAATCCCTTCTAATAGTTCCAACTCAGTGAAGACCCAATCTAAGCATGGATCATATCTACTTAGTTAACACTTCAACATCATCTCCTTGATCATGAGTTTGGAATTTAGCATCCTCTCGAAATCATCTACACTTGCACTCTAGTCTAAACCCCTAAATCTGCAAAAATGGCTATTCTGGAATTCTTATCTAGATTCAATCTTTGGAGCTCTACCCTTTCCAATCTATGTGCATTATTGAGAATGTACCTGAACCACCTTGTAGTACATATTTAGTACTACCAAAGCCTACTCTTGCCCTTGACACATCCATTCTAACTCCCACTCATACATGATGGTTTTGTAGCTAAGATAATAATCTTTCCTACAAATCTCATCATCCTACCTACTTTGGCAGAAGCTCACATCTATATGCCACCTCCCCTTGACCAACTCCTTTCTTGGTTATGATCTACTAATCATGGCCTATCAACCCCCACTCCACTTGTTTACATTGGGGCCTTGTGCTTCCTGAACCCACATGGTTTAGGAGGCTACCTGATGTATCTTTTATGGCAGCCTTATTCTCAACAAAGTTTGCCATCTCATCTAGATCACCTCAATTGCAACCAATCCCAACTATTGTCTCCATGAGCAACCATATGACATGGTATATCCATCCATACATCCCTTGTACCTAGGTGAGATCTGAGCTCCCTAATCCAAACCTGGTTAGATGGCATTAGAATAACTAAACCCTAGATCCTCCCTTATCTAGTTTCCATCCTTTTCACCATTTTTCTTCAAATTCAAGGTTGACATTGAGGCCTACATCAAGTGTACACAATCTACCTTGAATATAAGCATCCCCAAATAATTCTCCCAATTATTTGGATTATTAAACTATTTAATTTCCTTTACTTACCGAATTCTCAAAATCCTTGTATATAAAGGCAAGTTTGTTTTTATCCAGATGACCTTGCCAACTCAAGGCACAATTGAGGCCTAATTATCATACCACATCTTTCCAACTCAAAAATAAATATTTTTTAGATTCCTTATTATTTCTTTCTGCCCTATTTCTAAAAGGGCAGAAACAAGAAATAATTCCCCCAAAATACTTTTCCACTTCAATAAATCCAAATAAAATTCTCCAATGTGTGCTATGGTATTCAGGACCATATCACATCAACATACAAGCTTGTCCAATGTAAAAATATCATTTTTTTCTTCCATAATCTACTTCAGTACTTTTTGAGGAAGTGCATTTAAATGTGGTTATACTCTTTAGAAAAATGCAATTTAAATCATGGAGAGATTATTGGACCTATACCACCTACCAGTAGCATTTCCCCACTTTGCTCAATGCAACTTCTGCAACTTCCTTCACAAGCCTTCATTTTTTCAATTTTGAAAACTCAATTAAATCTTGATTCAAACCAAAGACCAACCATCTCAAACCTTGTCATGCACTACTCCACAGCACCCAATACACTCTCTGGTCGCATGCTACAGTACCACCTACTTTAATCTTCCCTCCTCTTTGTCCCCTAGTGCTTGTAAGAGAAAGGGGGAACAATATCTTGGCATATCTTGGGTATTAAAGCTTGTGTAGCAGCTACCCTCTCACTCCCTGCCACAAACCAAACCAGAAACCACCTAAACCCCTCTCTCACGCCAGAGCAACTGTCCTTCCCTAGTTTCCCCCTTCTCCTTGGCCACCATGGGCATAGTCCTTCATGGACCATGCCCTCTTGTTTATAAGCCAAGAAGCCAGCACCTCCCTCCCCTGCTCTCTGATTTCACTCCCTCACCCCCAGATACCTCCCCCAGAGCCCTCTCTCCCTCTCCTTTGCTCACCTATGCTCGAGAGAAAGAGAGAAGGATCTCTCGGACTCCATTAAGAAATCGAGCAAGGCTGCCTCTCTCGAGCTCCTCACCCTCTACATGTTGCTTTTTCGGAGTCCCTTACCCCTCCTTACTCTCCCCTTGTTGTTCTTTTGACCAGGACTACTCCAGCAAGTAGCCCCGGCGACCTCCCGAGCGTGCACCGGCGGGCGTCATCACGCGCGCGTCCTCCCAGCGTCGAATCACCCCGTACCGCCCCTCCATCTGCTCCTCATCGTGCACCGCGTCGCCCTGATCCCTCCTCTGCCCTCCTCCGCCCTCAAGCGAGCCGCCCCGTGCCACTCTGCTCTTCCCTAGGGTTTCCACCCTCGTCCTCGAGCTTGCGGGGGAACACAATGGGCAGCCATCGGATCCGTTCGGATAGGACGACCCTCGCGCCACATACCCTTTCGCCCCTAGGCCACCGACCCCCGGACCACGAGCAGGCCCTCCCTGCTTGTCTACCTCGCAAGTGCGGGCACCGCGATGGGCCGGCCCAGTAGCCAGCATCCCCAACCCGTTTCCCCCTAGCTTCTCTCTTTTTCTTTAAAACAATTCCAGATCTGTTATTGGCAGTTTGGTTTATTTCGAAAAAAAATGTAAAACTCATCAAAATATCCAGATCTAATTTTCCCCACATGCATGCACCTTATCTCTAACATGCAGACCCAAATCTGGACCAAAAGGTTGTCTAAAATAAAAATGGTAAATCATATACTAAGATATGTCCGTAACACTAAACACATTCTCCAAGAAGTTTTATAAATCCAAATGACCTAAATCCAATTTGTGACGAAAGGTCCTGACCATACCTTGCAGGTCACACAGGCCCCACCTTATTTTGCTTCTTAATTACTGGTAGAAAAAATATCAAAATCAGGCCTTTTCTAACTTTAGAAATTTCCCTAGGTCAAACCAAAAGAGGTTATAACCTAATTCCAACTCCCAGATGACACACATATCCATATATTCCATAATCCAGTAGCTCATAGTTTTATGAGTCTCTGTTGAATTTTAGAGAATTAAACTATTCTATGCATGGTTTATTCACTAATAAAATAACTATAGTAGCTCTGTAAATCCAAAAAGGTTTATTACAATTTTGTAACATCCCAAAAATCATGCTTCAAACTCATGCATATCATCCATTCATCCATGATCATATGATTTTCATTTCAAACAAAACATTTCAAAACAGAAGCATATATGCTTATTATTTCATGTAAGTTTGCTCTAGCCTTAATGCTACCTTCCAATGAGAAGAGTACCTTGTTTTGTTCAGTAAGGTTTGAATTCAAACTTAGGCACCATCAAAAGCTTGAGCAAAGTTTTTCAAAACAAAATGAGTAAATAAAACCAATATTATGCCTATTGTATATTTCACATAAGGGCTTGGTTTTATTTTTATTTTCATTTGAATAAACAGTAGTGTTTGACACACATTTGAGTGCAAGGTTTGCAATATAAAAACCTAGAGAAAATTTGAATTCAAACTCATTTGATTTGGAGTTGAAAATCATTTCAGAAAAACCAAACAGAAAAAGAAAAAGGTTAAAAGGAAAAAAATAAGCTTTCAGTCGAATCTGGCCCAACTAGCCCAGTTAAGCCCAGCAACCCCACCTCATGAACCGCTTTTTCTTCACTCACACCCGCACGAAAGTGGTGATGACAGGACCCACTCCTCTGTTTCTCTTCTTGTCGACAGCCCTACACGGCGTCGTCGTCTCCACCCCCATGACGTGTTCTTCCCCAAATCACGCCGTCCATTTCCTGGCTTGGTTCGCGTCGTCAATTCGCGTTGATTGTAGGAGTAAATCACGCCCCCGTCTTGCCTACTTAAACCCCTCGCCCTCTCCATTTCCCCGGACTCGAGCACGTAACGCCCCAGTGCTGCAATCATCCTCGCGCCGCCGCAGACAGAGCTCACTCCGGTGACCAATCCCGGTGAGCCCCGTGCGCCCCTCTCCCTCTGGTTCATACTAGCCGCTTCACAACTTCCTTGTGCACCTTATGACCCCACTGGTTCGTCCTGTACTACCTCAGGTCGTTGACTTCGTCAAACGCTGCAAGCTCCCGATGACATCCTCAACTCCGGCGATCAAATTCGGTGAGCCCCTTGTTCCCCTTCGCCTCTGTTTCACACGAACACGTTCGCCGTAGTCTTGTGCGTCTCCTGATGCCGTTTGTTCATGCTAGGGTGACCAGGAGCGTCGCAAACGTCGTCGTCCACCCGAGCACGACGCTGACAGCAACTCCGACGAGCCCGTGCAGCCGTGTCCGTGCGCCCCTTGCCAAGCCGTCGCCAGGTTGAGCATCAGTGCATCGTCACGATTCTGGTAAGCATCTCCGACGACCCCAGAGCCACCTGTAGTGCCGCGCCGCCGCCAGTAGCCACCGCCAGCGCCGCCCATCTGTGGTCGTTTGATGTAGGACCGTTGGATCTGGATCCAGCGCGTGAAATTAGATCACTTATCGAAACATTATGAGTAGATCTGGACCGTGCAGATTAAGTAGATCCAGCGGCTCAGAAACTTGATCCAACGCGAAGCGGTACCGACCAATCAGATTAAGACGTGTGGCAACAGTTTAGTTTTAAAAACAGGAATTGAATCTATTAGATGTTTGAATTTGTTTTGGCCATAACTTTTGATCCCCACGTTCAATTTTGACAAATTTTCTATCAATGGAATCAGGAGAACAAGCCCTTTCTAAATATGCAATGTGTTTAATATTTTGCTTATGTTAAAATGGTTTTATTTACAGAAACATGTGTAGGGCTATTTTGAGTATATGAATTGTTTAAGAAATGTTTTAAGGTTTAAATAAATGTTGTTGGGCAAGTTTTGAACTTGTTTATAAACCAGTACTGTACACTTGCTTTGTTGAGTTTTAAAAATCATCAGATATCATATTGCATGCATTCATATATTTTTGTTTGTATATATTTTGTATGTGATTGTTGCTATGATTTTATGTGTAGATTTTGGTGCCAATAGTGATTGTGATTGTGAGGAGTGTAGATACTCTCCAAACTACCAAGGCAAGTGGTGCTTCATGATATTTTTATCCCTATGTTTTCTACTAAGCATTAGAAATATTTTGCTAGTCTTGCATGTTATATTTTGCTTATATGCCATGTTGGGAAATCCTAGTAGTTGTAGAATTGCTAGGAAATTTCTAAGTTAAGAATGCTTATCTATGCCATGCTTAGCCTAGCTAGTAGCAACCAAGGGTGGTGAAATATACATGCTATGATAAAAATATTTCTAAATCGTTGGACTTGTGTTTTGCCTAATAAAACAACTAAGTAAATGAAACACCTGGGTGGAATGGAAGGAATGGTTTGTGTTGAGTGGTTACACAAGGCCCATTTCTATGGTTTACCTTGTGTATCTCACTTGTGGAAAGCCACCCAGGAACAAAGAGATTTTAGAGGCCAAATGTTAAGAAGCTTCTAGTGCAGCCACTTGGCAATATGGGCTCTACCTGGATCACATAGGTTACTAGAACTTAGCCATTTGGACAGTTGGTGGTAGTGGAAATGATAGGTTGGAGCGCGTCCATTTGGTCTAAGGGAAGGCTTCTGAAAGGTCCTGTCTTGGTGAAAATCAAGGCTTGTGGGGAAAGTGCACAACCTCTGCAGATGGAAGAATCTAAGTACTTAGCCAAGTCCATGGTAATGGACAACTTGAGCATCAAGACATGGAAGCTATCAAGAATCTCCTCATCCCAATTTCTAAGTAAAAACTTGTGGGTGTACAAGGGTGAAGGACCTCAATGTCTATTTGTGGTTCCTTGGGAAAAGTTTTGACAAAGAAAAACTTAGTGTTTTCAACTAATAGGCAAAACCTATTTTGAGCAAAGCAAACCTAAGCTACACTTAGCCAAATTGCATATAGCATCTAGTCCACCAAAAATTATACTAAGGTATCACTTGCCAATACTATTCCAATGTATTGACCCACTATGGCTGTAACTTGTGATGTTGCAGGTTACTCTGATGAGGATTAGGAGTCATGAGTCTACACTCAACATGTTTGCCTGTGGCACATGAATATGAAGACTTTTATATATTTACTTATTTAAACTCTTGTAATAGGCCTGTGGCCATGGAGTTGTAAAGACTATGTTGTCTCTGGAATGACTGTAATAATGACCTTTGTTTCTGTGTACTTCATCTTAAAATGTGGATGCTAGCATTGATCCAGGGACTAGCATTGCAATCACAGGGATCCTTTTCCTTTATAAAGGAGGGATCTTACAGATGGTATCAGAGCACTGTGTTGCCTGTAGGATTATGACCCTAGGATTGGAAACCACTAAGGAAAAATTTTCAACAACTTCTACACTTGTCTATTCTTATCGTAAACTTTTCTAATATTCTTACTCATCTCTATTTGTAGATGAACTCCATCAACGAAGCCGTAAGGAAAGGACCACTCATGATAATGACTTTGGAGTGTGAGACAGAATTCCCCAAGGCCCTCAAGGACCTCATGGCTGCAATGGAAATACATGGTGCAGCTGTGTACAAAGGTTTTCCTGTGATGGATGAAGGAGTTGAGTACTGGTGGGTGCAACTTCACTTGTATAAAAAAAGGAAGACAACCACAAGGAATCAGGATTCTGCATGTTCACCAATTCAGTGGTGCACACTACATTGTTTGATTCAGCAAGGGATGCAGCTTGGAGGACCATCAAAGAACTTGGTGATAGAGTCAAGTGCAGAATGCTCAACCTCCAAAATGACCTAAAGGAAGATAAGAAACATACCCAAGAGTTGGAGGCTACCAACCAAACCTTAAGAGGGGACATTATAGACTTAGTGATGGAGTCATGTGATCAAGATAGACTGATTGCTTCTAGAAACATTATGTTAGCCAACAGATCCAGTGAGATAGGATTGTAAACGTACTTCGTTAATTGGACCACCACTTATCACCTTATTTTCCAAATGTTGCTTAAAATAAGTTGAACCTTGGTTGTTGTAATGGATCCATGTATGCCATGACTTGTGTGTTTTGATTTCCAAGGATATGCATGTGATGCTTTGCCTTGTGTTTTATCTTAAATTGTGTTGTTCTAACTTTTTCTATCTTATAAATAGATGCCTAATGTTACCATCAGCACTGTTGAGGAGTTCCAGGGAACTCGCTCTGGTCCTCGAATTATTGAGCTCAGTGCTTTGCTCAATCTCCCTCTTCCTACTATCATGGTGCTTCCCCTCACCAAGTTTGAGAGGAAAGACCTTTGGGGCTTCAAGGTCAATCAGCCCGGACGCCAGACAGAGCCTACCACGGAGGCCATCATCTTCAAGCTCATGCATGATGACAAGGAGAGAGGCCTTGAGGTAGTCATGCAGGATCTGATAGGACGTCTGCTAGGGAGACACTCTCGACAAGTTAGAGGTACTCACTTCCACGTCTTTGGTAGACGTGATGAGGATGGAGAGGCCATCGACTTTGAGGACACTTCGAGGGATACAGCTAAGCCGATTCGTCTATACCTCCAGGACTTAGAGGCTCTCATTAGGCACGTGGACACTGATAGGACCAACGTCATGCTCAACAATGACGAACTCCAGGTGCAGCTTCGTGAGAAGGACAAGCTCTTCGTGGAGCAAGATAAGATAGTCAAGGAGATGGAGGCCAAGTTCGAGAACAAGGGCAGGAAGTTCAAGAGTCAGGAGAAGCGAGTCCAGGATAGGAACAAGAGGATTCGGGACATGACTGAAGAACTGCAGGCCAAGGACTTCGAGCTCGAGCATCAGCAGACGGTGATTGAGAGGCTTCGTTCTCAGAAGAGGGCTCTCAAAGCCAAAGTAGAGACCTTGACCGCCAATGTCGAGGAATACAAGACCGCAATGGAGAATGCAGGTCTTACCTTTGTTGAGGAGGAGGTTGATGCCGAGGAGTAGAGTTGACTACTCATTTATCATTTATTTATCATACTTTATTTGTGTCACAATGACCATCCAACATGTGGATGGCTTGTTACTGGTGTGTTTACTTTGCAAACTTGTCGTTTTTATTGTTGAACTATTATTATGATGCATGTTTTGTGATTGTTTATGTGATGTATTGTGCATGAAAGCATCTATGGGTATCTCATTCTTATCTCTATTGAACAAACCACAGATGCCTCCCCGTCATGCCAATCCCAACCCCAACAACAACAACATCACTCCTGAGATGCAGCAAATGAAGACAGCTCAGACTCAGCTGATGCAAATGATGACGACATTCATCCAGAACCAAAACAACAACAACAACAACAATAACAACAACAACCCACCGGGTTTTGACATGCTTACCAGGTTCTTGAGATTGAGGCCAGCAAAGTTCTCAGGAATAACTGATCCTATGGTGGCCAATGATTGGCTATGCTCTATGAACAAGGACTTGGTAACTGTGGGCTGTACTGATGCAGAAAAAGTCAGATTTGCAGCACATTTGTTGGAAGGACCAGCAGCTACTTGGTGGGATAACTTCCAGATCACCACTCCCATAGAAGATGTGACATGGGCTATCTTTGAGGATGGCTTTCGTACTGCTCATATCTCATCGGGAGTGATGAGTTTGAAGAAGAAAGAGTTCCATAATATGAAGCAGCGCCACCGCAGCGTGGCTGAATATATTGAGGAGTTCAACAATCTGGCGCGTTATGCACCAGATGAAGTTGACACTGATGCTAAGAGGAAGGAAAAGTTCCTTGAAGGCTTGAATGATGAACTGAACCTGCAGTTAGCTGTGGCCTATGTTCCCACTTATCAGTCTCTCTGTGACAAGGCTGCTATTTTGGAGAACAAAATGAAGTAAGTTGAGAGCAGGAAGAGAAAGCACTCGGACAAGCACATCTCGGGATCGTCTCACAAACGTTCCCATTATGATGATAGTGGAAGCTCAGGATCCCACAAGCATGGGAAATTCAACAAGCACCAGAACCACAACCATCATCATGACAACAAGCATCACCGTAGTCATGACAATGACAAGTACAAGAACCACAAGGGTGGATATAAGAGCCACCACAGTGGTAGTGGAAGTGGTAGTGGAAGCCAGCCTGTCAAGAAGGACATTAGTCAGGTTGAGTGTTTCAAGTGCAAGAAAATGGGGCATTATGCAAATGAATGCCCAGAAAAGAAAGTTGAAGGACCCAACAAGCCTAACCCTTTTCAGAAGGGACAAGTGAACCACATCAATGTGGAGGAAATCTATGAAGAGCCAGATGCTGTTACTGGTAAGTTCAAACTCAATTCTATTCCATCATTTGTTCTTTTTGATACTGGAGCATCACATTCATTCATATCAAAAGCATTTGTTGATAGAAATGGGTTTCCAACTGAAAACATTGGGTGTCCAATAAAAGTTAGTTCTCAGGTAGGAGATATGATAGTAAGTCTTGGATGCCGGGATCTAGTGATAGAGTTTGGAAAGCATAAGTTTCCAGTGAGTCTGATAATCCTAGACTCCCAAGCATCTACCTCTGTAGCTCCCCAAATCACTCCAGTTGATAGAGTGATGTACGACAATTTGCTCGTCGAGCCCATGACTGTGGCTCATATACGGAACATAGTCTAGATTGACGAGAAGCGCAGGCCATCACAGAGAAAGGCGCAAAGCTAGATCAAGATCTAGCCAAGGTGCAGAACTCAATAGAAAAAGCTAGAGCCATGGAGGCCGAGTATAAGACTCTGCTCCAGCAGAAGGCTAAGAAAGCTCTGGCTCACGTCATAAATGATCCTGGTGTACGGCGAAACCTAGGATGGGCTCCCCCGAAGCCGCAACAAGCAAAGCCATACATTGACAGCAAGGGCAGGCAGGTCATGCCCACTCCTATTCTCAACTTAGCCGTAGCCAAGACCCTTCTAGAGCAGGATAGATCACCCGCAGCTATTGAACATGTTTATGACCTTGTAGAAAATGCTGTCAAACAGCAGGAGAAGGCCACCTCCTGGAGGCTTGAGTCTGACCCAGCATATTGCTAGTCTAGCAATACTAAGCCGCCAAGGGACCAATCTCCTCAGGATGTCGGGTCTCAGACGGGTTCACCAGAACGAAGACGAAGGGATGCACACAACAGGAAGTATGCTATCCCTATATCCTCTGACCATGGAGACAAGGCTCATCCGCGTCACCCATCTCCACCGCCCCGGTCTCCCGGACATCACGAATACCCAAAGGCTCACCATCGTACAAGCATGCCTTTTCCAATGCAGGTCGGCATCATCATCCGCGACAACGCGGAGCAGCCTCGTCACGATGGAGAGCGCAACCAAGGACACAAGAGCAGGTCACGCCATGACCCTCCATGTATGACAAGCAACTGTGACAAACGCGAGGCGTCGCAGGAGGGTAACAGCAAGAAGGCTAACCCATGGCCACCTCCGCCGCCGTCGCCACCTATCAGCCACCATGGCGGAGGGGCCCGCATCGTTCCTACAGCCCATCCCCTGGCGGTAGGAATACAAAGCAAGACTGGAGCCATACGACACATGTTCACGCCTAGACAACATTCACGAGGCCCAGGAAGGACCATACCAGGGACCACGTTGCTTTGTACCTATAATACGGACCGCAACTTACCCCAGGGGTTTCCGGATTGACTAGACGATCAAGCCCTAGGACGGCACAGCCAAACCAGCTATGTGGTTGCAGGACTACGGCAACGCGGTGGAGATTGCCGGGGGTAACCCCAATGTTGCCGTCAAGTAACTCCCATCGATGTTGACGGGCATGGCCCACCAATGGATTGATGACTTGCCGGAGAAGTCTATCTGCAACTGGTTGGACATGCAAGAAGCGTTTACCAAAAACTTCGAGGGTACGTATAAGCGTCCCTGCACTGTTGGCGATCTACAGTGGTGCGTGCAAGAGAAAGACGAGTCATCTCGCGCCTATCTCTCTCGCTGGCTGGATATGAAGAATGCCTGTGCAATAGTGCACGCTCAGAACTCCATGGCCGCCTTCATCGACGGGTTGGAAAAATGTACGTTTCTTCGACATAAGTTGAAGCGCCTAAAGTACAATCACAGGCTTGATCTCAACCAGATGATCTAGCTGGCCAGTGAGTTCGCGGCTGCTGACGATGATGCTCGCGGATCCTTGTCGGCAACAGCCGTTCCAACCCAAGCTAAGAGGAACAACAACACCAAGTGGAAGAGATCGCCAGAAGAAAAGCACACCTCCGACATGGTCGCCATGACATTTGCAGGACGAGGTGATGGCGGACAGCATGGCTGAGGACGGGGGGCTGGTCATGGGCAACAAAGAGGTATTGAAACTACCCCGGCAGTGCTCCGCGTTACCCAAACGTACAAGGAGTACTGTGATATGCCATGCCTCATGCATCTCGACGCAAACGGCATGGCCATTCACACCAATCTCCATTGCAAGTTCGTCAACGACCTCAAGGAGGACCCGGAGTCCAGTTACAAGTGAAGCCGAAAGAACAGACCGCGAGGCAAGGGCAAAGGGAAGAAGAAGGAAGAGGAGTCCAAGGATTCAAGTGACATGGACGAGGATGTTGACCCCAAGCACGCTGAAAAGGGCGATGGCAAAGGCAAGAATCCCTTTGAGAAAAAGGCCATCGTCTACGACACTTTCCTTGGCAACCCTACTGTCCGGGCACATAAAACCTCCATGAGGATACTAATGGCCACCCTACACCTAGTGTTGGGGATATACTTTCCTGGTATACCCAGAGGATTCGCTGACCAGGGTGTCCCACCAACGGGTTAGAGCTTTGCTTCATGGGCGGCCCAGTCAGAGAAAGAGGAGGAGCCAGTTCTGGCTATGACAAGGACCAAAAGAGTTACCGACTTAAGCATGTAGTATTAATTGTAGTCCAAGTTGTATCTAGTTACCGACTCTATAACGCAGTCGGATAGGTCTGTCCTGTAACCCTAGGCCCCGGTTACAAATATAAACTGGCCCTATGGGAGCCTTTAGAGCATAACGCAATAACCACCACATCAACTCGCACAGGCGAACCTCTCTTATAATCCGCTGTAACATACGGCTTACGCTGATATATTACTAGGTTTCTAGCAGGAGTAGGATACAATCACCTTAGTCGGATATGAACCTGGGTTAACTTGTGCTCACCGCTCCTGGAACATCCGACGTCTCACACCCCATCTTTCCAACGCCACTAGGACCCCCTATGGCGTACTTGTCGACAATCCAATGACAGTTGGCGCCCACTGTGGGGTAGGTGACCTTTGGAGCATCGTTCCAGGCGGAATCTGCGCGTGCAGGAATTGGCGAAACTATCGCCATAGGTCACATGGTCTATGCCAGTGATGTCCCTCTCGTCCTTCTCGATGAGACCTGGATTCTGGCTTCGAAACCCGTTACGACCTACACGATCATGTCCATTGGCGAGATCGATATCTATCTCAGTTTTGTTGAACCCGCCAACCCACCCTTGAGGTGATGACCAAGGCGGAAGAAAAATCTGGATCTACTTTATCCGCAGAGGCGGAAGAGTTCAAGGTCCCAGAAAAAATCAAACCCACCCAGCCCATGTAACATCCCAGCATTTAGGAACCAACGAAGGGTAGATTTAGGAATCTGTGAACTTGCATGCATTCATCTGTAAAAATGTGGGTAAATTTTTCGCCAAATAAAAACCTAAAGTGATCAAAGTTTCTTTCACTCTTTAAGATTAGGAATAGTCATGGAGAATGATTGTGATAGACATTGATATAATCTTTGTGGATAAGTGTGTTTTGGTAAATGAAATTTCAATTTAAATTTGAATGCTGGATTTATAATTCAAAAGGATTTAGAATTCTGTTTAAGCATTATGATTTAGTCAAGAGTTAACAACTAGTTATTCAAACTTTAAATCTAGGACACAATCAAGAAAATGAATATTTATTCCATAATTATATTTAAGAAAGAAGTTACAAAATGTAACTTATGAAATTAAGCAACAATCTTTACAATAGTAATTAAATAAAAGAATAATCTTTATATATTGAGTAAATAGTACAATCTTTATTACAACAGAAGAAAATAAAATTTACAAAAGAATTAAATAAAAAAATTACAACAGAATAAAAGAAATATTAGATGTGACTATTCTATAAAGAAAAATAAAACCTAGACTAAAGTCTTGAATATCCAAGTCTGGTACCTGCAAAACAAACACAAACAAAAAGAAAGAAAGTTAAGGTTAAAAAGGTTTTACTCTCAGACTTGACAGTGAAGTGCAATGTTCAAGGTTCATCATTGAGTAATCTTTTCAGGGGCAAGTTTCACCAATTTGAAAGAATTATATCTTTCATAATTTTTAAAGCCATAAGACAAATAAACAGCTAGGAGGGGCAAGTTTCACTAGCCAAGTAAAATGTAACCAGATAAAAGTAACCTCATAACCAGAGCATATCCATTGTGGTCAGAAGGCACACATGCGACACACACCAAATCGCATGGTGTGTCTGTCACAAGAGACAACAGCTCCAACACACAAAACTACACATCGCAGCCGTGGGCAAGCCAACCCCACACCATTTCCTTGTTCATAAACACCAAGAACAACAGCCCAGCTAAACCAAATCAAAGCCAAGCAAGATCACACCAATCAAAACCCTGGATCACGTCACCAAAATGGTGACATAAGGAGGGGGTAGATCAGGTGGATAGCAAGATCAAGATCAAGCCATCAGGACCAGGAGGTGAAGAGCTAGATCAAGGACAAGCCTAGGAACTGAAAGTATCAGGAGGAGCACCAGATCAAGCTAGGCACACCACCACAAGATCCACAACTTGCAACCCCAACAACACCCAAGTGTGGTGAGTATCATAAAACATCCATATATTCTGTTCATCTTAGTCCAACACAAAAAGCATGTGATGTTTTACAAGCTAAACCTCTTAGTGATCACCCAAGTCGGGTGAACCTATCATAGAGGAAGTTTGAAACATAAAGGCCAGTAGTAAGCTCTACCAAATCCAACAGGACCTCAGACCAGCATCATAGGTCCCTGTAATCATAAACAACTCATATATTCCAAAATATTATCAAATAGCTTATCAATTTTGGGCACATCATCTATCAGGGGCTGTAGGATAGGAATTTAATTCCTAAGCCTCAGACCAGCATCATAGGCATTGATCTTTTAAATAAAAAAGCTTACAATTTCTCTTTAACAGACATCCAATCTTAAGCATTGCTAAAGTAAAAGCCCAGCAGTAGAATCACTATTTGTGTGCCATCCTAGGATGGTGTCACTAGAACCAATTCTAAAACAAGCCAACAATCATTGAGCTTTCATAACAAAACCAATAAAATAATCACTATCATATTCCTGGAAAGAACAACCAGGAATCAGGATCAGGTTTATATGTTCAAAGTGTTACTATAAGAAACTAAGTAAATTTAATCTGCACATCTTCACTAACAGTGCTACTATCAGTACTGGGTACTAACAGTAGAGAAACTCACTAAGCATCAAATTAACTAACCAGGTTTCGCAGTTCAATCATCAGCTTAACCAAGCTTTAACACCAGTTAGAGGCAACACTACTAAACCATCAGCATCAGATCAAGAATGTCATCAGGTAATCAAATCATGACAGAAAGCACTGAAGTGCAGTGAGCACAATCTTCACTAGTCATCACTACCAAATCAAACCATCATCTTACAAGCACAAAGAGGGATGAATCCTAGAATCAGGGAAGAACCCTAAAATAGAGATGAACCCTAATGAGGGATGACCACTAGTTACACACATATGAACTCAGAGGAGGTAGAGGCACGGGGGAAAACCCAAGGATCAACTCACCTGTGGTCCTCGCTGTAGATTAGAAGAGGAAGCAGAGGGTCATCAACGAACATGGCGGCATGGGGAGCACCCCCAAGGGGGCGCTGCAACCCACACCACACCGAGGCGGCAACCATAGCATCGCCTGAAGGCAAGGAGCACCACCACAGCGCACGGCAGCAGCGACGGCGACGACACCAGCATCACCCCAAACCCTAGGGTTCGGGATGGAGCTAGTCTGGCCACGAGAAAGCTCCAGAGCCAAATCGCATTGGATAGGAGGGTAGCGCATGATCGACAACCTAGCCCTGCACCACGGCACCGGCCAGGGAGGGTCACGACGGTGAACCAGGCACGGCGGCGGCGCCATCGACCACGGGGTCGAGGAGGAGAGGATAGATGTGAGATCGAGCGAGTGATAGAGAGAGTGGGCTAGACAGGGCCAAAACCCCTTCGGGGTGTGGTTTTGGTTCTGTCCTATTGGGCCAGAAAGGCCAAATAAACCAACAAAGGCAGCCCATTTACCTGAAGGCTATTTTTAATAAATAGGAAAATACCAAAATGCCCCTAAACTTAAATAAATTTTAGAAAATAAAGTAAAAATCCAAAAAAATACATAAAATATTTTCGGATTCACAATAATCCAAACTATCCAAATAAATTAAGAAATAAAATTTTAGATATAAATTTTATTAAGAATTTTGTAATATAAATATTTCTTATAGATTTTACAAAATTACAAAAATCACTTTCGTTATAGATTAATATTGTAGTATTTTGGAAAATACTAAATAAATATTTTTGGGTATTCAAATAATAATTCTTAAAGGAATTATTAAATTAATAAAATGCAAATAAAATGAAATAAAATAAAAGAATACAATATTCAATAAATCTTAAGAAATTAATATCTATAAATTCTTTATGATTAAAAGAATTTTATAACTTAAATAATGGGGGAGAATACACATAAAGCTAAATAATGCATTACATTATTTTGCATAATCATTTTGCTTCTTTAAATATTGTCCTTACCGAGCAATAATGATGACTTTGTAGACATAGAAGCTCAAGGTCCAGTGCAAGCATCCGACTTCACTAGCTTGCAATCACAAGGCAAGTTCATCACTTGCTCATGTCCTTTGAAGAGTCTTTATCGAAGTATTTACAAACTGTGTGTTATCATCTATATTATAGAAAAAAGAAAAGATTATTTCTCAAGATAATAAATCTTAGATATAAACCTAACTGATTATATGATGGAGCAATAGAACTTAGGGTTCTAGTTGCAACAATGATGATCAATTAGGGACTTAATAACCTATGATATCAGTGATTCTAGCGCCGTATATCACGCGTTAGCCATGATATTTGGAATGGGACAGAGAAGTCAGTTGTATCTTCTTCCTCTCGCATGTAGTCGGATGTGTAGGTCGTGGATGTTATCCTCGTAGCGTGCATATTAATTGGTAATTCGTGGAGGATATGCAACATATGGGTGGGAACCCTTAGCGTGCATATTAATTGGTAATTTGTACAAACCATTGCCGTAATTCAAAATGTGGGCATGGTGTACACCAAGGAGTCATGCGAGGTCGCGAAGGGGGCAGTGATTGGCTTGGACCAACTACTGGGCCACACATCATGGAATTGTGGACGTGAAAGTACGCCCGGTTGTGCAACAAAGAGTTGATCTCTCATTGGTAAAGTAATGCACCTCTGTAGAGTGTAATAATTTTAACTTGTTACTCCCTATTTCGGGAAGGAGCTGCGAACGTGGCAGGAAAGGAACTCCATGAAAGTTCTGGTCAACCTGTAAAGGCTAATGGTCATAGATTTTATAATAACATCAAACTTTGAAGAAAGATTTACAAGAACTACATAGTGCCAAGGATTTATAATCCGAGGTGGTAGTTAGAGAATCAAACTTCCCACCTTGCATATAATGAACTTGTTGGGTAACGCTGTTACTCATACTTTCCTTTGATCCCTTGCTTAGACTTTGAGGATCCCGAAGACGTGCCAATGTATTCAGCTGAATGCCAAGAAGATGTGTTCTACGAGGAGCCTGACCTGTCAGGAGGTGTTGAAGGAGTGGATTACAAAATCTGCTATGGTGTCGATGACAACGAGTCCAACTAAGTATGATAGTTAAGTAGTAACCGACAGAGCCGAGGAGCATGAACTCTATAGAATAAGCTGTTGAGCTCAACTCCTAGTGGGAGTTGCTACTTTTAAATTCCGCTGAAAACACTTTATATTTTGGTTTGTAAGTCAAATCCTTCTGAAGTCTTGAACTTCTGTTATTGTAATAATAATAATGTGTGAATGTTTGTAATATGGACCCACAATGTTTCTGTTGTACCACTCTGAGGGATGTGATATTCACAGAACAGTGTTATGTGGATGTCATGTCAATGAATATAGTGTACTACACATGCAGTGGTATGCTGGGTCACCGCAGTTGGTATCAGAGCAAATTTCTTTGACCTTAGGTTGGAAACCTAGTAAAGGGTATTACCTGTAGGAGTGTGTAGAAACGATTAAGAATTCTCTAAAAAAATATAATGGGTATTCAAATGAGAATATTCCGTTATATGTTTTAGTGCGGTAATTCTTTGTTATGATGTTATTTATTATTGGTTACTAATAAAAATATTTTTCTGATATACAGAGCTATGGCACTAAAGTTTCCAAAACAGACTTTGGTAAGTAAAGAAGAGACTCTTGATGAATATGAAGGATCATTCACAGACCAACTTCGTCAACTTTTAAGAATTTTTAGTTGTCCAACTAGAATTCCAGTGAACACTATAACCTACTATGATGACCGGATGTTATCCAAGTATCGTGTGAGTATCCAACTTCCAGAGCAGCTTGGATTATATCACGATTTACCTATAGGTGAAGGTAGGAGTCACTTAGCAGCCTATCACGTTGCTATTGTGGAGGCAATAGCTAATATCCGGGAGCATAAAGCCAAGGAGTTAGAGGGTAGCTCATTTTTTGTGATACCTCATGATTCTATAGACTCGGAGCCTATACCAGATCATTTTACTTTAGTTAAGAAGCATCCTTAGATAGCTTCCAAGTTTATGGATCGATACCGAACACTCGTTGCGCCTTTTTATAAGACACATCAAGTGATTCTCGAAGATAAAAATGACATGTTAGAGGATCTAACTGATTCAAAAAGGAGGAAGTAGTTAGAATTTTAGTTGGAGAAGGAAGCAAGTAGTAATGCAAAACCTATCTTTAAGGATATACCTATAGATCCTGAATCTTTTACACCATATCCTTATTCACGAAGTC
This sequence comes from Avena insularis, assembly GCA_023614405.1. NCBI lineage: Eukaryota > Viridiplantae > Streptophyta > Magnoliopsida > Poales > Poaceae > Avena > Avena insularis. The sequence goes on along the minus strand of CM042685.1, from coordinate 93,716,058 downwards.
CTGAACCTATACATGATCCTACTATGGATATGAGGTATGCAGTACCACAGGGTTCAGAGGATGGTTCTGATTCAGAACTTCCTACAAAGAATTCTGTTGGTCGGAGAAGGGGATCATATGAAGGGTCTCATGAACATCAAATGTCCACATATGGTTATGACAGAAATGTTGGACAATCTAGCTGGATGGGTGCAAGAATTAACCCTAGTAACGGTAGTAGAAATTCCATGTCGATAGATAATCAGGATGAAGAAGAAGATCCCGAGGAGAGAGTGTTTGAATCATCAACCTCATCTCAAAACACAGGGAATATACATTATCCGGTGTTTAACTATCTTGCCCAACGGAGCACCTAGGGATCAGCAGGATCTGCGTATTCTGTTGACGACTAAAGGAATGAAGATCAGTAGATGCAAGTGTAAGATAATGTTGAACATGTTTCTGAAGACTTTTCAGCTGAGCTGGAGGGAGTCAATGCGCTCAGTTTGAGTAATGACTCAAGTCCTGACACTTCAGATACTGAGTATGTTCCTTCCGGAAGGCCATTTGTTCCACAAACTGTGCGACGAACGTTACGTCATGACGGTTGGACATCAGGCATGTATGATGAGCGTTGTTACTACTAGAAGTAGGCAACTATTTAGAGGTATCGTGTACCATGATCCGTGAAATAAGTTAGTGTTGTGACTATACCTATATGGTATATGTTGTATTGACTTTGTATTATTATGATAGTGTAATGTATAATATGTGAAATGCATATTTGGATTTTATCTAGATCTTCATTGTGTGACTAGTTCTATGCATAAAGTCGAGCTTAGAACACATGTTCATGATGTAATTACGAGTATTCGCTTTATTTTGTAGGACTAGGGGTCATGGATACAGGTTTAGAGACCGAATCTGAGCAGCAGCGGATGGAACGTGAGGACAAGCAGAAGGCCGATGCAGATGCAGCAAATCAGGGAGCATTACCACCAGCACCAATGAGGTCATTAATGGAGAAGAACTTTATGAAGTGTATACAAATGATGCAAGAGACCCAGAATAAGTTCATGGAGGAGTTGCTGGGACGAGCAAATCATAGGGCACCTGAAGGTGGAGGTGTGAGTCTTTTTGACCACCAGAATGCAAGGCCGTTACCTTTTGCATCAGCTCCTGAACCAATGGATGCAGAAGATTGCCTAGAAGATACAGAAAGAAAGCTGAAGACTATAGGTTGCAATGATGAGGAGAAATTGAGGTATGCAACTCATCTTCTGACTGGACCTGCAGCATCATGGTGGGAGAATCAGTTGGCCATGCAACAACCAGGAAGGGAGTACACCTGGGAGGAGTTCAAGTAGAGATTCCGTGAATATCATGTTCCGAAAAGTGTTATGGAGTTGAAGCGGAGAGAATTTGAGGAGCTTCAGCAGGGATATACTAGTGTCATGAAGTATATCCAGGAGTTTAGTCAACTGTCTCGTTATGCTGAGGAGGATGTTAACACAGAAGAGAAGCGGAAGAAGCATTTCCTGCGTGGGCTAAATCCATTTGTGAGAATGCATTTAAGGTTGGCTAATAAGCAAACTTATCAACACTTGCTGGATGCAGCAATTACTTTTGAAGATGACTATAAGAATCTCCAGCAGGGTTGGAGGAAGATAGCCAAGAAGGAAACCAAGAGAATTCAGGCAAGTAAACCTAAACCCAATTTGGAGTTCAAACCCCGGAACAAGACCTATGGTAACAATAACAATAACAAGGGCAGTGGTGGAAATCAATCCAATCCTAGAAGGAATGTTATTTCTAACAACTGTGGAATTCCATGGCATTTCCAAAGGGAATGCAAAAAGCCTGTAGTGATCTGTTATGGTTGTTGTCAGAAGGCGCATATCAAGCCCGATTGTCCGAGAAAACCACCAGGAGGTTGGCCTACCAAGGGAGGAGTACAAGCCAGTGGAGGAAATGGACAGCCCAATCGAGGAGGAAATAATGTCAAGAACAACAATGGCAAGAGGAACAAACCTACCGGGAAGCTAAATTGCGCAACCCTAGAGGAGGTGGATAATTCGAAGCATGCAGTGATAGGTACGCTCAATATCCTTACCAATCCCGGCAAAGTTCTATTAGATACTGGTGCAACTACTTCATTCATTTCTGAAGAATTATGTGATAAGTTCAGGATTAGAAGGGCAATGTTAGAAAACGCTATGACCGTAGTTATGGCAGGGGGAAATGTGATTGTACGCCACATTAAACAAGATCAGGTTATCTCGATCTGTGGTTGTACATACTTTGCAGACCTTTATGTGATTCCTTTGAAGGGAATTGCATTAGTACTAGGGATGAACTGGATGATGGAACATGGGGCTTAGATAAATTGTGAGGACAAAACTGTCTCAATCGAAACTCCAAGTGGAGCAAGGATAGTTTACCAAGAAGATAAGCACAATCATATCATGGTGAATCTGTAGTTGAACTCGATGAAAGAAGTCAAATTGGAAGATATTCCTATAGTAAATGAATTTCAAGATGTTTTTCCAGCAGAGCTACCTGGAATGCCACCAGATCGGGAGATAGAGTTCACTATTGATCTAATTCCCGGTACATCACCAATATCTCAAGCACCATATAATATGGGACCCAAATAATTAAAAGAACTCGAAGAGAAAATTAATGAGTTAGCTAGAAAAGGATTTATTCAAGAAAGTATATCTCCATGGGGAACACTAGTAATCTATGTGGATAAGAGGGATGGTGGAAGAAGGATCTGTGGAGACTACAGAAATCTAAACAATGTTACCATAAAGAATATGTATCCTTTACCAAGGATTCAAGATTTGTTTGATCAAGTGAAAGGAGCCGGAGTATTTTCAAAGATCGACCTAAGATCTGGATACCATCAAATAAAAATGAAGCCTGAGGATGTTCCAAAGACATCATTTGTCTCAAGATCTGGACTCCATGAGTATCTGGTAGTACCATTTGGTTTGACCAATGCACCAGCAATATTCATGAATCTGATGAACAAAATCTTCATGCCATATTTGGATAAGTTCGTCATAGTCTTCATTGATGATATCCTGATATATTCCAAGGATAAGGAAGATCATGATGATCATTTAAGAATAGCTTTGCACACTTTAAGGGAACATAAACTTTATCCTAAGTTCAGTAAATGTGAATTTTGGCTAGATGAGGTAGAATTACTCGGCCATGTGATCAGTAAAGATGGAATTGCTGTAAATCCATCTAAAGTTCAGTCAGTACTAGAGTGGACTGCACCAACCAATGTGAAACAAATTCGAGGTTTCTTGGGGATGGCTGGTCATTATCGGAGATTCATTGAAGGTTTCTCCAAAATATCTGGACCAATGACCAAATTGTTAAGAAAGAATACAACATTTAATTGGGATGATAAATGTGAAGCAAGCTTTCAGGAGTTGAAGAATAGGTTAACCACAGCTCCAATCTTAGCAGTTCCTGAAACAGGGAAGGACTTTACAGTGTACTATGATGCATCTAAAGAAGGTTTGGGTTGTGTGTTAATGCAAGATCGAAAGGTGATTGCTTATGGTTCAAGACAACTGAAACCACATAAAGTCAACTATCCACCTCATGATTTAGAGTTAGCAGCAGTAGTCTTTGCGCTGCAAGGATGGAGGCATTTCCTTTATGGAGCCAGATGTGAGTTATACACTAACCATAAAAGTCTTAAATATTTTCTTCACCCAAAAGGAATTGAATATGAGGCAAAAGCATTGGCTGGAACTAATTAAAGATTATGATTTAATAATCAACTATACTCTAGGGAAGGAAAATGTTGTAGTAGATGCTTTAAGCAGAAAGAGTGCCGGCATTCAGCCTAGCAATCGGGAGCTACCAAAAGAGTTACAAATGGACTTGGAAAGGTTAGAGCTTAAATTCATTAGAACAGAGGTTCTTGGAGGATTAGCTACATGCAGGTAGTTGCAGAGCAGGACAGTGATCTTAAGAACGAAATTTTTAGACATCAAGCTGAAGATCCTTTCATTGGTGAAGAAATTTAGAGGATATCTCAAGGGAAAAAATCCGTTTTTTGCCTTGGATATTATGAGTCTTTGTGGTTCCAAGATCGTCTTTGTGTTCCTGAAGTGACTGAGATTCGAGATGTCATACTGAGAGAAGCACATGAAAGTACTAAGATGTATACATCCAGGAAGTACTAAGATGTATATGGACTTGAAAGAACTATTCTGGTGGAATAACGTGAAAAGAGATGTTGCTAAATATGTATCTGAATGCCATACTTGTCAAAGGGTGAAGGCTGAACATAAAAGTACTGAAGGACCATTACAATCCATGGAAATTCCTGAATGGAAGTGGGAGGAAATAGGTATGGACTTCGTCACAGGATTGCCCATGACACCTAAAAGGAAGGATATGAGATGGGTAATTGTGGATAGACTCACCAAAAGTGCACATTTTATTTCGGTCAACCAGAAGGATAATGCTGAGAAGTTAGTAGAAGTTTACATCAAAGATATAGTAAGCAAGCATGGCGTGCCTAAAAGAATTGTATATGATAGGGGATCAGTTTTTACTTCAGCATTTTGGAAGCAATTACATGAAGCACTTGGTTCAAACTTAGACTTTAGCACAGCTTATCATCCAAAAACAGGAGGTCAAACAGTGATGGGGATATGCCTACCGGGGTATACCCAGCAGGACGTTTCCGACTGGCCCAGGAACTGGCGAGTGGGCCTGCAAGACGGCGACTGGATCAAGGCCCGGTGTGGATCCAAGCGACTGGAAGCTGAAGGCCCGGGCGAGTAGATAGGCCCAGTCGAGTTAGGTTAAACGATTACCGAAGCCTTAACTGATTCGGTTGAGATATGTAAACCCTAGGGGAGGTGAGTCTATATAAACCTCCCTACAGGGCGTGTAGAGATACGTTCCATCATACACCCAAGCGACTCGCCGCCTAGCCGCCGAGCTCGCCCATTGTACCACCATCATAATACAATCTAGCAGGAGTAGGTCTTTACCCTCCGGGGGCCGAACCTGGGTAAAACCCCGTGTCTCCGCCCTCATATCGCACCACAGATGGCTGGCCGCCCTTGCCCCTCGTTCTACTACTCATTGCCGATGGCAGCATTTGCCATGACCATTCCCACGACAGTGGTGCCCACCATGGGGCCTGGCCGGTCTGGCCGGTGTTCTGCGGCGAGATCCAATCTGCCCATCAATGAGACGGTCGCCACCGGCCGCATGATAGCGATCGGCGAGATGCTCCGGATCTTGCCGAGCAGCTACGTCCCGGCGGCGCGACCTGTCACGCACAGCATGATCCTGCCGGTTGGCACGATCAGCCTCTTCGTTGGCCTCACCGACGTCATCGTCTCGGAGGACTCGGCTTGCATCCGCAAGTCGCCGCCATGCGATCGACTCTCCGAGAGCCAGGTCGGCACGATCCATCGCCTCGCCTCCGAGTACAACTTGGCCCACAGCAACGTGGCCGAAAACTCTGCGGCCGTGGAAGATACGACCCTCAACAACGACGCCGACTCGGCGCCCCGGCGTCACTCGCCGGATCCATCACCGCGGGTTCACCCACGGGCTCCATCACCCAGGTCTCCAACATGGAAGACTTCGAGGATCCCTCCATCCTTGGGATCTTCGACTTCGACTCCGGGTCGGAAAATTCCGCCGACCTCTGCGACGGGACCGGTCGCCACGCCGCGACCTACATGGCGACCGGCACCGATCCGCCGGAGGATCCTTTCTCCACCCCGATACCTCCTAACGCCACGGCAACGGAGGTCGAGGAACTCTGCCTGAAGCTGGCGAAGGCAGTCCACAAAGAACAACCCGAGCGCGAAAAATTTCACCTCGAGCAGGTGACGGCGCAGGAGATGACGCGCTACCATCAGCAGCGAATCAGGTCGCGCCTGAACCCCACCGTCCAGGGCGCGCCTGAACTTCCGATGAAACGACCGCCAAGGCCGAGCGCGATCTGCGAGAATGCGCCCCCAGGAGTAAGCGCCCGGCCCCCGCCAGGATCGACGGCGATGGGCGCCCCACCTCCACCCAACCGCACACCCCCCAGGGATCAGCCGCGGATAGTAGTCTCCTCACGGGAGCGAGACGCGAACGTCCTTCCACTGTTCTCCACCCTGATGGACAACCTCGTGGCGGGCCGAGCAGCAGCCGACAACATCACGGCCACCGGCGACGGCGCCCTACAGATCCAGTATGTCAGGGCCCTGCTCGCAAAGGCCGTCGAGCAGCAAAACGCAGGCGCCGACTCGCAGGGTCGAGTGTACTCGCGTTCTTCGGGAAGCAGAGCGGCCTCAAGTGGCCGCCCAATGGCGGCAAACACCCTCAACTGCCCGCCACCAGAGCCATTGCAGCTCCAACACCGACCCGCGAACGCGGCACTCTCCACCAACGACCCCAGGCCAGCGACCAACTTCGTCGCTACCAACGGTCAACCCGTCGACGCCCGCACCCACATCATCAACAACCAAAGCTGGCGCGCACGCCAGCCCGACGACCTGCGACACACCCTAACCAATCGCCGCGACGGCGAGCCGATGGGATCGCTAAGTCGACTCGGCCCCAAATGCTTCGGACCGATGATCCGAGGCGAGAAGTACCCGCCGAACTTCAAGGCGCCGAAGGAGATAGAAAAGTACGACCCTTCGTACGACCCCGCCGTGTGGCTCGATACATACCTCATGGCGATGGGGATTGCAGGCCACACCGACCTGCTAGCCGCCCGTTACCTCCCCCTGATGATGGAGGGGACGTGCAGGCAGTTGATCAACACCCTCCCCCAGGATAGTATCGACTCCTGGGAGGAGATGCGTGACGCCTTCGTAAGGCACTTCGAGTGCTCCTACACCCGCGCCACCGCCATCGAGGACCTGGAGCAATGCGTCCAGGGACCCCGCGAGTCGACCCGCAACTGGGTCCAGCGGTGGCAGGAACTCTGGTACAACGCGGTCGGCATCCACCCGGACACCGCGATACATTGCTTCAAGACCTCGTGCCGCTATGAGCCCTTGGTCACAAAGCTCAAGCGACACTCTCGCAGACTCGACAACATACCGGAACTCCTCGAGATCGCCAAATGGTACGCGGAGGAAGATCCAAACCAGGAAACCGACGACGAGTCGGGAGGCCAACGCCGCACGAGCGGCAACGACAACGGACGACGGTCTGACCTACGCTACAGCAACACCCGCCTCACTGGCAAGCGCCGCAGTGACGGGCGAGTCGACTTCGTCGCTAACGTTGGGCACGCACAACGCGAGCCCAAAATCTTCCGCCGCGACGGAGGACAACGCCGCGACGGCGGCAACTACAAGGCCAAGCCAAGGTTCGACCCCACGGCCCTCCTTAACCAACCTTGTGCGTTTCATAGCAGGGAAGGGAAGCCCGCAACGCACACGACCGCCGACTGCCACACCCTCAGGGAGATCGAGAAGGCACGGCGAGCACGGGAGGACCTCGACAACAACCCGCCAAACGGCGAAAAGTTCGGCAACATGGCCGGCTCGCTCCATACCTTCACAGGCTTCAGCACGAAGCGCGAGAAGAAGGTCATCACCCGCGCCGTTGCCGTCAACGCGGTGGCCCAGGTGGACGTTCCCCAGTTCCTCAACTGGTCAGAACAGCCCATCACCTAGAGCCGCCAGGACCACTCGCCGCGCATCGAGTACCCAGGCCGAGTCGCCCTGGTGGTCAAGACAAAGGTGGGCGACTACTGGCTCCCCAAGACATTGATGGACGGCGGCAGCTCCATCAACATCCTATACCTGGACACCTTCAGGTGGCTGCGGCTCCCGCAGTCGATGATCGAGACAACCCACACCACGTTCCACGGCATCGTCCCCGATCGGAAGGCGTACCCGATCGGCAAGGTCACGCTGCCAGTCACCTTTGGCACGCCAGCAAACTTCCGCACCGAGCGGATCGTCTTCGAGCTGGTTCCCTTCGACAGCCCCTACCACTGTGTCTTGGGGCGCCAGGCATTCGCCATGTTCATGGCAGGGCCACACTACGCGTACAACGCGATGAAGCTCCCCGGGCCGTGCGGCGTCATCACCATCAACGGCGACACCGACATGGCCGCCGAGTGCGAGGCCAAAGGAGCAGAACTCGACGATGCCATCATCGCGGCAGAAGCCAACCACGCTGACGAGATCGCCCTGTACGCGAGCGGGGTGAACAATGACGACCCCACCATACTCAAGAAGCCCAATTCGGAGGGCGCAAACACCTCAGCCTTCGAGGCAACGACGCACACCCACACCGTCGAGCTGGTCCCAGGCGACTCTAGCCAGACGGTGACGATCGGAACAGGAATGAGCCCAGCTTAGGAAGGCACGCTCATCGAGTTCCTCCGTGAGAACAGGGACATCTTTGCATGGAAGCCCTCTGACATGCCTGGTGTCCCTAGGGAGCTCGCTGAGCACAAACTAAATGCCGACCCCAAAGTGCGACCCGTCAAACAGTCGCTGCGGCCCTTCAATGAAGAGCGCCGCCGAGCCATCGTCGAGGAGGTGCAGCGTCTACTCGCTGCAGGCTTCATCTGACCAATCAAGTACTCCAAGTGGCTGGCAAATCCAGTCCTGGTCGAGAAGAAGAACGGGACCTGGAGGATGTGTATCGACTACACAAACTTGAACAGCGCCTGCCCGAAGGAGCAGTTCGTCCTCCCGCGGATCGACCAAATAATCGACTCCACCGCGGGCTCGGAGTCGCTATGTTTCCTTGACGCCTACTCTGGATACAACCAGATCAAAATGGCTGTCGAGGACGAAGAGAAGACGACGTTCATCACGCCATTCGGAGCCTTCTGCTACACCGCCATGACCTTCGGCCTCAAGAACACCGGGGCGACCTACCAGCGGTGCATGCAAGAGTGCCTCGCGAGCCAAATTGGCTGCAACATCCACGTCTACATCAATGACGTGGTCGTAAAATCCGCTTGCCAGGGCGATCTACTCGCCGACCTGGCAGAAACATTCGCCAACTTGCGAAAATACAAGATAAAGCTTAACCTAGGCAAATGCACTTTCGGCGTACCAGCAGGACAACTACTGGGGTATGTCGTCTCCAAGCGAGGGATCGAGGCAAATCCCACCAAGATCGACATGATCACCCGACTCGGCAAACCCGAGTGCCTGCGCGACGTCCAGAAATTGGCCGGGCGAGTAGCGGCTCTCAGTCGCTTCATCCCCCGCCTGGGCGAAAAGGCGATGCCCCTATACCGTCTGATGCGCAAGAACCCCACCTTCCAGTGGGACAAGGAGGCGGACGACGCGCTCCGCGACCTCAAGAAGGTGCTACTCGCCGCACCGCTACTCGCCGCCCCCGCCAACAAAGAACCCATGCTGGTCTATGTCGCGGCTTCCGAGCGCGTCGTCAGCGCCGTCATGGTCGTTGAACGGCCGGAGGAATGAAAGGAGCGCCCAGTACAGCGACCGGTGTACTACATCAGCGAGGTCCTCACCGAGTCGCGCCAACGGTACCCGCAGTACCAGAAACTGGTATACGCGGTCTTCAGAGCACAGCGGCGCCTGCCGCACTACTTCCAGGAGCACCCGATCACGGTCGTCTCCTCGGAACCGTTGCAGGACATCATCCGCAACCGTGAGGCGACTGGGCGAGTCGCGAAGTGGGCCGTCGAAATCGGCGTCCACAATATCAAGTACGAGCCACGAAAAGCGATCAAGTCGCAGGCTTTAGCGGACTTTATCGCCGACTGGGAAGAGGCCCAGCAGCCAGAAAAGCTGCCATACCTCCACTACCGGAGCCTGCACTTCGACGGCTCCAAGAACGCGGACGGCGCAGGAGCAGGGATCATGCTGACTTCACCAAAGGGATACAAGCTCCGCTACGTCCTCTGCCTCGACTTCACCCCCTGCACCAACAACATGGCCGAGTACGAGGCACTACTCCATGGAATGCGAGCTGCCAAGGAGATGAACGTCAACCGCCTAAGCTGTTACGGAGATTCCGACCTCATCGCTGGGCAAGTGGCTGGCACCTGCGACGCCGTCTCCCCCACCATGGCGGCATACCGCCAAGCAGTGGACAAGCTGGGCGGACACTTCACAGGCTACTCTGTCGAGTGGATTGACAGGCGGAAGAACGAGGAGGCCGATGCACTCTCTCGCATTGGGTCGGCTCGACTCTCACCACCCGCCGGCGTCTTCCTCAACACGATCACCAAGCCATCAGTCTCTCTCCCAAGGGAGATCGACATCGTAGTCCCGCTGCAGCCAGAGGCAGCCCTGGTCGCACTCGTCACCGAGCCAGACGACTGGACCAAGCCCTACGTCGCCTACCTGGAGGCCGGCACCTTGCCGGCAGACGAGACGGACGCCCGGATGATCGCCCGCCGATGCAAATCCTTCACCATCATCGATGGCGAGCTCCACAAGCGCAGCGTCACCGGCGTGTTCCAGCGCTGCATCCAACCACGCCGGCGACTGTGGCCACCACGCCGGCACCCGCTCTCTGGTCGCCAAGGCTATGCGGCATGGATTCTACTGGCCCACCGCACACGCCGATGCCGTCGACATTGTCCAGCGGTGCGCCGGGTGCCAGAAGTACGCCAACCAGACGCATGTGCCGAGCTCCGCGCTCAAGACAATCCCCATAACCTGGCCATTCGCCGTGTGGGGTATGGACATGGTAGGCCCCTTCAAAAAGGCTCCCTCTGGCTACACCCACCTCCTGGTCGCGGTCGACAAATTCACAAAGTGGGTGGAGGCCAAACCAGTCCGGAAATGCGATGGGAAGACCGCCACTAAATTCCTACGCGAGCTCATATATCGCTACGGGTTCCCGAACAACATCATCACGGACAACAACACCAATTTTGCCAAAGGAGCCATGGCCGAGTTCTGCGAGGAAGACCACATCCGGCTCGACCTCGCGTCAGTCGCCAACCCGGAATCCAACGGCCAGGCGGAACAGGCCAACCAGAGCATCCTCCACGGCCTGAAGCCGCGTCTCCAAGTACCACTCGAGCGCACCGCCAGGTGCTGGGTCGAGGAGCTGCCCTCCGTCATTTGGGGCATCCGCACCTCGGTCAACATGTCAATAGGGTTCACCCCCTTCTTCATGGTGTACGGCGCCGAGGCAGTCATGCCCACCGACCTCGAGCACGACTCGCCACGGGTTGTCCACTACACGGAGGCTGCGAACGAACTCGCCCGCCAGGATGGAGTCGACCAACTCGACGAGGCACGCGACCTCGCTCAATCATGCACCGCCATCTACCAACAGGGACTCCGCCGCTATCACAGCCGGCGGGTGAAAACTCGCACCTTCCAAGAATGCGACCTGGTGCTGCGCCTCATCCAGGACAAGAAGGGCACGCACAAGCTTTCCCCTTCGTGGGAGGGACCATTCGCCATCGGACGAGTACTCGGCAACGACGCCTACTACCTCATCAACGTCCGCGGGGACGGCCAAATCGACGTCAAGCGACCGTGGAATGTAAACCTCGTACGGAAGTTCTACTCCTAGAACCCCACATATGTACCCTCCAGTCGCTATGAAATAAAAAGAATTGGTTACCGCAAATTGCGCCTACTCTCCGTTTCTTGTGCCACTCGCACTCGTAGTAACAACGTTAAGCTAACTGCAGAAGTCAACCTTTGGTACAGCGATCGGCACGGCCAAGTAGTGCGTTACAAGGGCACTGGGTCACCCCAGGTCTTGCGACGTCCACGAAAAACGCCTACCCGGAGCCCCATTGGAGTCGCCTAGCCCGACTGGCTCTACGAGCCAAGACAACTGCCTTCGCTTCTCACAGCGACATTGATCCTCCGCATCCTTGACATAGCGACTCGAACGGCCAAGTACTACGCTCGGGGACTGACGACCAGTCCAGCGCGAGCGGCTGGGAAAAACGCCAAGTATGAGAGCATGCCCAGGACTCGCCATGCGACTGACCCAACGGGCCAGGCAGGAGTGACGCGCTCAAACTAACGCGCCAAGTCCTCACCCACCCTCGAGTTGTGCCTAGAACAACCAAGTACCACGCTCGAGGACTCGGCCACCCGACCTCGTTCGCGCAAGGGAAAACGGTGAAGTACAGCGCTAAGGAGTCGCCACATCGCTCTCCGAGCCCGGGCGAGTCGACCACAATAAAAAAAACATTCAAAAAAAACCGTAAACACGTAACAAACGAGGTCAACCCCATAAAAAGGGCGGACGCGCTCGGGGACTCGTTCAACCCTCAATCGGAAAACACATGTCAAATCACACAACAAATACGATATCTCGTTAACAGCATTGTGCAATCTTCTCAAAATACAAATGTGCCCAAACGGCAGAACTGCTACTAACGCCCCAGGGAAAACTACTCTACTCCGCAGGCTTCGAAGACGACTCGCCAGCACCCTTGCGACTGCGAATGAAGGGCGTGTACGGGTTTGACGGGTACGTCGTCAGCTCACCCGCCATTGCCGCATGAAAGGGCTGCTTGACCTTGAAGTCCCGGTGCTGCGGCTCTGGGTCGTTGGGTGCGACAACCGTCTCCTGGTAAGGAAGGAGGTCGCCCATCGCCCAGAGGCGCTCGGAGTACACCGCGGCGCGGCCCGTCAACCTGAGCACCTCGGAGATCTCCACCGCGCCAGTCGACGACGGGTAGCCACTCGTCACGTCGTCCAGGTCGAAGTCCTCCGGAAAGTGGGCGAGCCCAAGGCTAAGTGCCGTCGCTGCTCCACGCAGGAATGCCGATCGCGTCATAAACTTGACGACCGACGGCGCCTTCTCCAAGTACCGCCACACCTCGACGAGGTCGCTGGGAATTACTTCCGTGGGCGACATCTCCTGGAGGTAGGCCCGGATGCACGTCGCCGACAACGTCGCCGAATCGACGAGCGTGGCCACACATTGCCGCGCGTCGAACGAGCTCGCCTCTTCCGCGCTATCAAGGATGCAACCTGCGGACAGAAGACGACAGTGAGTACATCAAACAATATACAACGCATATGCAACAGTCAGGAGCAGGCACACTTACCAATCAAGGGGCGGGAGAGATCCGAGATGAAGCTTTGAAGAGAAGTATAGTCGTCCTGAAGCCTAGCAACAAGGGCGTCGAAAACTTTACGTTCCTCCGCGGCGGCCGTAACGACGGCTTTGGCTCGACCATCCGCCGAACACGCTTCCTCTTTCGCCTCCTTCATCTCGCGCTCGAGGTCGGCGATCCGCTTCTCAGCCGAGCTCAACACCGATTGAGCCGCTGCCAACTCACTCGCTGGGACAAGTCCCTAGAGGGCTTCCTCTGCCTTCGCGGCAATCGCCTGAAGCCCCTTAAACGCCTCTTGGACGGTGGCCAGTTCCTTCTCCGCGCGGCGTGCCGCAGCAAGCCGGCCAGCTGACTCACGCTATGCACCGCACACAAACAAAAGTTAACCAAAGCGAATTCAAAGTGCCCACCCGCTGAAATTCAGCGAAAGCGCATCGGGGACTGGCAATCAAAATCCTAAGTGCCCACCGTTGAAATTCAGCGAGCGCACTCGGGGACCGGCACAAAATCCTAAGTGCCCACCGCTGAAATTCAGCGGCGCACTCGGGACCGGCAATAAAAATCCTAAGTGCCCACCGCTGAAATTCAGCGAAAAGCGCACTCAGGACTCGCAATCAAAATCTTAAGTGCCCACCGCTGAAATTCAGCGAAAAGCGCATCGGTACTGGACGAAAAATAAACAACAAGACACTAAAGAATCGCATCCGCTGCAACGCACCGGCCTGATCCTCGGGGACTGGACATACCTGGATGGCTGCGCCAAGCATGCCATGAAGTTGTATCGCATCGACGGACGCGAGGAGAGCTGGCGTGTGCCCGCGGCGCTGCTCAACCTCCGTATCGGCGATCCCAGGTGCATGGCTCGAGGGCGAGGTACCACTCGTTGTAGCCGCTTTGGCCACGAAGCGCGGGAACGTTGCGATGGAGGCACCGGCACCAAAGGAGGCCGGTTCGCCCGCCCCAGGCGAAGGAGCGCCCTCCTGGGTCGGTGAGGCTGCCTCCGCGACGGGTTCATGTGGCGTGATCGCCGTGTCATCAGACACCGTGACGACTTCGTCGCTTCTGGCCTTCTTGGCGCTATCAGCGGGGACGACGACCTCGTCCGCCTTCCTCTTCCGGGAGGGATCCTCCTCGCTGACGATGGGTGGCACCTTGGCCATAGTCGGATGGCCTATCTTTTTAGCTCCGGTCCTACAAGTTGATCGCGTGAGAAAATAATCGAAATACATCGAAAGACGAAAGTAGGTGAGCAAAACTCACTTGGCGACTAGAATGAAGCGTAGCCCCGTGCGGATGCCGGCTGGCTTCTCCAGCTCGGGGCCCAGTCGACAACTGAGGCCCATTTCCAAGACATCGTGTGCCCAAGACACGGATGGTTTCTTCGTCGTCGAGGCTGCGAAGGGAGCCTCTGAGACATCCTCAGCGGGAGCTTCCCTTCGAGGTGAAGCCGCCGTGACCGGAGCGGCCCCTAGCCTAGAGACTGGGGCGAATGGCGGAGGCATCGAAGCCAGTGGAGCCTCGCTCAGGACAGTGGCCGTGTCCAGCGCGGTTACCGTCGCGGCGCCTCGCCCTTGTCCAGGCTGGTAGCGTCGGAGCTGCTCGCCGAGTGCGGCGGGGAGGCCGTTTTCACGAGCTTCGTCTTCTTCTTCGGAGGGGCCTTCACCTCCTTCTTCTTCTTCGACGGAGTGGCCTGGTGGCGCGAGGTGGTCTCCGGAAGCTCGTCATCGTCATCATCGTGACGCCCGAGGCTTTTACTCGCCTCAAGCTCACGCTTACGCTACCCGCGGGTCTTGCGGACCAGCGGGGCAACCTCCTCCTCGGACTCGTCGTTGCCGTTGCTCTCGTCTCTCTCGGTGTCGCCCTTGGCGGGAGGCGACTCGCCCATGTCCTGGACGGACGAGCTCGAGTTCTCGTCGTCTGAAGGGGGGAGCCATCCTTCCACCACTTGGAATAGCTGCAATGAGCACAAGATGAATTAGAATGACCGCGACTGCATAAACTGCGACTGCGAATGATGAGAGGTGACTCACCGTTGGGGCGGGATGCTTCGCGGTGTAGGGGGCGACCCCGGCCTTTGCGTCCAGGTACACCGCCTGGGTGATCTTCTTCAGTGTTGGGGTGTAGTCCTCGAGCTTCCACTCGGCGAGGCAGGACTTCGTCGAGTCCTCCCGGCCCGTGTATTGGTACATGTAGTGGTCGCGCTGAGCCAGAGGGACGAGCCGCCGAACGAGCCAGCAGTTGTATAAGTTAATTGTCTGGAGGCCCTTCTTCTTCAGACCGTGGATGGTTTGAAGCATTTCGTCCACGACCATCCGCTGGTCGGTGGGGAGCTTGCCGACTTGGAGTCGGCGCGGTTCGGGCCGGTCGGCGGAGTATCGTGGGATCGCCGTCTCGCCCTCCGGAGTTGCCTCGGTAACGTAGAACCAAGAATACTTCCATTGGCTCGCCGCCTTGGCAGGTAGCATCAGATCGAAGAAGGAGGCCTTCGATTTCAGCTGGAACGTCAGGCCGCCCGCGGCAAGCATTGGGCTGCCCGCTTCCTCGCGACTGATCCGTCCGTGGAACAGATCTTGCCATAGAGGGAAGTAGGGCCGGTAGCCCAGGTAGCACTCGCGCGGGTTTTCCCTCAGGAGTCAAGAATGTCGCAGGAGTCAAGAACGTCGCAGGAACTTCGAGACTTCGACAAAGAGATGGAGGAGTATGAACAAGAACATGTCTCCCAGCAAACGCAAGGTGAGCTGGAAAATTCTCCTAGTCCATACGATAGCATGGATGGAAGATACACCTCGTAGGATGATATGGAAACCGGAGATTCCTCCGAGGTCCACAAGCCAACCATGACGGAAAGTGTCGATGGAAGTTTATCCTCCCGTACCGAACCGAAAGCTGTCTTTGCCACTGGCACGCACGTTAAGGCTACTGGGCTGCCAAAGAAGAAGAAAAAGAAGAAGAAGAAAATCCGACACTGGCAGAGCCGGATGTCGAGGAAACCAACAAAGAAAAAGTTGATGAAGAGATCGAGATGGAGAATCAGGACAGAGATCCGATTAATACCACCCCGATTGACCCTCGTGTGTATGGACACGTCCTCACCAAGGGTGCACGTGAAATTTATGGAGATGCTCTAACGATTCCAATCCCAACGGCTTCGGATCTCACACCCGAGGCGCTAGAGAAAAGATCTGAGGACTTAGAAAAGCCCCGTCTGTTTCTACTCGAAGAGGTCGCGCGCATCGTTGATATAAGACAACAATTAGATAGTGATCCTGGCAAATATCAGTCAGATTTCAAGCGACACCCAAACAAGACAAGGGAAGGTCCGTTTCTTGCTAATAAGAACCTGGATATCCACAAAGATCTATTCGATGGAAAAGATGGAGAGAAGATCCGAATCTACAACACACCATTGGAAAATGATGTCGCAACTCGAGCCATCCTCACCAACAATCCGTCTCCGCAGTAGGTCTAGCAGTGCGTCGCATTGCTGGACTAAGGATTAAAGCAACAGAAAACGACCGCGTCATTTAGTGACAAACTAGCATCAAATTCTGAGTTTTGACACACTGGCGCTGACCAAAGCGCCGATGTAAGGCTTCACAGGGATACAAATCGATGTTATCGTCCCCGTGGAGAAGAAGAGAATTCAAGAACCGTCTCAAACGACCACTTCCGCCGGCCGACACGTGACTGGGCAAGAGTTATTCTGGCTGCGTCCGAAGACGCCATTGGGGAAATGGTTCCTCAACAGGACCATCGTCGTCAAAACAACAGCTATAGAGAAGACCCGGAAACACGCCGCCAGCAAGAGGAGCAAGATCGGCTAAGGATGCCACCACCGAGCTGTCCGGCTAGCAATGTCGGACGAAGAGATGATCCGATCACCTTGAATCAAGTACGGATGATGCCCGAAGAAATAGGCATCAGAGTCGGCATAATGAGGATCCACCGCCACAACCGCGTAACCCAGCCGGGAATAATCCACCAGCGCCACCATTGCCTCCTAGCAGCGACCATGAGGGATCTCGACGTAGCCATGGAAGCCGCAGGGGTGGAGGCGGCAATCGTGAAAGGAGAAGGAGAAATCCAACTCCGTCGCGCAGAAGCCATGAGCCTCCAAGGCGTAGATCTTTCTCGCCAAACAACGCTCGCCATCATATTGAATCAAACATAGAAGCGCGACGGTATGAGGAAGAAGACGTGTATGTGGGACCCAAGTATTTTGGACCACGGATACGTCAGACCAAATTTCTGGTTGATTTTGGTATTGCCAAACACATTCAGCCCTATGATGGCGCAGCTCGGCCAGACACCTGGTTCCAGGATTTCTTCCAGGCCTACTGCATCGCCAAAGGAGGAAACTGTCTGGTGGTAGTCCGATATCTCCCGGTCATGCTGAGGAAGACGGCTTGATCATGGCTCATGAACTGCTAGAGAATTCAATTCACAACTGGTATGATATGCAAAGTGCGTTATTTTCAAACTTCGAGGGAACATATAGGAGGCCCTGCACAGTCGGAGACTTGCATTGTTGCACACAAAGACCCAGAGAAACCTGCCGGGATTACCTCGGATGATGGATTTACACGAAGAACTCCTGCAAAGAAGTAAACGAGCAAACTGCGATAGAAGCTTTTATTGCAGGACGTCTAGTCGGACTTTTACGTCATAGACTGAAGCGTGACCACCTCACAGATTTGGGAGAAATGATAGAAACGGAAAGCAAATATGCTGATGCCAATATTGACTCAGAAGGGGTATTAAATATTCTGGCCAATCCCAACGCGAACAAACAACCAAAACAAGCTTAGATTTGCAAGAACAACTCGAACAAAAATCCGGATCTGGACAACGCATCTATCAACTAAACATTCGGATCTGGAGGACGAGGAGGGCGTGGAGCCGGCCAGGGTAGAGGCCATGGAACTTCCCGAATCCATGGCAGAGGAGATCACCAACCCGGAAGAACCTATACCTAGGCCGACATTGCCAACAATCCCTATATCCACCACTTGGATAGTAATGGAGGATCTACCCACACAAATGTCGAGTGTCGTTTCAATGACGACATCAAGAAAAACGAATCCGCTGGTTACAGGGCCAAGCGACGAAAAGGAATGAAAAATTCCGAGAAAGGAAAGGAGCCCAAGGAAGATTCCGACATGGAAGAAGCGGAAACCGCTGCAGAGGCCATGTCGGATGGAAAGAAGATTTTTCCGACTAAGAAAGACACATATGTCTGCTTCCTTCGATCCTAACCTGTTAAAGACAGTTTCTGGACGGAAGAAGGTGGTTCTTCGTGATCTCAATGCCACGGTTCCGGCTATTCCACAGTTTCTAGACTAGTCGCAGGTAACCATCACCTTTGATCTCTCAGATCACCCGAGGAAAACACATCGTCGGGGAAAGTACCCTCTGGTCATCAATCCTCTTATTGATGGCTATGAGTTCTCTAAATCACTCATGGACGATGGAAGCAACATTAACATCCTCTAAATCGAGACGCTCCACCGCATGAAGCTACACGAGAGCCAGTTGAGTTATAGCAATGTAACTTTCCATGGCATTGTACTAGGGAGACAGGAGGATTCTCTAGGTGAGATTACTCTGGACGTGAAATCTGAACCTGAGACAATTATCGGACCGAGTCACTCTCTTTTGAGGTGGTACCGTTCAAAAGTGCTTACCACTCCATATTCGGATATCCGGCTTACTGGGCGTTCATGGATGATCCCTACTACAACTAAAACATGATTAAACTTCCACGTCCAAAGGATCTAATCACCGTACGGGGAAATCCGAGGAAGGCGTGAGAGTGCAACGAAGGATCCGCTGCCTTCGCCGAAGCCATGCTGCACGCTCAGGAGTACCAGGAGATCAAGAAGACCATCAATTCGTCTGAGATGCCCGCTACGAAGAATGAGGTGCTCAAGACAAGTTTGCAGTTCAAGGCGTCGGAAGAGATGAAGAAAACATCGCTGAAGGAAGATGATCCCTCCAAGATGACGAACACAGGGGTAGGCCTAGGCCACGCATACTAAAGCGCGCTCGTCGAGTTCCTCAAAGCTAATAGTGATATCTTCTCATGGCATCCTTCTGACATGACCGGAGTACCTAGGTAACTTGCCGAGCACTCTCTTAATGTGTACCCTAACGCTAAACCCGTCAAACAGTCCTTACAACGGTTTGGTGATGAAAAGAGAAAAGAAATAGCCAAGGAATTAGCCCGAATAGAATTAGCGGATTTTATAACAGAGGTCATCCATACAAATTGGGTGGCAAATCCTATACTCGTATGTAAAAAGGACACCATTGATTTAAGGATGTGTGTTGATTATACCGATTTGATCAAGGCATGCCCAAAAGATCCGTTTCCTTTGCCACTAATCAATCAAGTTATCGACTTAACGGTAGGGTCGGAACTACTCTGTTTTCTCAACGCATATTCCAGATATCACCAAAATACTAATGAGAAAGTCAGATCAAATTAAGACATCTTTCGTTACTCCTCTTGGAACCTTCTGCTACAAAACTATGCCTTTTGGCTTAAAGAATGCATGAGAAACATATCAACATACTATGCAACATTGTCTCAACGACCAAATCAGACGCAATGTCCATGTATACATAGAAAACATAGCAGTTATGTCCAAAAAGAAGGAACTTTTAATTTCCGATTTGGATGACATATTTGCTAGTCTACGAAATTTCAATATGATGCTAAATCAGAAGAAGTGTTTCTTTGGAATTCCAGCCGCAAAATTGTTAGGTTTCATCGTCTCTGAGCGAGGCATAGAGGTGAACCGGGACAAAATCAAGGCTATACTAATCATTACCGAGACGACTCAGTTGAAGGACGTAAAACGTATCACTGGTTGCATTGTAGCGGTGAGTCAGTTCCTTAGCCGGCTCGACGAAAGAGCCGCACCTTTATACAAACTCTTGAAGAAAACCGACAAATTTGTCTGGACCCAGGAAGCCAAAACGGGCCTACAAAGTTTGAAAGATCTACTTTCAAACCCACCATTTCTCGCAACGCTAGAACCTCAGGAACATATGTTACTCTACATTGCAGTGAACAACAAGGTCATAAGTGTGGTAACAATAGTCGAGCGCGAGGAAGAAGGCTACGAGCATAAGGTGCAACGACTAAATTATTACCTGAGTAAGGTCCTGACATAATCAAAACGGTACCCACATCATCAAAAGCTATCCTATGGAGTGTTGTTTGCATCCAGAAAGCTACGCCACTATTTTCAAGAGCACAAGATCATAGTGGTGAGCACCGCTACCCTGCGAGATATAATCAATAACCGCAACGCCAAAGGACGTGTCGCAAAGTGGGGAATAGAGCTTGTAGCTTTTGACATTGAGTACAAACCATGTACAGCAATCAAGTCCCAGATACTTGTAACATCCCAAAAATACTAAACTTGGATCATCAAACTCTAATCATCAAAATTAGGGTTAACAACAACTTTTCTAAATAAAATTATGAAAGCATGCATATGTGTATGCATTTCATTTTGAATTCTTTTGAACCACCTTGTTTATGTGTTCCATTGCTTGTAAATGGATGCTTAGGTGAAATAAACATCATCTAAACATTTCCCACACTTTTCCCAAAGACAAGTAAATCAAAACAAGTAAAATAAGGGAATGGTCATTTTGACCAATTTAACTCCCATGCCTACTTTGGCTGTCTCAAACTTGCAGAACCTAACAGATAATTCTCTGGATATTTGCACCCCTTGAATGTACTAATAACAAGGTATCAAGGCCCACTTTGTGATCATCCAGAAACTTTCAAATGCATAGTTTAAATGACAATTCAAAATTGAATCTTTATCATATGGGAGATCACACTTTTTCAAAAACCACTCAAACAAGCTCAACTTTCAAAACCCAAGCATCTGCAGACTCACCAGCACCAATCTAGCACACCCACCAAAAATCTTTTCAAAATTCAAAACATGAATTCTTGCGGTCATTTCATCAAACACTTGGCAGACACAAATCAAACAAAATCAAAAAACTATAGTGTGCAGTGTTTTGAGCCTAACTGGTTCCCTATCTAGATCACAACCAGCTCAGTAGATCATCTAGCAAGATTAACCAAGCACTAGCACCACTCTGAGCTTGCCAAAACCATTAATGGTGAACAACCGAAGCCACCCTTGCCACCCCAGTGAAGATACCAAGCTAGGAGAGAAACTAGCCATGCCAACCTTGTTTGGGATGCAGCCCACCGTCCATCGCCACTCCCTGTCCAGCGCTCGAATACTGCCAGCCACTGGACCACACGCACGGACCACGCCCAGACCGCCAGCGAACATGCCAAGCATGCGCTAGAGCGCCACCCTCGACCAGAGCCCACAGACCACGCGCCGCCCTCGCCCCGTGCATACACAATCACAACCGACCCAGGAGACCGCCAGACATCCCCGTTCGCCGCCACGTGACGAACAGCCACCGCTCACCATCAAAGACGTCGCCTCTGCAGAAGCGAGCGTGTTCAAACCGTACAAACCGCCCTACTTTGCCAAGCGCATTAAAGCCGTAGAGCATCGCCAGGAGACCACCAAGAGATCGCCACCACCGGCCATGCCTCTAGCAGCCCGTAGCCATGTCGCCACCATCGCCCGCCCATGCCGTTCGTTCTTACCGTCGAGAATATAAATAGAGGACTCCCCCGCTCGAATTCTTCACACCATTCCACTCCTCTCTCACCCAGAACCACCCCACCTCAGTCCCGGAGCAAGGAGAGCAGCGCATCGCTGGAATTTCACCGGAGCCCGCCGCCTCTGGAGAAGAAGGGTGCCATCGATTTCGTCCATCCCAGGAGCTTCCGCGACCATCCCTGAGTTCGCCGTTGTCGACTTCGTCGTTCGCCCGCCTCGCCGACCCTCGCCTGCACCCCGGTGAGCCCCCAGCAACCCCCACTGGCCGCGCTAGGTTTCTATCTCACCGGCGTTGCTCAACATCAACGATGACTCCTAGCCGTTGGATTAGAATCAGATTGAACGACCCACATCGTCCCATACTGCTTCGCACCCCCCTGTCTCACTGACATGTGGGGACAGCCACTTAAGCAGCCCGCAGAAGCGCTACGCTTAGCAGGCCGGACCGTTAACTTTTCCCGCGCACCCCAGTTATTTGAATTAAACCTTTTCCATTTTATTTCAAACACACTTTTGTACCCATTTTCAAAAATCAACCCAGATCGATTCAGTGCACCAAATTGAATGAAACTAATTTCGTTAGAAAGGTCTGGGAATGCTGAATCTAAGCCCGTTGGATTCAAGTCATTTCGATCTATAGATCACCCCTGGTAAAAATAACAAGGCAGCAGTTTTTCTGCATTCAAGCATTTTTCAAATTTAAACCATAATAGCTTTTGAGTTGATTCCAACTCTCAAAAATCACATTTAATCATACCTTTCAGAATATATAAAAATATATAGATTTACTTAAAGAAATAATGTTCAAGTAATAAAAGAATGCTACATAGGCATTTCTAGACACATTATTTAATTAAAATAAAAGGGTAAAACCTTATTAAATTGTGACACCACTTTAAATCATATTCCCATGGACTAAAATATGTGGTGATGACATGTGTCAACATGATCCGTTGTTTGGTTTGGAGAATATTAAATCTTAAGTAGTTTTTCAATGAGTAGAAAGTACTTTTCTAAAAATAAAAAGAATTAAACCAAGCCTTAACCTTGTAATGTAACAGATGATGCTAGATCATCTATAGGACCCTTTTGTGTGATGATTGCAAGTAGTTAAGTATTTTTTGGTGATTGTGTACCTCGTATTTATTCATAGACGCTAGTACCGACCAAGGATACGAGGAGGAAGGAGGATTCTACGAAGAAGAAGCTGAGGAGAACTTCAACCACTGCTCTGCACAAGGCAAGCTGATACTATACCTATGCAAGCCAATACCTGCAAGCTTTATTATCTAAGTGGACCAATGCAAGCTAACCCTTGCAAGATACCCTACTGATGCCACAAACCACTATTTGTTACTATGCCCGCTATATGCTTTAAGCATATGTGATCATATCCACTTGATAAACTAATCCTAGTTTTACTTGCAAGCCTCTTACTTTATTTCTTTATCAAATATCTTACTTAGAGTTTACTTAAGAAATTGGTAGATACTAGAATGTTTTGTGAAGGTTCAATAAAGAGCATAAAATTTGGCCTAAGTTAGAAATCTTGACATCAGCCTAAGACATAAGGTTGTACTTAGTTGAAACTCCACTAGTCCACCAGCCCTCATTAGTACTTACCCCCACCTATAGATGCTAGTGCTAAGCATAAAACTTGATCAACTTTTAGATGGCAATACTTGGTGGAAAACTGGTTATGAAAACCTTGGAATGATGGATCATTCTATTGAAATGTGTTAGACATGTGTTTCCGAACAAAATGATGGTTTTGGTGATGAAAATGTTGAGGCATGAGCCTTATCCCTTTATAAAACTGATGGTTGTCAGGATGCGATACCATTCCAATTTTCTCGTATAACCACAATACTCGAAGATTGGGTAGGGCTTGACTGGAAACTTATATACCTTAGTATTAGTTCCCTCACGGCCAAGGTATGAGCTGAGGCTACCTTGTGAAGATTATCCACTTGTGCAGTACCCAAGATGACAGTTGGTCATGGTTGGGAGGCCAAACTCACAGGAGAGGTGCTTATACTAGGGCGTGTAATTGAAAGGTTAGGATTGATTATCCGCATACTGAGTATGGTGAATTCAGGATTAGTTCCTGACGGATGTATCGAATGTTGTGGTGAAAGTGTACGATCCTTACAGAGTGTCAAACTATTCGAATAGCCACGTCCGCGGTTATCGACAGCTGGAGTGGCCATAATGTTCCCCCGTCAGACTTTTCAAAATGACTTGTGAAATGAATTGAGACTTTGACTTGACCACAACAGGGTTGTGACATGAGTTACAAGATCTCACTTAGGAGTTATAAAATCGTGATTAGTTTTGGAACTTCGTAGAGATAAATCTGGCTTTTGCAAAACAACCCTAGAGCCTAGTGTCCTATTATCCAAAACCCCTTTTACTTATAGTATTAGTTTGTGAGTACTTAAAGAGTACTCATGGCTTTGTCCCTGGCTATTCCCATGGTCAGACTATGAAGAGGAGTACCTAGAGGATGGACCCCAGGAAGGTTACGACAACTAGGATCATCTCCCATTGTCAGCATTTCCTATGACCCCGAAGATGGAGCTTCGCCTACGCTACCGTTATTATTACGTATTCCGCTGCTTGATGTTGTATTAAGAACTGGATCATGAGATCCCTATTGGTGTAAGAACTTATGTACCGTTTGTAATGGATGATGTACTATGGTATCCAATTCTGTTATGTATCGCAAAAATGGTAATCCTGGGATTGCGATGTATGGCATAACAGGCATCTAGGATTAAAAATCCGGGTGTTGACAAGTTGGCATCAGAGCCATCCTGACCATAGGAGACCCTAGTTAGACTGGACGTTTGAATCAAAAACTTAGTTTCAAAACCAAAGAAAACAAATATTTACAAAAACTTATTCTCATTCTTATCCCTTTGATTCTTTCATAAAAAATCATGTTCCTCAAAAACCCTTGCAAAATACCTAAAATTTTGACACACTTGATCACTCTGCTAACCTACTCATCCTCTATTCTTATAGATGGAGGTGAAGTACAACAAGTTTTATCAGTTGGGGAATGGAGGAGACCTTATCTTTGAGAGGTATTTGGACCATCTTTTGGAACTTCGGGCGTCACTTTTGAGTTCTTGAGCTCATCTCAATGATCAAGGAGGAGAAGATCTGCAGTGGCTAATTGTTGCAAGTCTCGGAGGAAAGATTGAACCTCCCACCTGAGGGAATTCAGTTTACCTTAAGAGAACAACTGCTCGATGGACTTGCTGTGGCAATGCAGGAAGCTCTTTCCGTCTGTGGGCAGAGCATCAATCAGATCAAGGGAACTCGCTTTGAGTTTTGCCCAAGGCGTGATGCAAATGGACAACCCCTGGAAGCCCCATACCACCCCGAACTAAAGACTCAATTGGACCACCTTACCTTCATGATGTACGATCGTCAGCAAGAGTTGGATAACTGCCGTGACTACTCCAACCACAAGTCTGCCATCATCAAGACGAAGGACCAAACCATCGCCATGCTAGCAAAGGATCGCAAGTCTCGCCGCCGTCAGCTCGACAAGAAGGAGCGCATCATTGCCCGTCTTCACCACCGCATCTCATCTTTGGAGGAGACCATCCACGAGAGAGACATGCAGTTGGAGGAAAGGTAGAATGCAGGAGAGGATCTTCGTGGAGACCCCTACTCCTATCTCAGCAATGACGATGATTTTCTGGAGGATCAGGCTATGGACTTCTTCACCAATGAGGACGATTTCGCCTTCATCGATGATGATGAGGATGATGAGGCCACAAATTCCGAGGAGTAGTAGCACTTGAGCACTAGCATAGTGAGTAGTATTCGGTCCCACTGTATCGTAGTTTTTAGCATGGTTCTTAAAACCATCTGTTTTTCTTTGTTGTGGTGTGTGTTGTACTGAGTGATATGAATGAATGAAAAAGCAAGTTGCTAGAAAATCTGAGTCAAACTTTAAAAATTTTCCAAGACCCAAAACTTTAGAAATTTCCCTCTTTTCTCATGATCTATCTCAATCTTCAGATGCCACGTGGAGGAAGTGGTTCATCCCCGGACCCGATGTTGCAGATTTTGCAAATGTTGAATTCTGACCGTGAAGCTGAAAGAGCGGAACGTCAAGCCAACCTAGCCACCCTTCAGCAGATAGCCCAGCTTGCCCACAACAACCAAGGCCACGGAAATCAGGACAACCATGGATCTAAACTCAAGAATTTCCAGAACACCAACCCACCTGTTTTCACTAAGTCCGAAGAGCCCCTAGACGCCTATGATTGTCGACAAACCATGGAAAATAACCTATAAGTCGCAGGAGTGGAAGCCAACGAGAAAGTTCTGTTCGCCACCCACTATCTAGCCGGAGATGCCAGGGCACGGTGGAACAGTGTTCGCACAATGACCGGAGGCCACATGATGACCTGGGAGGAATTCAAGGTCAAGTTTAGCAGAACCCATGTGCCACCAGGTTTGATCAAGAGAATGAGAGACGAGTTCAGAGAGCTGAAGCAGGAAGGATCACTGTAGTGGAATACCGTGACAAATTTTTGCCATTAGCTAGGTATGCCCCGGATGAGATTGACATGGAAGCCAAGAAGAAAGAAAGATTCCTGAATGGTCTGCATGACGAAATGCAGACAGTGTTAGTCAATATCCCCTTTGCTGATATTGAAGCCCTTCTGGACTCAGCTATCCAGATGGAAGGAAAGATCAACCAAGCCAATGAGAACCGCACGCGTCGCATGATGCATCACCCAGGAACCCATCAGACACCAAAGTATCGCCCCAACCCATCTCCAGGATTTGCCCCAAGAACCAACAGACCCCCGATGAACCGTCCGACCTATCCCAGCCGTGGAAACCCTAGAGCCAGAGGAAATAACAACAACCCCGGCAACTCAAGCAATTTCAACCGTGCCCCACCCAAGATCAACAACAACAATGCTACCGCCAACACCAACACTGTCCCTAGGGCTGGAAGCAATGTTGTGCCTGTCGCAGCCAAGGACATGTCGCAAGTGACTTGATATGACTGTGGAAATAAAGGCCACTATTCTAACGAGTGCCCAAACAAGAAGAATGCTACCGCCCCCAATGCCAATGCCCCAGCTCAGCAGCAGCGTTGTGTTCAGCCAGGAAGAAGATTTTCCCTAGGGAATTCACTCAACCGTAATGGCCGTCTTTTTCTTATGCATGCTGAAGATGCTCAGGAAGCGCCAGACGTCGTGCTGGGTATGTTTTCTGTTAATTGAGTACTTGCAAGAGTGTTGTTTGACTCTGGTGCATCACATTCATTTGTCACCGAAGAATTTGCATGCACTAGTAAGATTCAACCAAGCAAACTGAAGCACGTGATGATTGTTCAAATTCCCGGATCAAACCACTAAGGCTAGGCAAATTTGCAAAGCCGTCCCTATCCGATCCATGGCATAGATTTTTATGCAAATCTGATAGTACTCGGAACTAAAGGTTTGGAAGTAGTACGAGGAATGGATTGGATGTCCAAACATAATGGATTGATTGACTGTGCCAAGAAAGCCATAACCATGACCAATACCGCCGGAATATCAGTCGAGCATATATCTGAAACCTTACCTTGCCAGTTAAAATGCAACAAGAGTATAGCCCAACCTACCATTGACCAAGTCCGGACAGTCTGTGAATACCCCGATGTATTTCCAGATGTTTTGCCCGGTATGCCCCCAGATAGGGATATCGAGTTTATCATCGAAATAATTCCCGGAACAGGACCCATAGCCTAGAGACCATATAGTATGAACTCGTCAGAGCTAGCAGAATTGAAGAAGCAACTGGATTCCATGTTGGAAATTGGATTAATTCAACCAAGTGCGTCACCATGGAGATCACCTGTCTTGTTTATAGACAAGAAGGATGGAGGTAACCGTTTGTGTACGGTTTATCGGAAGTTGAATGATGTCACCATCAAGAACAAGTACCCCTTGCCCAAGATAGAAGATTTGTTTGGTGAGTTGACTGGTGCCAAAGTGTTTTCTAAGATTGATCTTAGAACTGGATATCATCAACTCAAGATTCGTGCAGAGGATATTCCAAAGACTGCCTTTACCACCAGATATGGATTATACGAGTATACTGTCATGTCTTTTGGACTAACCAATGCCCCCGCTTATTTCATGAACCTCATGAATAGGATTTTTATGGACTTCCTGGATAAGTTTGTCGTTGTTTTCATCGATGACATTCTGATTTATTCCAAATCAGAAGAAGAACATGAGCTACACCTAAGGACCATTCTTGGAACCCTTAGAGAGCATCAGTTGTATGAAAAGTTTAGCAAATGTGAATTCTGGTTACAGGAGGTAGGATTCCTCGGTCACATTGTATCAGCCGGAGGAATTCCCATTGACCCTGCCAAAGTGAAAGATGTAGAAGATTGGCAAGCCCCAACCACTCAAACTCAAGTTCGTGCATTTCTCGGATTGGCGGGATATTACCGCAAATTCGTAGAAGGATTCTCTAGTATCGCCAGAACCATGACCCAATTGCTGAAGAAGGACAAGAAATTTGAATGGACCAACAAATGTGAAGCGAGTTTTCAAGAACTCAAGAGGAGATTGATTTCAGCCCCAATCTTGATCATGTCGGATATCACGAAGCCTTTCGATGTGTATTGTGACGCATCCAAGATCGGTCTCGGATGTGTGCTAATGCAAGAAGGCAAAGTTATATCTTATCTATCCCGACAACTGAAGCAACATGAGCAAAATTACCCAACCCATGACCTCGAACTCGCAGCAGTAGTTCTAGCCCTAAAAACATGGAGACATTACCTTATGGGAAACCGTTGTGAGATCTATACGGATCACAAGAGCCTAAAATATATATTCACTCAGAAGGAGCTGAATATGAGGCAGAGAAGATGGATTGAGATAATCAAGGATTACGATCTGGACATTCACTATCACCCTGGTAAAGCCAATGTGGTAGCCGATGACCTTAGCAGATTGCCGTGCTGCTTGCACTCCATGATATTGAAGGAGCAACCAAGTTTGCACAAAGAGATGGAAGATTGTCGAATGGAATTAGTAAGTGAAGGATTTTTGGCTAGCATAGAACTCCAGCCCACTTTGATCAGTCAGATTAAAGAGGCGCAGAAGGAAAATGCTAGTATTGACGGAATCAAGCGTCGTATCGGTACCGACAAAGTACCTGGATTCACCGAGGACGACGAAGGAGTTTTGTGGTATAAAGGACGCCTTTGTGTACCAGCAGATTCTGAGTTGAAAGAAGTTATTTTGAAGGAGGCTCATGATACTCTTTATTATATCCACCCCGGAGGAACTAAGATGTATCAAGATTTGAAAGAGCAATTTTGGTGGCATAGGATGAAGAGAGAAATCGGAAGCTATATCACCAAGTGTGATATATGTCAGCGAGTCAAGGCAGGACATCAAAGACCCGTTGGATTGTTGCAACCCTTACAGATTCCGGAATGGAAATGGGATTCTGTAGGAATGGACTTTATCACTGGACTGCCTACTTCTAGTAGGGGAAATGACTCTATCTGGGTCATAGTGGACAGATTGTCCAAAGTCGCC
This sequence comes from Avena insularis, assembly GCA_023614405.1. NCBI lineage: Eukaryota > Viridiplantae > Streptophyta > Magnoliopsida > Poales > Poaceae > Avena > Avena insularis. The sequence goes on along the minus strand of CM042685.1, from coordinate 93,686,770 downwards.
TATTTCTTGCCCGTCAAGACCACGTATCAGAGTTCAAAACTAGCAGAGTTATACATCGCTAGAATCGTTAGTTTGCATGGAGTCCCCAAGAACATCGTATCGGATCGAGGAACTCAGTTTACCTCGAGATCCTGGAAGAAAGTCCAAGAAGGTTTAGGAATCCACCTGGATTTTAGCACCGCGTATCACCCTCAGAACGATGGACAAATGGAGCGATTAAATAAAATACTCGAAGATATGCTTAGAGCATGTATGTTAGAATATGGATCCAAGTGGGAAGACTGTCTGCCGTTTGCAGAATTTTCGTACAACAATAGTTATCAAGCCAGTTTGCAAATGGCCCCCTTTGAATTCATGTACGGAAGGAAGTGTCGTACCCCTTTGAACTGGTCGGAAGTAGGAGAGAGTCAGATTTTTGGACCCGACATCCTAAGAGAAGCAGAAGAGAAGGTTCACAAGATTCATGAGCACCTCAAGACCGCCCAATCCAGACAAAAGAGTTACGCCGACAAGAGACGTAGAGAGCTCTCCTTCAACATAGGAGATTTTGTTTATCTGAAAGTGTCGCCATTGAAGGGAATGCAGGGTTTCCAACTCAAAGGAAAGTTAGCCCCCAGATATATCGGACCTTTCAAGATTCTGAACCGTCGAGGAGAAGTATCATACCAATTGGAACTACCCGAAGAGATGTCAGCCGTGCACAATGTGTTCCATATCTCATTACTTCGCAAGTGTCTCGAAGTCCCCGAGAAGACCGAAGTGTTCAAAAATATCGACCACCAGACCATAGAGATCAACGATAACCTGACCTATCCCGAAGTACCCATCCGTATTTTGGAAGAAGCTTTTCTAACTACCCGAACCCGGAGCATCAAGTTTCTCAAGATTCAGTGGAGCAACCACACAGAAGAGGAAGCCACCTAGTAGCGCGAAGATCATATCCGGACGGAGTTTCCCGATCTCTTGAAATCCTAGGTAATCTTTTTGTCCTTTTTCAAATCTCGGGACGAGATTTTGTTTAAGGGGGGAGGTTTGTAACATCCCAAAAATACTAAACATGGATCATCAAACTCTAATCATCAAAATTAGGGTTAACAAAAACTTTTCTAAATAAAATTATGAAAGCATGCATATGTGTATGCATTTCATTTTGAATTATTTTGAACCACCTTGTTTATGTGTTCCATTGCTTGTAAATGGATGCTTAGGTGAAATAATCATCATCTAAAGATTTCCCACACTTTTCCCAAAGTCAAGTAAATCAAAACAAGTAAAATAAGGGAATGGTCATTTTGACCAATTTAACTCCCATGCCTACTTTGGCTGTCTCAAACTTTCAGAACGTAACAGAAACTTCTCTGGATCTTTGCACCCCTTGAATGTACTCATAACAAGGTATCAAGGCCCACTTTGTGATCATCCAGAAACTTTCAAATGCATAGTTTAAATGACAATTCAAAATTGAATCTTTATCATATGGGAAGATCACACTTTTTCAAAAACCACTCAAACAAGCTCAACTTTCAAAACCCAAGCATCTGCAGACTCACCAGCACCAATCTAGCACAACCACCAAAAATCTTTTCAAAATTCCAAACTTGAATTCTTGCGGCCATTTCGTCAAACACTTGGCAGACACAAATCAAACAAAATCAGAACACTATAGTGTGCAGTGTTTTGAGCCTAACTGGTTCCCTATCTAGCTCACAACCAGCTCAGTAGATCATCTAGCAAGATTAACCAAGTACTAGCACCACTATGAGCTTACCAAAACCATTAATGGTTAATAGCCGAAGCCACCCTTGCCACCCCAGTGAAGACAGCAAGCTAGGAGAGAAACTAGCCATGCCAACCTTGTCTGGGAGGCAGCCCACCGTCCATCGCCACTCCCTGTCCAGCGCTCGAACCCTGCCAGCCACTGGACCACACGCACGGACCACGCCCAGACCGCCAGCGACCATGCCGAGCATGCGCCAGAGCGCCACCCTCGACCAGAGCCCACAGACCGCGCGCCGCCCTCGCCGTGTGCATACACAATCACAACCGACCCAGGAAACCGCCAGACATCCCCGTTCGCCGCCCCGTGACGCACAGCCACCGCTCACCGTCGAAGACGCCGTCTCTGTCGTGCAGAGCGTCGCGTGTTCCAGACCAAACCGCACCGCCCCTACAAGCGCATTAAAGCCTTAAAGCATCGCTAGGAGACCACCAAGCGATCGCCACCGCCGGCCATGCCTCTAGCAGCCCGTAGCCATGTCTCCACCGTCGCCCGCCCATGCTGTTCGGTCTCACCGTCAATACTATAAATAGAGGAATCCCCCGCTCGAACTCTTCACACCATTCCACTCCTCTCTCACCCATAACCACCCCACCCCAGTCCTGGAGCAAGGCGAGCAGCGCATCACCGGAATTTCACCGGAGCCCGCCGCCTCTAGAGAAGAAGGGCGCCATCGATTTCGTCCACCCCAGGAGCTGCCGCGACCACCCCTGAGTTTGCCGTCGTCTACTTCGTCGTTCGCCTGCCTCGCCGACCCTCGCCTGCATCCAGCAACCCCCACTGGCCGCGCTAGGTTTCTATCTCGCTGGCATTGCTCAACGTCGACGATGACTCCCAGCCGTTGGATTAGAATCAGATCGAACGACCCACATTGTCCCATACCGCTTCGCACCCCCTGTCTCACTAACGTGTGGGGACAGCCACTTAAGAAGCCCGCGGAAGCGCTACGCTTAGCAGGACGGCCCGTTAACTTTTCCCGCGCAGCCCAGTTATTTGAATTAAACCTTTTCCATTTTATTTCAAACACACTTCTGTACCCATTTTCAAAAATCAACCCAGATCGATTCAGTGCACCAAATTGAATGAAACTAATTTTCAAAGGGTTGATTCCAACTCTCAAAAATCACAATAATAGCTTTTATTGTACCCATTTTCAAAAATCAACCCAGATCGATTCAGTGCCCGTTAACTAGTTTTTCTTCATTCAAACATTTTTCAATTTTAAACCATAATAGCTTTTGAGTTGATTCGAACTCTCAAAAATCACATTTAACCATACCTTTCAGAATATATAAAAATATATAGGTTTACTTACAGAAATAATGTTCAATTAATAAAAGAATGCTACATAGGAATTTCTAGACACATTATTTAATTAAAATAAAAGGGTAAAACCTTATTAAATTGTGACACCACTTTAAATCATATTCCCATGGACTACAATATGTGGTGATGACATGTGTCAACATGATCCCATGTTTGGTTTGGAGAATATTAAATCTTAAGTAGTTTTTCAATGAGTAGAACGTACTTTTCTAAAAATAAAAAGAACTAAACCAAGCCTTGACCTTTTAATGTTAGAGATGATGCTATATCATCTATACGACCCTTTTGTGTGATGATTGCAAGTAGTTAAGTATTGTTTGGTGATTGTGTACCTCATATTTATTCATAGATGCTTGTACCGACAAAGGATACGAGGAGGAAGGAGGATTCTACGAAGAAGAAGCCGAGGAGAACTTCAACCATTGCTCTGCACAAGGCAAGCTGATACTATACCTATGCAAGCCAATACCTGCAAGCTTTATTATCTAAGTGGAACAATGCAAGATAACCCTTGCAAGATACCCTACTGATGCCACAAATCACTATTTGTTACTATGCCCGCTATATGCCTTAAGCACATGTGATCATATCCACTTGATAAACCAATCGTAGTTTTACTTGCAAGCTTCTTACTTTATTTCTTTATCAAAGCTCTTACTTAGAGTTTACTTAAGAAATTGGTAGATACTAGAAAGATTTGTGAATGTTGCATAAAGAGCATAAAATTTGGCCTAAGTTAGAAATCTTGATATCAGCCTAAGACATAAGGTTGTACTTAGTTGAAACTCCACTAGTCCACCACCCCTCATTAGTACTTACCCCCACCTGTAGATGCTAGTGCTAAGCATAAAACTTGATCAACTTTTAGATGGGAATACTTGGTGTAAAACTGGTTATGAAAACCTTGGAATGATGGATCATTCTATTGAAATTTTTTGGACATGTGTTTCCGAACAAAATGATGGTTTTGGTGATGAAAATGTTGAGGCATGAGCCTTAGCCCTTTATAGAACTGATGGTTGTCTGGATGCGGTACCATTCCAATTTTCTCGTACAACCACAATACCCGAAGATTGGGTAGGGATTGACTGGAAACTTATATACCTTAGTATTAGTTCCCTCACGACCAAGGTCTGAGCTGAGGCTACCTTGTGAAGATTGTCCACCTGTGCAGTACCCAAGATGATAGTTGGTCATGGTTGGGAGGCCAAACTCATAGGAGAGGTGCTTATACTAAGGCGTGTAATTGAAAGGTTAGGATTGATTATCCGCAAACTGAGTATGGTGAATTTAGGATTAGTTCCTGATGGATGTATCGAATGTTATGGTGAAAGTGTACAATCTCTGCAGAGTGTCAAACTATTCGAATAGCCGCGTCCGCGGTGATGGACAGTTGGAGTGGCCATACTGTTCCCCCGTCAGACTTTTCAAAATGACTTGTGAAATGAGTTGAGACTTTGACTTGAGCACAACTGGGTTGTGACATGAGTTACAAGATTCCACTTAGGAGTTATAAAATCGTGATTAGTTTTGGAACTTCATAGAGATAAATCTGGCTTTTGCAAAACAACCCTAGAGCCTAGTGTCCTATTATCCAAAAACCCCTTTTACTTGTAGTATTAGTTTGCGAGTACTTAAAGAGTACTCATGGCTTTGTCCCTGGCTATTCCCATGGCCAGACTATGAAGAGGAGTACCTGGAGGATGGACCCCAGGATGGTTACGACAACTAGGATCATCTCCCATCATCAGCATTGCCTGTGACCCCGAAGATGGAGCTTCGCCTATGCTACCGTATTCCGCTGCGTGATGTTGTATTAAGAATTGGATCATGAGATCCCTATTTGTGTAAGAACTTATGTACCGTTTGTAATGGATGATGTACTATGGTATCCAATTCTGTTATGTCTCGCAAAAATGGTAATCCTGGGATTGCGATGTATGGCATAACAGGCATCTGGGATTAAAAATCCGGGTGTTGACAATACTTGCTGACTTATTTGTTGATTGGACAGAGACGGCAGAAAACATAAGCCCTCCAGACTCAGAATTTTGGACCCTTCACTCTGACGGATCAAAATCACGAGGAGGCTCGGGGGCTGGCGTGGTGCTCAAATTACCCCAAGGAGATAAGATGTTCTATGTGTTGCAAATACACTTCAAGGCAACCAATAATATTGCCGAGTATGAAGAATTGCTGCATGGAATACGCATGGACAAAAACATTGGCATATCAAGACTCATGTGTTACGGAGACTCGGATTTAGTTGCTCAGCAAGTATTCGATATCTGCAACTCAAACAAGCACATGGCAGCATACAAAGTTGTTGTGGATGAACTATCTAAATCGTTCGAGGGTTTTGAGGTTTAACACATCCCTCGAGTAGAAAATGAGGAAGCAGATGCTCTATCAAGGATAGGCTCTGTGCGGAAACAAGTACCGGATGGCACTTTCTTAGAGCATTTAAGGGTCCCCTCCATAGTTGGAGTTGATGTAACATCCCAATTTCAGCAACCCTTATTAAATGTCCAGAAGGCAAAACTCAGGGGGGACAAAAAAAATCTTGCAATGTGTGTTTACTTGTTTGCTTTTGCTCAAGCAACTATTTGTGTATTAGTTGTGTACTCCCCATCTCAATCATAGTTTACAAAAAATATTTTACAAAAGAGATGTCTTGGCTCATCTTTCATATTCTCAAATGTTCTGGCATTTCCAAAACCTGAGCCAGGATGAGTTTGAAACAACAACATACTTTACTAGTCTCTATTTCCAAAACTATGGAGACATATATATACTCTCCTTATGTTTTCAAGGAAGATCTTTCAACTACTCTGAACTTTAGGTTTTCCAAAAACCTTTATTAAAACCTTTTCATCTCAATCCTAGTAGAGATACCAAGATGGTACTTATCTTACTCCAAAGCAAAAAACCCTTTAAAAATACCCCTCCTTACCTCAAGCTAGGCTTGATGGTAACCCTAGTAGTAGTTGGATAAGGTTAATATGAATTGCCTTGATATGTTGTCTGATAAATTGCCTTGATCTGCTGGTTGATGAATTGCCTCGATCTGCTATTTGATGAATTGCCGTGATCTGCTGATTACCTTGCTTGATTAGGAACTAGAGTGAGCTAATCTATTAGCTCATCCTTTAGGACCCAATCTATGCATGATATCATGAACCTCAAAGCAAGCATCCAAGTGTGGACCTATCCTAAGCCCCTCAAGCAATCATCTCATCTCATGCTTATCTCAATCCAGGGATAATCCCTCAGGATGGTTTCCAACTCAGTGGAGATCTAATCTAAAGCATGAACCCTATATACTTAGTTAGTACCTCAACCTCATCTCCTTGATAATGAGTTTGGAACCTAGCATCCTCTCAAAATCCTCTACACTTACACTCTAATCAAAATCTCAAAATCTGGCAAAATGGCAAAGTCTGGATTTCTTATCTAGATTCAATTTTGGAGCCCTACCCCTTCCAACCTAGGTGCATTCTTTAGAATGTACTTGAACCATATTGTAGTACACCTTTAGTACTGCCAAAGCCCACTGTAGCCCTTGGCTAATCCATTCTATGTCCCACTCATCCATGATTGTTTTGTAGTCAGGATAATAATCTTTTCTGCAAATCTTATCATCTTACCTACTTTGGCAGAAGATCACATCTATACGCCAACTCCCCTTGACCAAATCTTTGCATGGCTATGATCCACTAACCATGTCCTATCAATCCCCACTTCGATTTTTTCCAATGGAGCCTTGTGCTTCTTAAACCAACCTGATTTAGGAGGCTACCTGATGTATCTGTTATGGCAGCCTTATTTTCAACAAAGTTTGCCATCTCATCAAGATCACCTCATATGCATCCAAGCCCAACTCTTGCTTCCATGATCATCTATATGACATGTTCCATCCATCCGTGTACCCCTTGTACCACGGTGAGCTCTGAGCTCGCTAATCCAACCTTGTTTAGATGGCATCAGAATAACAAAACCCTAGATCCTCCCCGAATCTATTTTCCATCCTTTTCACCACTTTTCTTGAAAACCAAGGTGAACCTTTATGCCTACGTAAATTCTACACCATCTACCTTGTATATAAGCATACCCAAATAATTCCCACAATTATTTGGATTATTAAACTATTTATTTTCCTCTACTTACTAAATTCTCAAAATCATTGTTTTAATGACAAGTTTGCTTTTATCCAAATAACCTTCCGAACTCAAGGCACATTTTATGCCTATATATCATATCCCATCTTTCAAACTCGGAAATAAATATTTCTGAGATTCTTTATTATTTCTCTTTGACTTTTCTTTATAAATGGCAGAAACAAGAAATAATCCCCTAAAAATACTTTTCCACCTCAATAAATCCAAATAAAATTCTCCAATGTGTGTTATGGTATTTAGGATCATCTCACATAAAAAACCAAGCCTGTCCAATGTAAAAATATCATGTTAGCTTGCATAATCTATTTTCTGCACTTTCTGAAGAAGTGCATTCAAATGGGATTATAATCATTAGAAAAATCCCATTTAAATCATGGAGAGATTATTTGACCCATTCCACCTAACAGTACCATTTACACATTTTTCTCAATACAACTTTTGCAACTAAGCAAACTTGATTCAACATTTTTGCAAACTTAGCAAACTAAGCAAACTTGATTCAAACTAGGGTGTCAGGTGGGATCCCGTCTAAATCCCACTTCTACTTCATTTCTTAAAACCTAGTGTAAATTTTTGCACAAAATTTACACTAGAATTTGGCAAATGAACTAGAAGTGGGATTTATGTGGGATCCCACTTGACACCCTAATTCAAACCAAGTCCAAACACCCCCCAAATCTTGTCAAGCACTCTAACTTAGCAGCACACACCCCTCTGGTCGACCAGCACTATAGCACCTCTTGTACTTTAGCCCTTTGAAACTTGAGAGAGAGGGAGAGAAAATCTTTCCCATATCTTTGCAATGAAAGGGTAGGCAGCACCCCACCCCCTTCCTGTCCCCTAGCCCGACCAGAACCTCCTCTCTCACCTCCCCACCGCCTCCCTTGCCCAATGACTGGCCAGCATCCCCTTCTCCATGCTCAACATGGACATAGTCCACCCAACACCCTCCCCCTTCGGTTCATAAGGCTGCAGGACACCCCAGCTCACACCTCTGCCCTCATTTGCCCCCTCTCCTCCACACTTACCACCCCAGAGTTCCTCTCCCCCTCCCTTGCTCTCCCCTGCTGGTGGGAAGAAGGACAAGAAGCTTCGGCCATTTTCTTCCCGCAAGCACCACTCTCTCCTCCCTCTACCTCTCCCGCTGCATGTCACCTAGCAATACTCACCTCCCTTTGACCTATATACTTGTGTCCTTGTTTGTGCTCAGGACCCTCTGCAGCATCGTCTAGGGCAAGCTCCGTTGAGCTCCTTCTCGGACGTCCTCATGCGAGCACCTTCCCGACGACGAATCACCCCGTGCCGCCCATCCCCGGACTCGCCATCGTCTACCGCGTCGCCTCCACGACCTCCCCCTAGCCCTCGCTGAGATCCCCCACCTCCTCCCTGACCTATCTACGGTTTCTCTCGCCGGCCAGCCAACCCCGCGGAGACGACGCCCCGCGTCTGTCAAATCTAGCCAGATCCGACTGCCGGACGCACTCGATACCCCTTTGCCTGGCGAGCCAACCTATGGTCCACAGATGGCTACGCGCCACTCGCATGAGTGCCCGTCGCCGTTGGGCCGATTTCCTCCTTGACGGCCCACTCCTCTAGTAGATCTGGCCCATTGAACCCTAGCCCCCTTTTTCTTTTCCTTAAATACCAGATCTGGAAACGGCACTTTGGATTAATTCCAAACAAAAATTTAATACTCTTCCAATTGCCTAGATCTAAATTTTGTGAGATGCACAAAAGTGTTCCCTATCATGCAGAGGAAGTAGTGACCCCTTTGGGTTTGCAAATTTAATCTGATAAATCATATCCTAAGATCCATCCGAAAAACTAAATAATTTCTCTAGGAAATTTGGTATATCCAAATGATCTAAAACCAATGGGTATTGAAAGGTATATGCCATACATTTTAAGTCCCACTGGCGCCACCTTAAATTGCTTCCTAGATTACTAATAGCAAAAATAACAAAATAAATCCATTTCCGCCTTCAATAAATTTCCTACGTTAAACCAACTGAGGTTTTGAATTAAATTACAAAACTCAGAGATCACACATAACCATATCCTTCATAATCCATTAGCTCATATTTTTATGAGTCTCTGTTGAATTTTAGTGAAATAAACTCTTATGTGCATAGTTTATTCACTAATAAAAATATTGCAGTAGCTCTGTATCTCCAAAAAGGTTGATTCCAATTTCTAAAGAAAGGTATTGTCATCACCTAATAGGAGTCCTTGGATTCAACTCAAAACCTTATGCAGATTAAATCTGGTGAAAAAGACAAATCTTGTCCAGTATTGCCTTTGGGAATTTCTCAGGGGAATTCTGGTAATTGATTTGAGGTGAATCCAACTCCTCATGGTTCAGTCCACCAAATACTACATAATAACCCAAGGAAATAATTTTTGGAACTCCAGAGAAGTTCTAGTGAATTATTTCCGAAAACTAGAACTTTAATCACTATAAACTCCATTATAAATCAAGGGAAATTGATAAAATAGTGAAACCACTTTTTTTGGTTTAATTTTATCAAGACCTATCTGATGGTATAATGTTTATACAATGGTACCATACAGATCAGGTCCTTGAGCAAAAACCCATCTCCTATGTAGTTCCTAGACTTGAAAACCAAAAGGGAACCTCTTTCCCTAATGTCTCCAAATATTCTCCCAATCCAATCACATCAATCCTCCAACATCCTACTGATGTATATCATGTATCCATCCTTTACTTGCTATATGGTTTGATGTTTGTATGCTTGTATTGATTTGTGTATTGTTTGTCTGCATGTATGCTCGATAATGGCGATAGTTGCGATTGTGTGACGCCGAGAAGAAGGAAGCATCGGCGTTATCTTTATTATTATTTTTATTGGTATTCTGGTTATCTAACATCGTCAAGGGACATCTCGCTGGTCACAGGCAAGCCGCCTTCCTAAACTCCTATATTATCCTACTTCTTTTTATCAACTGTTTTATATCCCGTTTATGAGTTGCATGATCAAAGGCATGGTTTGATTCAAATAAACAGATGTGAGTAACTTGGCTCCTCCAAGTTATGAATGAGTGTCCATTGGACATCTACCCTATTTACACATACTTTTACCCCTTAGAATGAGGCTAAGACGATCGGCATCTTCCCTCTTGGAACCCACGGATTTTTCAATGATGAAACTATTTTGGGTTATACCCTACTACAAAGTTTTCAAAATAAAACCATTGGAAAGAGGCATTGTTTCTGAGTGGAAGTTTAAAAAAAGAAAAGATGAGGTGGATGAGGAGAAAGTCAAGCAAGAGAAAGGAAGGGATGTTCTAAGCCAATGTCCGGAACAATTTTATCCGTGCAACCACCCTAGACGCTAGGGCTTAGCTCATAGTTTGTGATCTTTAGCCAGGGCTGCTCTTACTCGCTAAAGGGGAGAAATCCCCTGAAATCCGGGCTACCTGTAGGGTAAGGCACTGGTGCAACAATTGGGTCTCTCACGGACGATATGCTTTTAGGTAGTACGGATGGAAGATTGTCACTATTGCTACCGGTCAGACTTCGGTCTGGAGGTAGGGGTCAGTACGGGAGGAAGGACCAAGGTCGTCGTACCCCAAAAGGAAAATTCGTTGTTGCTAGGGATGGACAAATGAAAAGTGTAAGTTTGATTATCCGAGCCCCTGTCTACTGTGTGTAGGAGGCTGTTGTTTTATCCCGGCGGATGTATTGATTCTTGTGGGTAAAGTGCACAAACTCTATAGAGTCTAATCTATTCGAATAGCTATGTCCACGAACAAGGACGGTTGGAATGGAAAGTTCTAGGAGGACCCTTCGGTTAAGTTGATATTAAACTAAGGATGTGACGTGGTCACGAGGAAAGATAAGAATGAGTTTGGTTTTGACCAGTGATGGTCGGAGACGTTTAAAAAGGGGTTTTACAACAAAACTGTTTTAAATCTTTTATCAAGGATGTGGAGATGTACGGATTTTCTAAAAGGAGGCATATCTTCCAAAAACTCTTTTTCAACAAAGATATCGAGATGCCAATGTTAGGTCTTTCAAAAACAACTATAGTGTAGAGCTTTCTCGCCACGGCCAAATATGCATTATCTTCTAACCTTGTCTCGGTGGTTTGCGAGTACATTCAAAGAACTCATCGACATTGTCCCTGGCTGTTTACTTGGCCAGGTTGCAGATGTTAAGAAGAAACAAAGGTGCTGACGTCTATGCGGGCTAGGCCATCTTCCCAGTCAGTTGCTTGTAGGTTAAGGCACATTCTCTACACTGAAGACTTCTGCTACTTGTGTTGTAATTGCCATAATGGCCCCTTTGTAAATTTTGTACTCATTGTTGTAAGGATGATGTAATGATACTTGTTGGTTATGCACACGGCTCACTGATCATGGGAACGTGAATTATATGCATAACGGGTATTCTTGGACCATAAATCCGAGGTGCCATAGTTGACGAGGACTATCCGACAAAATCTGACTCACCTTTAATAGAAGTTCTGGCTGTAATTCCTAGCTAGACAAAATCCTAACTGGATTTCCTGATAGACGGGAAACTACCCGAAGAAGAAGTCTTGAGCCGGCAGATTGTTCGACGAGCAAAAGCTTACACTATAATAAATGGTGAGCTCTATAAACGGAGTGTTTCTGGCGTGTTTCAGCGATGTATTTCTTCGAAAGAAGGAGTGGAAATCTTAAGAGAAATCCACGAAGACGAGTGTGGTCACCATGCTGCAGCCAGATCCTTAGTGGTAAAAGCTTTTCGACATGGATTATTTTGGCTTATAGCTAAGGCAGATGCCGATAAACTGGTCAAAACATGCAAAGGCTGCCAAAAGTACGCTCATCAGACACATGTTCCAGCTGGACAGCTGCGAACAATCCATATTAAATGCTCGTTCACGGTCTGGGGGCTTGATATGGTAGGGATGTTTCGCACGACAAAATGTGGATTTATTCACCTACTAGTGATTGTGGATAAATTTACGAAATGGATTGAGGCTAAACCCGTAACAAGTTGCGATGGAGCCACAGCCAGAAGGTTCATTGAGGACGTAATCATCCGATTGGAATATCCGCACAGTATAATTACAAACAGTGGGAGTAATTTTTCCATGAACTTACCGAATTCTGCAAAGAGGAAGGGATCCTACTCGATATTGCATCAGTCGCGCATCCACATACTAATGTACATGTCGAAAGAACTAATGGCCTTATTTTACAAGGAATACGATCTCGTCTCGAGGCAGCGCTTCATCGGGCCGTGGGAGCTTGGGTGGAAGAATTACCGTCAGTGATATCGAACTTACGTACAACTCCTAACAGATCAACCGACTATACTCCTTTCTTCTTGGTCTATGGTGTTCTTCTAAGTGATATAATTCATCTGTCTATAGCGTATATCGAAGAAGATGCAGAAGTTTCTCGACAAGATGATCTTGATATAATCAAATAAGTACGCGTCGTTGCTAAGCACAAACTTTCAGAAAAGGCGATTTGGTTCTCTGACTTGTGCAAAAGAGAAATCACAAACTTTCCCCGATTTGGGAAGGGCCTTTTATGGTTAGAAGAGTTCTGCAAAATGGGTCATATTATTTAACCGATATGAGACCTGTCAAGGAAAGACCTAATACTCGAAAGAGAAAGAGAGCTGGTGGCACCACATACCCAGATGAAATAGACCGTCCATGGAATATTGCACAGCTACGTCCCTTCTATTCTTAGTTATATTTCGTTGTAATCATATATGTACATGTTCAAAGTGAAATAAAGTATTGGTTTCCTCATATGTTATCTTTGAGAAGTTTTTGACATTTTATTTCCAAAAGAGCATGTCATTTTTTTAAAAATCCCAGAAAGCTTGAAAGTACTTTATGCTCATGTTCGTTATGGTTACAATTTTTGAATATCTAAAAGTGTTACCTTAGGGTACAAAATTTAATTTATTGTCTATACTTTGGTTTTTTATCTGATTGCTTAGACACGGGTATTTTCCGAGTAATGAGTTGTTGGTACTGGAAGACGGCTTTGTTTCTGAGTTTAAACTGGTTTAGCAATTGCGCTCCGTCGCTCGGCAAAGTTTCCGTGCTAAAGGTTGGCCGACCCATGAAAGGGATGAGGCAGAGAGCCAGATAAAACGACAAGTATAGGCATAAAACACAAAGTGCTTCAGAAATTTTCAAGCACATGCATAAAACATATATAAGAATAAGTGCTACGATAGTAAAAGCATTAGTTTTTACAAGACCAGCACAACTAAAACATTGTTTTCATGATTACATTGCTAGAAGTTCAGAATAATGCATAAAAATTGTTTATGTTGTAGAATCAGGCGGTGGTGATGAAGCAGTGGAGCACTGGAGTCGTCAGCATTACCGCCCTCGATCTCATACTCGGAAGCAATGCTGCCTTCTGGTTCTTGGGGCGAGGGAGGCGTGGCGACGGATTTGAAGAACGGAATCATATAGTTGGTCATCTTCGCCACACGACAAGTATAACCTGCACAGGACTCTTGGATGGCCTTGTTCCGTGGGCTACCCTCATCATCCTCCTAAGCAATACCTTTGGTGACATGCCAGATTTCCAACTCGCTGTGGTGGCTCATCACCATGGTAATAGCAGTCTGGGCAGCAGTCCGAGCATAGGAGATCTTCCAGTCTTAGATAATCTTCGGAATCTCCTTAACCTTGTCCCTCACCTCATGCACTGACATTGTGTGCAAGTTAGAAAGCTTGACGGACTCACCATCCTCTTCAAGAGTTTGGCGGAAGTCATACAAGATATCTCAGACGATCTTAATGCGCTCGAGGCGAGGTTTAGATGCAGGAGAGTCATAAAGATTCTGGGGGGTGGGAAAGAACCAAAAAGTCGAAATTCGACTAAAAAGAAGTCGAAAAATCAACAACAAAGAAAAATTCGGACATCTTACCTAGGACAGAGTGATTCCATTGAGCATGCTCCTTGCGGAGGCTGTTTATTTCACTGGCTGTGGCCTGGGCAAGTTCCCACTAAATATCGAAGTCCTTCTTGAGATCAGCTAGTTCTTTATCTCGGGGGGCTATTAGCTTCTCGAGCTTCACGGTCTCATGGTTACTTGACTCAAGGACAGCAGCTATGGATTTCTCCGATTCTAAAGTTAGCTTCTCAAGCTTGTCCAGGAGCTCAGCATTCTCTATTTCAAAGACCTTGATGTTCTCGGACTACTCCACCATCTTGCTGGACTGGCACAATAGTTTTGCAAAGGAAAAATATCAGTAGGACAAACCAAGTTTGACTATGACAAAAGATAACTAACAAAGAGGAAGTCGGAAAAGTTTACCTTGTGCTTCATCTTTCTCAATTTTCAACTTCGAATTATCAAGGAGCAAAGCTTTCATCTCTTTGAATTTATTGCTAATATTCTTGAGAATTTCCTGGTTGGAAGATGCAAATTTCTGTAAGTTTAGAGGCGGAATACCGTCAGACGGCTACTAAGACTTGGGCTGAAAATTTAACTAAGTAAAATTGCAGCATGAGACTTAGGGGATACACTACATCGTTCTTTTGCAACCTAAAAGCATCAACTCAGATCCAACGATGTTTATCCAGATTTATGCTTGGGGGCTAGAGGATATGATAATAAATGAAAATAAGAATCAGAAACTTACAATATGTTCTAGGTGCAACTTTTCAAATCCGAGCTTGGTGTTGTGAAACACCTTCTCGGTAAGGGTGAGGGAAGGCACATCCGTCGTTGGGAGTTAGCCAGACTCGACTTTAGAATCCCGGACCAAAATTTGGTTCATGAGGCTGACCAGCTTGACGTCCTCCTCCTCCTGACTCGCTGCCTCTGGGGTCAAGGTTTGCTTCTCAAGGCTGGATTAAGCCAACCTGGGGATCTCTTCCTTTTCTTTCCTCTTCATGCCAGACACATCGGAGCCATCCACTTTATCCAACATTCCTGTAGATGTTACCATTGGATCATTACCCTTGACGGGTTCACCATTGTTAGTTGTCTGATCATTAATGGTGACCAGGGCTTTTGAGATGTTGCCAGCATCAGGAGAGGCAGAAGCTTCCTGTGCTAATCGATTACTGGATGGAGTTGGTGGCGGCACGGCAGGGGAAATAACAAGATTTTTCTAACGCATCTGCTTGCCCGACTTGCTTTCCGGCTTGATCTTACTCTTCAAAAGTAATCTAGCTCTAGAACAAGAAAATCCTAAATATCAGGTATGCTCTAGAAAGAAATAAAAGGTACAAAAGTACTGAGAATAAAATATTGGGTGCTTACTTTTTAACTACTGGCAGTACTTGCCTACCAGCAGTGATGACAACTTCCTTCGTCTTACGCTTCTTGGAGGATAGCCCTCTAGCGGAGCTAGCTCAAACTTGGAGAGTTTATCGAGCTAATAAAGTCAAAAGGCATCGATACAAATAGAGTCGGAGAAAGAACATAAAAGACGACGAAACACAAAAGCAACGTCAAAATATTTACCGGAGTCAGAGGATGGTTGGTCGTATACATCTTCATGGAGACTTCTGGAACCTTTCGTTCCACTCTTTCCATGATCAAATATTGCATAAGGGTCATGTAGTCCTTCATCGGAATCCGTCTTGAACTGACACGCATCTTTTCCTTCTTGTCGCTCGTGATCTTGTGCATGAGGCGATCTCCATGGTGCTGGAGAGGTTGAATCCGGCGCTCCAACCAGCAGTGGATCAAGTCGGATCCACGGAGTCCCTCATGCTTCATCAGAAACTCAATCCGCCTCTTACCGAGGATCAAGATATCTGACAGCTCTGGCGCCTCCACGTCCCATGAATTCTGGTGGCGAGCGGCTCCATCTGTAAACACCGGAAGACTTTCCGCCTTTCTAGGAGCCAGAATATCCTTGTGATAAAAGAAGGTTCTAGCCTAGCGTTTGATGGATTCACTAGCGTTCATCCTAGGATAGACTCGGTTTCTCCTAAGGAATAAGCTAAGAGTGCCGGTGATGTAAGGCACACCAGCACTGATGGAGTTCTTCCGAGTACCATAGGAGTATCGGAAAAGGGTGAGACTTGTCCTAATGCCAAGGAACCCCTCGCACAAAGCTGCACGAGTGCTAAGCTCGAGCAGAGAGTTGGGAGGAAGATTATGAAGTTTCACACCGTAGTAGTTGAGGATCTCGACGAGGAAGTCCAACGGTGGCAAGTTGAGGCCATGGTCGACGTGCGTGCCGAACAGCACCCTCTCGCCGTCGCGCGGGGTGGGCACAGCGTGCCCTGAGGCTCTCCATGACTTGGAGTTCAGCATTTTCCATGGCTTGGAGTTCAGAATTTTCCATGGCGCTGGGGATCCAGAGGCCGCGCATCTTCCTTTCCTCTGCCACCGTCGAACTCGCTGCCGCTCGTGAGGTCGAGGCAGATTCCATGGATCTTGGAGGAAAAGGACTGGTGGGGGAGAGAGATTTTTTCTCACGGTGTTCAGATGGGAACTAGTGCGGATTGCTCGAGGAGTACAAGGAGGCAATGAGATAAAGGGTTTTCTTTTCTCTTTTATTTGTCTCTATGTCAAGATTCGTGCGTTAACACGCGCGATTAGTGCCACGCGTATAGGAGAGAGGGAGGTAGCTTCCTCGCGACTCTTCTGCCTCCTAGATTTTTGCGTAGGCATTTAAACGGTGTTCTGTTCTGTAAGGAGCAGACCCACCAATGCTCATGCTGAGGGGACTCTTGTCAGTGACAGGACCTGGTCTAAAAAGTTGTCAGTCCACACGCCACTGAAAAATCTGGCTTATATTTCAAACTGAGAAAGGAAAGGAAAATATTAAAGTCAGAAAAAAACATATCCGACTCAACTGACTCGGAATCCTACATTACTGGAAGATGTATTCGCGAACCCTTCAAGATTCTAAAGACAAAGAAACCATCAATCTAGACAATTTATCCGACTTTGGATCTAGAAGACTTCCGGGGGCTACTGTTCGGGATATACTTTCCGGGTATACCCAGAGGATTCGCTGACCAGGGTGGCCCACCAACGGGTTAGAGCTTTTCTTCACGGGCGGCCTAGTCATAGAAAGAGGAGGAGCCAGTTCCCGCTATGACAAGTCCCAAAAGAGTTACCGACTTAGGCATGTAATATTACTTGTAGTCCAAGCTGTATCTAGTTACTGACTCTGTAACATAGTCGGATAGGTCTCTCTTGTAACCCTATTCCCCCGTGACTATATAAACCGTCCCTATGGGATACTTTAGGGCATAACGCAACAAACACCACAATAAACTCGCACAGGCGAACCTCTCTTGTAATCCGCTGTAACATCCGGCTTATGCCGATATATTACTGGGTTGCTAGCAGGAGTAGGATACCATCACCATAGTCGGATCTGAACCTGGGTAAACTTGTGCTCACTGCTCTTGGAACATCCGACGTCTGACACCCCGTCTTTCCAACGCTACTAGGACCCCCTATGGCGTACTTGTCGACAATCCGACGACATGCAGTCCCTCAGTACTTGCGCTGGGACAGGAAGGATCAACCAAACCTCATCCCTATGGAGAACCAGTATGCCATGGTCATCAACCCGCTGATTGACGGCAATTACTTCACCAAATGCATGGTGGAAAGTGGAAGCAGCATAAACATCATGTACCTGGATACGCTGCACAAGATGAACTTGACGGAGGCCAACCTAAGTCAGACTAGCACCGTGTTCCATGGGGTAGTTCCTGGCCGAGAGGCTCGGTCCCTTGGGTGCATCACACTTCAGGTCGCTTTTGGCGATGTTAAGAATTACCGCCAAGAACGCATGACCTTTGAGGTGGTACCCTTCAAGAGCGTGTACCCCGTCATATTCGGACGCGACCTCTTCCACACCTTCATGGCCAAGCCATGCTTCGTCTACAACAAGCTCAAGATTCCCGGTCCAAACGGCGTCATCGTCGTATCCAGAAGCTTTACAACGGCAAGGGACTGCAAGATTGGAGAAGCAGCCTTTGTAGAAGCTGTCCTCTATAGCGAAGAATTCAAGGAGATCCAGAGCAAGGTCGATGCCACCGAGATGCCGGCATCAAAGAAGAAGATTTCTGACTCCAATCCTGCCTTCAAGGCCACTACCGAGACCAAGCCGGTGGAACTTGTGGTAGGCGATGCCTCCAAGACCACCGCCATTGAGACAAACCTAGAACCTAAATAGGAAAGCGCACTCGTCGAGTTCCTCCATGAGAATAGGGACATCTTTGCATGGCAACCTGCCAACATGAAAGGTGTACCTAGGGAACTGGCGGAGCACAGCTTGAATATTGATCCAAAATTCAAACCGGTGAAACAACCTCTACTACGTTTCGGAGACGAGAAGAGACGTGCCATAGGAAAAGAGATAGCTAGGTTACTTAAGGCTAGTTTTATTCGAGAAGTCCTTCACACCCGATGGGTGGACAATCCTGTACTTGTCCCCAAAAAGGGAACCAAAGAATTAAGAATGTTCGTTGATTACACTGGCTTGAACAAAGCGTGCCCGAAAGATCTGTTTGCTTTGCCTCGCACTGACCAAGTCATTGACTCGACGGCTGGCTCGGAACTTCTGTGTTTTCTCGATGCATACTCAGGATACCACCAGATAAAAATAAGGAAGTCGGACCAACTGGCCACTTTGTTCACCACACCTTACGACATTTTTTGCTACGTCATGATGCCCTTTGGGCTAGAAAAACGTAGGTGCTACGTACAAGCAGACTATGCAGCATTGCCTACATGACCAAATTGGTCGGAATATTGACGCCTATGTGGAAGATATAGCGGTGATGTCTAAAGAGTCAAAGGAATTAATCTCCGACATAATAGAAACCTCTGATAATCTCCGGAAATACAACATGATGCTTAACCCTAAGAAGTGTGTCTTCGGGGTTCCAGCCGACAAATTATTGGGCTTCATGATTTCAAGTCCATCCTAAACATGAACCGTCTGACATGCCTGAAGGACATCCAACGACTTACTAGTTGCGTTGCACCAGTAAGCCGGTTCATCAGCCGACTTGGAGAGAAGACTCTGCCACTGTACAAGTTGTTGTAGAAGGCGGACAAATTTACATGGACGGACGAAGCATATGCTGCACTCATGAAGCTAAAGGAAATACTTTCATCGGCACCTATACTTGCAGTACCCAAGCCTATTGAGCCTATGATGATCTCCATGGCGGCCACCAATCGTCATCGTGGTATAGCGGAAAGAACCAGGGCATGAGTACGGAGTTCAACGAGCAGTTTACTATGTAAGTGTAACACCGCGGTTCTGAAAAGACTGAGGCTTCTATGTGACATGCCAATCCCTGGATCGGTTCATTGGCCCACAATAGAATAAGATGAATAACATAGCAAAATATCCATGTATCATGAATAATGAAGATCCAGAGTACCATTATTACAATAAAATCTTAGCTCAAGACTAGCTCAAATTATTCAGGTAGCAACATAAATAAAGCTAATCCTCCATTCTTCAAATTGCCCACAAGTGAACAAGTGCCGAGTGGAGTACCGTGGCCTATATCGATCACTCAGAATCGGAATAACCTGCAACATGAAACATAGCAGCCCCGAAGGGTCAATACATGGAATGTATGGCAAGTAGAGCTAGTAATGGAGACAATAGTACTAACATCTACATGCATATTTGGCAAGTGGAGCTGTGTCTGGCTTGCATTTGCAAATACATTTGTCCTACTTTCATAAACAATTTTGATTTTATTTGAAAAGATCCCAATTAAGTTATCCCAACAATGTTAAAACAATTATGAAGTTGGAATGAGCGAGAAACATGTCATGGAATCAATATCAAGCAACTCAGATGTCCATAACCGGGGACACGGCTAATCGATTAGATTATACACCCTGCAGGGGTTAGTACACTTTACCCATGTGACTTGGCCAGCTCAGCTCGTACCACCACTCTCATATTGGATGATGATAGGGAGAAGTCCAAGAAGAGACTGTTCGGGAAGTAGCACCCCAATCCCGACGCGCACCGGTCCAACCTACCAAAATTCTACATCTCTGGATACGCGGGTTCGAGTTACCACAACCTACTAAGTCCAACCAACCGCCCATTTCATTATTGGCACATGGTTGTACACGTAAGCTACACAAAAAGAAGTCAATCAATTTCTCTCGATACCTGGGTGCCTTTCCGCAATGAAACCACCAAAAAATATCAATACCATCACACCCAGGGGATTCATTGGTTAAGTTGTTTTAGTTTTCACAAACCAATACTTTTAGAAACAAGTCTCAATGATGTAACCCAGCCCTCGTTCAACATAGCATGGCTAAGCACATCTACCAACGGTGGTTCATCTACAAGGAAGGTCCTATCACATAATAGGACATAGCATAGCGATAGTATCATCCTACACATGCATCTACAAAATACACGACAATGCATTGAAAATAGTAGGACGATATCATGAACAAAGTAGCATCTACTTGCCTTGGTTGTAGCGGTCGGAAGAACAATCCACACACGAGCAAGCGTTGCACTCGTCACAATCTACACGATACAATTGCAATCATAAACAAACAATCCACAAGCATATGCAACAAAGATGATGCATGAAGGTATGCAAGGTAAGTGAATTGGTGCTACAGCTGCACCACATAATCCTAATCAATAATACTACCGTTTGCATGCATGGAAAATAGTTTTAGCGCAAGGAAAACTATTATGCAAAAAGTAGCGCCCAAAACTAGAGCTTGAACTCAATTAATTCGCTACCGGTAGTATACTGTTTGTAAAATCTTGAGAAAATTCTACCGCATAGGCATAGCTAATTAGAAATAGTACCAACTGGAATTACTCAAAAGGAATTATAAAACTCCCTGAGTAATTAAAAAACTGCAAAAAAGCTACTAGACAGTTTCTGCAGAAGTTTTTACTGTAAGCCTATCTTTTTAATTCACGAAGAGATTCCCCTCGTTCCACTGAATCCAGGGACATATCATACGCGATTTTTGGAGCTACGGATCTTTTTCTACGAATTAATTACTCTAGAAAGGCCATTAACTCATTTGATTAAACTGTACTAAACCTTGCTGCCAAAGTGTGAAACAAAGGTACAGCAAGATTCTACACGACTTACTGAACCTACACATATTTTATTTGCAATTTTTGTCCCAGCGGTTTAATTTCTACGCAATTTACAAGTTTCTACCGAAATCCGTCAACTAAAACGATTAAAGTAATTACCCAGTCAACTGTGTTTATTGACTGGTCAACGCAGCTGCTGACTGGGCGTCTGACTAGTCAACGCCTGGATACTGATCGGTCAACGGTGATCTGGACCGTTGATCTGAGATCTAATGGTGGCTGCAGACTCACCGGAGACAAACGACGACGAACTCGGAACGGCGGCGGCGATCGGTCCCGGCGACGGCGTTTCTCCTGCACGGGAAAGAGACAGTTTGCGCGCGGATCAAGACGGTCACGCAACGGCGCGGGACGAGGCGTGACAAGATATGGGCGAAGCGCGAAAGCGGATGCGCTGGAGAGCGACAGCGGCGGGCGTTGTTGGCCAGACGCGGCTGCAGCAGCAAGAAGCGGCGGCGGGCGCTGGCGCGAAGGGCGCGGCAAGCAAGCAGCGGCAGCAAAGAAGGCGACGTGGCGGCGGGTGTGGCGCGGCGGGAAGAGAGGAGAGGGAGGCACGCGGCGGCGGGGTACCTAGGCGGCGGCGGGGCGAGCGGGTCGAGGCGCGGGGGCGGTTCCAGGAGGCGGCGGCTGGTACGGGAATCGAGGCCGGGGTGGCCTCCTATGTGGGGCCCTTTCGCGGCTCCTAGTCCGATTCGGGGCGCGGTTGGATACGGACTCGGAAAAATCGGCCCGATAATCGGCCCGTTTTTCTATCTCTTAATAAAACGGCCACAACTTTTCCGTACGAGCTCCGAATCGAGCGATTCTTGCTCCTACGGTTTTATAAAATCGAGGGGAACAATCTAGGGTCAATGGTTGAGCGAAACCACTATGCTACAAGGGTGGCAACACTAGTTCTTCTAATGCCTCCCGCAGAAGCCTCGTAGAAGAATAGAAAAAAGGGTTTCGAAAATAGCGTTCCGCCGATCCTTTTCAATCGACGGTTTTGCATGGAAATGTATGATGCGATGATATGAATGATATGCAGAACCAAATCTAAAATTTGGGATGTGACAAGACTAACCCCCTTAAGATGAATCTCGTCCTCGAGATTCAGCGCGGCTAGCAAATAGGTGTGGGTAGTCCTCTCGGATGTCATCCTCACGCTCCCAAGTGGCTTCTTCTTCAGTGTGGTGGCTCCACTGCACCTTGCAAAACCTGATTGTCTTGGTACAGGTAATCCTCTCTGCTGTCTTCAGAATCTTGACCGGCTTCTCCTCATAGGTCAAATCATTTTCAAGCTGAACCTCCTCTAGCGGTACAGTGTCTCTCAACGGTGTATCCACCATCTCCGGATGGCACTTCTTCAGCTGGGATACGTGGAACACATTGTGAACAGCGGACAGAGCTTCTGGCAACTCCAACTGATAAGCAACTTCTCCTTTGCGTGCTAAGACCCGATATGGTCCAATAAACCGAGGTGCCATCTTACCCTTAATTCCAAATCACTTGATTCCACGAAGTGGCGACACTCTGAGGTATGCTCTATCACCTATCTCATACACCACTTCCTTGCGCTTGGCGTCCGCGTAGCTCTTCTGCCTTGATTGTGCTACCTTCAGCCTGTCCCTAATCAAGGCGACCTTCTCCTCAACATCCTTGATCAAATCAGGCCCAAACAACTGGCGTTCTCCTACTCCATCCCATAGCAATGGTGTCCGGCACCGTTTCCCATACAGCACATCGAACGGTGACGTCTTGATGCTGGTTTGATAGCTGTTGTTGTAGGAAAGCTCCGCATACGGCAAATTCTCATCCCAACTAGAGCCACGAGCCAAGGCGCAAGCTCTCAGCATGTCCTCCAAAATCTGATTCACCCTCTCGGTCTGTCCATCAGTCTGTGGGTGAAACGCTATGCTAAACTCCAATCTAGTACCAAGTTACTCGTGCAGCTGGCGCCAGAAGTGTGAGGTAAATTGGGTGCCTCTATCAGATAAGATACTCTTGGGAACTCCATGTAGGCACACAATCCTGTCCATGTAAATCTTGGCCAACTTTGCACTCGTATAGGTCGTCTTCACCGGTATAAAGTGGGCTACCTTGGTCAAATGGTCGACCACTACCCAAATGGAGTCATATCCTGACCTGGTCCTGGGCAATCCTGTGATAAAATCCATTCCCACTCTATCCCACTTCCAATCCGGCACGGGCAACGGCTGTAGCAATCCTCGGCTTACGGTGTGTTCCGCCTTCACTCGGCTACACACATCACATAGGGCAATATGCTCTGCGATGTCTCCCTTCATGTTGTTCCACCAGAATCTATCCTTTAGGTCCATATACATCTTCGTATTGCCCGGATGTATGGAATACGGCGAGTCATGAGCTTCCTGCAGAATCAACTTCCTTATCTCCGGATCGTTGGGAACGCACAAACGATCCCCATACCACAAGGTTCCTTGATCATCCTCGCGGAATTCCCTTGCTCGATCCTCCTTCATCTTTTCCTTTACTTCATCCATCTCTTTGTCTCTCACTTGAGCCTTCCTGATTCTGTCCTGTAGCGTTGGTTGGACTTCCATTGTTGCCAAGTACCCTTCAGATACTACCTCCAGCCTAAGGTCCTTGAATTGCTGGCACAAATCCTCGGACAATTCCCGAATTGTCAACCCATTGGCATAAACCTTCCGGCTCAGAGCATCTGCTACTACATTGGCCTTTCCTGGGTGGTATTGCAGATTCATATCATAGTCCTTGATAAGCTCCAACCATATCCTTTGCCTCATGTTCAGTTCCTTCTGCGTGAATATGTACTTCAGGCTCTTGTGGTCGGTGTACACATCACAGTGTTTTCCCATTAAGTAATGCCTCCATACCTTGAGCGCATGAACCACTGACGCTAACTCCAAGTCGTGTGTGGGGTAATTCCGCTAATGGTGCTTGAGTTGTCGCGAGGCATAAGACACCACTCTCCCATCCTGCATCAGCACACTCCCAAGTCCCTGTCGAGAAGCATCACAGTACACTTGGAAATCCTTCTGAAGGTCTGGTAGACACAGAACAGGTGCGGTCACTAGTCGATGCTTCAGTTCCTAAAAGCTGGCTTCACATACGTCTGACCATTCAAACTTCCTCTCCTTCTTCAGAAGTTCAGTCATCGGCTTAGCAATCTTGGAAAAGTTTTCAATGAACCTCCTGTAATATCCAGCAAGTCCCAGAAAGCTGCGAATCTCTCCCGCATTCTTGGGTGCTTCCCACTCTGTCACTGTAGTCACTTTGCTTGGATCAACAGCGACTCCTTCTCCTGACACTACGTGTCCAAGAAACCCAACAGTGTTAAGCCAGAATTCACACTTGCTGAATTTGGCATACAGCTTGTGTTCCCTCAGCTTCTCCATAATCAGTCGCTGATGTTTCTCATGCTCAGCATCATCCTTGGAATATATCAGTATGTCATCAATAAACACCACCACGAACTTGTCCAAGTACTCCATAAATACCTTGTTCATCATGGTCATGAAATATGCCGGGGCATTCGTTAGTCCAAAAGACATAACTGTATACTCATATAAACCATACCTAGTGGTGAAGGCGGTTTTTGGTATGTCCTCCTCCCAGATCTTCAATTGGAAGTAGCCTAATCGCAGATCAATCTTGCTGAACACCTTCGCTCCTTCCAGTTGATCAAACAAATCATTTATGTTCGGCAGAGGGTATTTGTTCTTGATGGTCACTTCATTCAGCGAGCGATAGTCCACCACTAATCTCTTGCTGCTGTCTTTCTTCTCCACAAACAGAACAGGTGCACCCCATGACGACGAACTAGGCTGAATGAATCCCTTGACCAACTGCTGTTTCAGCTGCTTCTTCAATTCCTTCAGCTCATCCACATCCATCTTATATGGTCTCTTTGCTATAGGTCCTGTTCCCGGCATCAGGTCGATAAGAAACTCTACTTCCCTGTCAGGTGGCATCCCTGGCAGCTCTTCCGGAAACACGTCGGGGTAATCCCTAATCACTGGCACAGTATCCATGCTAACCCCCTTAAAGGAATTCAACTTACACCTTCCTGGTCGTACAACTGACTTGAATCTAATCCTCTTACCATCCGGGGTTTTGAGTGAAACAGCTCGCTGTGCACAATCTATGTGTCCCCCATGCATAGACATCCAATCCATACCCAGAATAACGTCTAACCCCTATGATTCCAACACTACCAAATGTGCACTGAAGTTGTGTGTTCCAATCCTCACAGTTAAGTTGCGGCATCCCGCGCTAGCTATCATATCTCCTCCAGGTGAACTCACTCTAATAGACCTTTTCATAGACTCAGTAGGTAACTTATACTTATCCACAAATGCCCTTGATATGAATGAATGCGATGCTCCAGTATCGAAAAGTATAAGTGTTGGGTGAGTGTTGATTGGGAACTTACCAATCACAAAGTCAGGCTCATCTGGAATCTCCTCCACATTCATGTGGTTCACTGTGGCCTTCTCGTTGTTGGTTGGCTTCAGTCCCTTCCTCTCCGGACAGTTGTCAGCATAGTGTCCCTTCTGTTTACACTTGAAGCACGTCACCTCACTCAGATCCTTCTTCACAAAGTTGCGATCACGGTTGCGGTCATGTCCACCGTGTCCTCCAGAGTGGTGAGAGTGTCCTCCCTTGTGGCTGTGGTGGGTGCTCCTATGGTTGTCATGACGATGCCCATCGCCTCCATGGTGGTGGCGGTCATGGCTCCCATGGTCACTTCCTCCATGCTTGGAGTATCCATCATATGAAGTGCGAGACTTGTGATGTGAACCAGAGTGGTGATTATTGCTCTTTCTCTTCCGGTTTTCCACTTGTTTGTGCTTCCCTTCCAAGATCCTGGCCTTGTCCATAAGCTCCTGGAAAGTGGGGCAATAAACCACCAGTAGCTGCACTGAAAGCTCATCACTGAGGCCATCCAGGAATCTCTCCCTCCTTTTTGCATCAGTGTCAACATCCTCAGGTGCATAACGGGACAGGTTGTTGAACTCCTCAATGTACTCAGCCACAGTGCGATTGGTTTGGCGCAAGTTGCGGAACTCCTTCCTCTTCAGGCTCAGAACTCCTGAAGACACGTGGTTGGTCCTGAAACCTTCCTCAAACATTTCCCAAGTCACGGTATCCAGCGGGTGGGTGATCTGAAAAGTGTCCCACCAAGAAGCGGCTGGTCCCTCCAGTAGGTGAGCGGCAAACCTCACCTTCTCAGCATCAGTGCATCCAACAGTTACCAGATCCTTGTTGGTGAGCATAACGATCGAGAGCAACCATTGGCTCCGTTGCAGTAGAGAACTTAGTTGGCCTTAGCCTCAGAAATCTGGTGAGAGCATCTCCCTGAGGCTGGTTGTTCCCATTGTTGTTGTTGTTCTGAGCTTCCATGAACTGAGTCATAACCTGGGTCAGCTGTGCCTGAGCTGCCATGAGCTGCTCCAACTCAGTGGGCTGACGACGGGGAGGCATCTGCGGTTCAGCACAGGTAAGTTTAGAAAGAATCAACTACGATAAGAGGATTCTACCCATGCATATGATCAACCAACAACAAACAATAGCAGACAATCACAAGAAAGTAACACATCAACAAACAAGTGATCCAGCAACATCCCAGGGGTTATCCTAGCAGTATATACCTACTGAAATAGTTTTACAAGAGTTGGCAACGGTTAACTAAACAGTTGATCAACTAAACAACAAAAAAAGCAATCTGCCAGAACAGTCTAGCAGCGTTCACGAATTTTTCCGCCTGACTTAAACTCGTCAGAAAATTTAGCTGATTTTTGCACATACAAAAAAATATGAAAAATCGTACAGTACTGCTGTATCAGCAGAAAAACTGCAGCGAAAATAACACAGATGTTAACCAAACTTGCCATAACTCTTTCATAAAATTTGCACAAATAATTCCTGGGATATTGGAGTACACAAATAAGCAACTAATCACTCTTAAACTAGCACGAACTAAGCTTCACAACGATCGAGACTAATCCTAACGAATTTGCCTAACATGGACTAATTGGTGGACTTCTATCTACTCCTTGAAGACGTTGCGGTAGGTCCTTGCTGTCATGCGTTGACGCTTCGGCTCGCGATACAACCATGGCGGCGGAGTGTACACTTCTCCTGAATCATCACTTGAGATCTCAAACTCCACCTCTTCTGGATCCTCCTCTTCTTCTTCACTCTCAGCTGCAACTGCAACAACTTCATCTCCTCCACCATCATCGTCTCCATCATCATCATCCTCGCCCTCATCATCATCATCGTTCCCACTGTCATCATCATCCCCATTGTTGCCATCATCTCCATTGTCATCATCAGAGGGTGGATCCAGCTGTGCTTGGAGAGCGGCAATCTGGGCTGTCATAGCTTCAATAGTTTGATCCTTTTCCTGGACGGTCCCTTGCAAATGTTGTATGTTCTGGGTGTTCTCCTGCACAGTACCATGAAGATGAGCTATGGTTGCATCTGTGGCTATCAGGGCATTCTCCAGAACTCCCACAGCTTCATGCAGGGTGTCAATCTCCTATCCTTGGACCACCATGCCATTGCTAGTAAAGTCTGCAATCTCCTTTATCATCATCACCTTCTCAGCTGGAGCTCCATTCTCCCTTTCCATGTCCTCTATGTGCCTCCGACGAGGGGGCATGTTGTTCCTGTCACCCGGGGTAACCACAACGTGCCCATCTTCATCACGCCTCCCATAGTCACGGTAGGGTGAATCTGGTGGCGATGGGTGTGGACATTATGGCCTTTGGCGAGACAGGGCTTCATGTATGGCCAAGTTGATTCCAAGTCCCCAGTTGCAGTATGTCTTGGTGTAGATCAGATGCACAGGGTTTGGCAAGGCGGCATCCCTGAATATGAAGGTAGTGATCTCCCATGCATCCTCTCCATATCCATAGGTGTACAACTTTCTTCCCTTGAACATGGGCAGTGGCAATCCCAATGACTGCGAGAGCTGTGCTAACTGCCTTGCAAAGGGCCTTGGTGACTCCATGGTGGCATACTCAGTCCTGACTTCTCCCATCTATCAAGTAAAAGAGGAAAGTGTGAGAATAGCATATGGTAAGAATTTACGAGGGTGAAAAGCATAAGATGAAAGACAGAGTTAATATAGGCTTTAATAAATCTAAGGCTTCCTAATCCAATCCTAGGTCACGATCCTACAGTCGACACACGGGCTCTGATACCATCTTGTAACACCGCGGTTCTGAAAAGACCGAGGCTTCTATGTGACATGCCAATCCCTGGATCGGTTCATTGGTCCACAATAGAATAAGATGAATAACATAGCAAAATATCCGTGTATCATGAATAACGAAGATCCAGAGTACCATTATTACAATAAAAGCTTAGCTCAAGGCTAGCTCAAATTTTTCAGGTAACATCATAAATAAAGCTAATCCTCCATTCTTCAAATTGCCCACAAGTGAACAAGTGCCGAGTGGAGTACCGTGGCCTATATCGATCACTCAGAATCGGAATAACCTGCAACATGAAACGTAGCAGCCCCGAAGGGTCAATACATGGAATGTATGGCAAGTAGAGCTAGTAATGGAGACAATAGTACTAACATCTACATGCATATTTGGCAAGTGGAGCTGTGTCTGGCTTGCATTTGCAAATACATTTGTCCTACTTTCATAAACAGTTTTGATTTTCTTTGAAAAGATCCCAATTAAGTTAACCCAACAATGTTAAAACAATTATGAAGTTGGAATGAGCGAGAAACATGTCATGGAATCAATATCAAGCAACTCAGATGTCGATAACCGGGGACACGGCTAATCGATTAGATTATACACCCTGCAGGGGTTAGTACACTTTACCCATGTGACTTGGCCAGCCCAGCTCGTACCACCACTCTCATATTGGGTGATGATAGGG
This sequence comes from Avena insularis, assembly GCA_023614405.1. Taxonomy (NCBI): domain Eukaryota; kingdom Viridiplantae; phylum Streptophyta; class Magnoliopsida; order Poales; family Poaceae; genus Avena; species Avena insularis. The sequence goes on along the minus strand of CM042685.1, from coordinate 93,657,506 downwards.
AGAAGTCCAAGAAGAGACTATTCGGGAAGTAGCACCCCAATCCCGACGCGCACCGGTCCAACCTACCAAAATTCTACATATCTAGATACGCGGGTTTGAGTTACCACAACCTACTAAGTCCAACCAACCGCCCATTTCATTATTGGCACATGGTTGTACACGTAAGCTACACAATAAAGAAGCCAATCAATTTCTCTCGATACCTGGGTGCCTTTCCGCAATGAAACCACCAAAAATTATCAATACCATCACACCTAGGGGATTCATTGATTAAGTTGTTTTAGTTTTCACAAACCAATACTTTTAGAAACAAGTCTCAATGATGTAACCCAGCCCTCGTTCAACATAGCATGGCTAAGCACATCTACCAACGGTGGTTCATCTACAAGGAAGGTCCTATCACATAATAGGACATAGCATAGCGATAGTATCATCCTACACATGCATCTACAAAATACACGACAATGCATTGAAAATAGTAGGACGATATCATGAACAAAGTAGCATCTACTTGCCTTGGTTGTAGCGGTCGGAAGAACAATCCACACACGAGCAAGCGTTGCACTCGTCACAATCTACACGATACAATTGCAATCATAAACAAACAATCCACAAGCATATGCAACAAAGATGATGCATGAAGGTATGCAAGGTAAGTGAATTGGTGCTACAGCTGCACCACATAATCCTAATCAATAATACTACCGTTTGCATGCATGGAAAATAGTTTTAGCGCAAGGAAAACTATTATGCAAAAAGTAGCGCCCAAAACTAGAGCTAGAACTCAATTAATTCGCTACCGGTAGTATACTGTTTATAAAATCTTGACAAAATTCTACCGCATAGGCATAGCTAATTAGAAACATTACCAACTGGAATTACTCAAAAGGAATTATAAAACTCCCCGAGTAATTAAAACACTGCAGAAAGCCACTAGACAGTTTCTGCCGAAGTTTTTACTATCAGCCTATCTTTTTAATTCACGAAGAGATTTCCCTCGTTCCACTGAATCCAGGGACATATCATACGCGATTTTTGGAGCTACGGATCTTTTTCTACGAATTAATTACTCCAAAAAGGCCATTAACTCATTTGATTAAACTGTACTAAACCTTGCTGCAAAAGTGTGAAACAAAGGTACAGCAACATTCTACACGACTTACTGAACCTACACATATTTTATTTGCAATTTTTGGCCCACCGGTTTAATTTCTATGCAATTTACAAGTTTCTACCGAAATCCGTCAACTAAAACGATTAAAGTAATTACCCAGTCAATTGTGTATGCATTGGTTGGTCAGCATAGCTGATCTTGGCGTCTGACTAGTCAACGCCTGGATACTGACCGGTCAACGGCGATCTGAACCGTTGATCTGAGATCTAATGGTGGCTGCAGACTCATCGTTGATCGGTCCCGGCGACGGCGTTTCTCCTGTGCGGGAAAGAGACAGTCAGCGCGCGGATCAAGACGGTCACGCAACGGCGTGGGACGAGGCGTACGTGCATGCGGGCGAGCGCGAGCGGCTGCGCGCGGGAGAGCGACAGCGGCGGCGGCTCGGTTGGCGCGCGCGCGCGGCAGCAGCAATGAAGGCGGCGGCCGGCCAAGCGGCGGCGAAGCAAGAAGCGGGCGGCAGCAGCAGCGAGCAAGAAGCGAAGCGGCGGCGGTGGCGGGGGTGTGGCGCCGGCGGCGGGGAAGAGAGGAGAGGGAGGCGCGCAGCGGCGGGGTACCTGGGCGGCGGCGTGGGCACGGAGGCCGAGGCGGCGGCGGGGCCCTTTCGCGGGTCCTAGTCCGATTCGGGGCCCGGTTGGATACGGACTCGGTAAAATCGGCCCGATAATCGGCCCGTTTTTCTATCTCTTAATAAAACGGCCGCAACTTTTCCGTACGAGCTCCGAATCGAGCGATTCTTGCTCCTACGGTTTTGTAAAATCGAGGGGAACAATCTAGGGTCAATGGTTGAGCGAAACCACTATGCTACAAGGGTGGAAACACTAGTTCTTCTAATGCCTCCCGCGGAAGCCTCATAGAAGAATAAAAAAAAAAGGTTTCGAAAATAGCGTTCCGCCGATCCTTTTCAATCGACGGTTTTGCATGGAAATGTATGATGCGATGATATGAATGATATGCAGAACCAAATCTAAAATTTGGGATGTGACAGTAAGTGAGGTCTTGACGGTGTCAAAGCAGCTCTATCCGCACTACTAGAAGCTAGCTTATGGAGTATGCCTTGCTTCTCGGAAGTTAAGGAATTATTTCCAGGAGCACCCTATTACAGTTGTGAGTAAAGCTCCATTTTCCGACATCATCAACAACAACGACGCCGCAGGAAGGGTTGCAAAGTGGGGAATTGAGCTTGCCGACTTCAAGATCACCTACAAGAGACGCGACGCTATCAAATCACAGGTCTTGGCGCGATTTGACGGATCAAAGCTACTCAATGGCTCGGGGGTTGGTGTACTGCTGCATTCACCAAGAGGGGAGAAGCTGCACTACGTTCTACAGATCCACTTTGATGCTACAAATAACATGGCGGAATATGAAGCGCTCATTCACGGCCTCGCATATGTGAAGTATAGGAGGCGCATATAATATGCGCCTCGCATATGTTCTAATCGCCTCAGATATTTATTTATAGTATATGCGCCTCCTATAGTGTCCTATATGCGCCTCCAGTAATATTTTCGAAATTCAAGTTTTACAGACCACTATAAATAATAATATACAGATATTCAAATATACAATATAGTCCAGAATACAGTATAAAGAGCATAGAATTTTTCAGAAACTGCAATTTGCGAAAGCATAATAGAACCAACATGAATACAATACATTACACATCAATCATGACATACAAGTTCATACATCAAGTGTTTGTGCCACAAGTTCACACCTCCGAGTACAAGTTCACAATCACATTACAACTCCAACGACGTAGCTCTACCTAGATGAAGTAGAACACATAACCTACCATGAAGAGCAACAAGGTGGTGATAACGAGGAAGTTCCTCCACTTCTTCCTTTCATGCCTCCTCCACTTCTCTTCCGCCACCTCTCTACTCTCATAGCCTTGGTAGTTGTTGACCGAGAAGTTGTTCACTTGCTTCTGGCAGTCTTTCCACTCCTCGTACACACCTAGAACCCGACCGATGTACACGACATAACACTTCTTCGCCATCTCCTACACATAATAAAGATGATATTACTTATGTCAGTGGAAAGCAATAGCTAGCAGTTCATAAGATAGAATCATGCATATATATGGGTGCAACAAAATGTAAGAAATCACGTTCTAATCATCGGCATTTCGAAGAAAGACCAAAAAAAGCAAACCAAGAATGACTTGGATTAGTACCTCATACTTAGGTTGGGCATGGAAATAATAATGCTCGTTGTTCGATCTTGTGCATCAAGTAGAATATATATGCCCAAATTACTAGTCTACTTGGCACACCAGATCCTCCATAACATGTTCTAATCATCGACATTTCGAAGAAAGACAAAGAAAGCAAACCACAATAAGTAGGGAAGCAATGACAAATGAAAAGAAACAAGCACTTAAAATAGTTCGTAACACAAATAACTAGCTAGTGTCTCTCACAATCAAGTTCAACAGTTGACGAGACATATATGTTCACAGTATGATTGTGCACATTACAATAATGAAATCAGAGATCACAAACCAGGCTAGTAATTTTACACGCCAACACAAGAACCGATAGATACTGTGCTGTATACTAGAACAATCATGGAGCCAATATATGTGTTTCAATCGGCACAAAGAGGTACCTGATCAGTACACCTGCAAGTGAAGAGGTACCAGATGAATACGAAAAAGTACCGTGGTTTGCTCAAGTAACCCATATTCTAAACAGATCTCAGCATTTTTTTACTTCTGATGATTCAATGCATATCATTATTGCAGATCTTCTCAAGCACATGATTTTCAGGGAAGCAACAAACATGATTTCCACTTTCCAGTGAACCAAGATCACTATGGGACATAGCAGATGCAGAAAAATGCAAATTAAAGGATGCAGCTGTATGTATACAACTGATGCGATCTTCGAGACAGGAGATATGAGGTATTGATGGCATCTTTTGCATTACCATGTAGAGAAGCAGATGGATGGATTGGCATGCTAGGAACATTACAAAGGATCGTGGAGACATAAATCCTAGAGACTTCACATTATATGTTTCAATCAAGCGCAAAGAGGTACTACTAGATTCATACATCTGGGAGCAGATTTAACAAATTCACAAACAAAAACATCAATTTTCTAGTCTAGTAACAAAGAATCGGATGGCAGTGGCTATTATATCAACATAACAGCTTTACATATGAAAACCGCCAAACATAATTTGTTCATAGTATGATTGCAGACTTTACAATGCGAATGCAGAAATATGCATATAGCAGATGTCATCTGTGAGATAGGACAAGAGAGGTGTTGATGGCAATCTTTTGCATTTCCTTGGCATCATTTGCATTACCATGGGGAACAGATGAATGAACTGACGTGCTGGAAGCATTACAAATGAATGTGGAGACGTATATCCCGTTATACGTTCCAATAAGCAGAAGAGACACTACTAGATTCATATGTCTAGGAGTAAACGAGGCACCAAATTCACAAATCTAAGTGCATAAAAAACTTTACATGTGATCTAGTAAACAAGCAGATCAAAATAAAGAACAGCTTTACATGTGAAAAACTTCAAAAAGTATATATGTTCATAGTAGGATTGCACACAGGGGAAGAGGGATAGGGGGAAGGGGAAGGAGAGGGGAAGGGGGTCGGGGCTCACCTCGATGACGGGCTGCTGCAGGCGTGGACAGGGTGGCCGGCGGCAGGCGCTGTCCACGGGCAGCAGGTCTTCAAGCAGCAGCGCCAGGCTCCTCCTCGACGGGGCGGCTATGGGCTCCTCCTCCATGAGGCGGGCGGCGTCGGGCTCCTCCTTCCACGGGGCGGGCGGGTCGCGAGGGCGAGGTGCTCCTCCACGGGTCACAGGTGAGGTGCTCGTCCACCCCTGTGGATGGTGGCCGAGATGTCAGGGAGAGGGGAAGAGGGATAGGGGAAGGGGGCCGGGGCTCACCTCGACGACGGGCTGCTGCAGGCGCGGACGGCGGGCTGCTGCGGGCATGGACGGCGGCGGGAAGGGGACGACGGTGGCACGGCAAAAATGTTAGGTTACTGTGTGTGTGAGAGAGAAAGAGGAATCTCGTTGGTCCTTATTATGCGAGGTACCAGCTTATGCGAGGCACATCTGGCAATAATGCGCCTCGCGTATTCTGCAGACCTATTCAAATAGAGCAGTGCCCTCTTTTCTGTCAAGAAACACATAGGAGCCCATTGGTTACATGCCTTGTGCTAATCTGAACCATGGACACCCAGGTTCGAATCCTGGTGGCAACAGATTTTTTGGATTTTTTTTTAAAAGCCATTTTTCTTATAAAAACATTGTCCAAACATAATATAAACTATAAAATATACTACTCATTTTTTGGAAATTTTTTAAAAGCCATTTTTCTTGTAAAAAAATTGTCCAAACATAATATAAACTATAAAATATTTGTCTTAGTGGAGGAGGAAGAAGTGAGACAAGTGAGTGGGGTGGTAGTGACTCCATGTGCCAAAAGCTGGAAAAAAGGTGGTGTCAGGTTATAGGAGGCGCATATAGCAATATGCGCCTCGCCTATGCGGCCACCTACCTCCACCCGGGCCCGCAGGGGTTACTTGAGGCACATATGACTATATGCGCCTCGCATATTATCAAATATAGGAGGCGCATATAACCATATGTGCCTCGCATATTCGTGCACCTACCAACACGCGGGCCCACACAGATTATGCGAGGCGCATTCTGCCCATATGCGCCTCGCCTATCTAATATATAGGAGGTGCATATGACTGGAATGCGCCTAGCATAATATGGGGCTGCTAGATTTCGTCCGTACAGGGATTATAGGAGGTGCATTCTTATCATATGCGCCTCGCCTATTTTTATACTAGAGGCGCATGGATAAGGAGTGTGCCTCGCCTATTTTATAGGAGGCGCATATGGTCTAAATGTGCCTCGCATAAGCATGTCTCCTATAGCCTTTTCTCTAGTAGTGAGATTCCGACTTGGTTGCCCAGCAGGTGGTTGGCACCTAGAATGTGCGGAACCCTATGATGGCAGCATATCGTGATGAAGTAGATGAGATATCAAACTTCTTGGGCTAAGAAGTCAAGTATGTCCCGAGGGAGGAAAATTAGGCGGCTGATCTGCTGTCGAATCTTGGATCAGGGCGCAAACAAATTTCGCCTGGCGTTTTTCTGGAGCATATACGGACACCATCCATGAAGGGAGCGGACCCCGAGAATCCGGATAGAGTTGACTATTTTGTTTACACGGTGACAAAGGTCCCTCCGGCTTGGACAAAACTGATCATGGAGTATGTCGTACAAGGAACTTTTCCCATTGACGAGGTCAAAAGTCGACAACTAGTACGTCGATCAAAGGGCTATACCATAATCAATGGACACTTTATAAAAGAATCACCACTGGTGTATACGTCAAGTGTGTTTCCCAGCAAGAAGGTATTGAAATCCTTCGTGAGATTCATCTCGGAGATTGCGGGCATCACACATCTCCTCGATCGTTGGTCTCCAAAGCCTTCCGGCAAGGATTCTACAGGCTGACCCAGAAGGCGGACGCCGACAAGCTGGTTGAGACATGCATGGGATGCCAGTACTATGCCTAACAACAACATGTTCTAGCTCAAGAATTGCGAACAATACCAATAACTTGGCCGTTTGCAGTCTGTGGGATAGACATGTTTGGTTCATTATAGATGGCACCATGTGGGTTTATGCATATGCTAGTAGAAGTTGATAAATTCACCAAATGGATAGAAGCTAAACCCGTTATAAAGCTTGATGGGGAAATTGCCCTTAGGTTTGTATGGGATCTAGTGGTGAGATTTGGTCTCCCACATAGTATTATCACCGACAACCGTAGCAACTTGTTACTCAGAGAATTGGAAGCTTATTGTTGGGAGAAGGGCATCTGACTTGACTTAGCGTATCTGACACATCCACAGTCCAATGGGCAAGTTAAGCGAGGCAATGGATTAATTCTGTAGGGAATCAAGCCACATCTTGAGGCGCCACTACATAGAGCAGCTGGAGCCTGGGCGGAGGAGTTACCATCTGTTCTGTGGAATTTATGAACTACACCCAACAGATCTACCGGCTTCACCATGTATTTCATGGTATATGGAGCAGAAGCCATCCTGCCTTCCGACATCCTTCATGACGCACCAAGAGTTGCTGCCTACGGCGAAGATGACGCTGAAGAATCCAGACGCCTAGATGTGGAACTTCTCGAGGAAGAGCGTGTACTGGCATGCCAAAGATTTGCCATCTACCAGCAGAAGCTATGCAGCTACCATAGTCGCCGCGTTCAGCATCGCTCTTTTAAAGAGGGGATCTGGTGCCTCGACTTAAGCAGAAGAAGTCACACAAATTATCCCCGTCATGGGAAGGCCCGTTCATCATAAGCAAGGCGCTACTCAATGGGTCTTACTAGCTCGTTAACAATCATGAACTAGAGGATAGACCAAGTGATGATCATAAACGTAAGCGATGTGACCCGGATGATCACTACCCGGAGCTTGATTGGCCATGGAACATAGCACAGCTACGTCCTTTTTACACTTAGCATATTTTTTATCTACTCTATACCTCTTATATGATCAATGAAATAAAGCTCTTTGGTTCACTAATATTCTTGAGTCTTTTACCTCCTTTAGTGTTCATTTTTGGAATGTATAAAACCTTTAGGTGAAAGTTTTGCATTTGCACTTGTAAAAATTCTGCCTACGGGCATTAGCTTAAGTTTTCTGGTCTACACTTTCTTTGTCATTTTTATGTGGATTCTGGAGTAATGACTTTCATCACTCGAAGTCGGCGATTTTGTGCTTAGGTTTTTCATAGTGCCATTAGGCATCATCACCTAAGCGCATGGTTCCGACTACAGGTCTTCCGACCGATGAAAAGTCAAGCATAAAAACAAAGTAATAGATAAGCCAGCACTTGCTTAAAAAATATATACATGCTAGAACTAGTGCTTAAGTAGCAGGAAACATATAGCTATTGTTTTCTTCCTTAAGATTGATACCGTAGTTTTTCCGCATACACGCATCCATAGGAAACAAATATTACAAAGTGTTTTTTAATTCCTCTAGCGTAGTAGACTTTGAGGTAACAACATCGGCGGTAGGAGAGTCATCCTAATCATCTTTGAAGTCGGTGGTCTTGAGGGACTCGGAGGAGCTGTGCGGGTCGCCATCAATGATCTCGAGAGGCACAAAGGAGTTTGGATAGACCAACTCGGCGACCCTGGTGTCGTAGCCGGCGAGCGATGACCAGATAGCCTTGTGATCAATCTTCTGGCTGTCATCGTCCATGTTGGTCAGACCCGTGTTCACCATGTCAATGTCGGCATTCTCGTAGTGGGCCTTGATCATCGCCAGCGACATTCTTGCACCAGCCCGGGTACATGAAGCTTTCCAGCTTATGATACGCTCGAGGGCTTGGCGCAGAATCTCCGAATACTTCGTGACGGAATCCACCGCCTTGATGTTGATATTCAGGGGATTGGCAATTTCCTTTGCTTTCTTGATGGTGGTACCGATGAAGTTGCCGGCAAGGACCATGCATTCCTTTGGCAGAGGAGGATTATTGGTTAAACCAACAGGATCTGCATTTCTAGCCAACCAATGGAGTACATGAGTTCAGATTAAATAAATATTTAGAGTACATGGCTTACAGAAGTACAATACGGAGATTTCTTACCAAAGATGCTCGGCTCGGTTTGTTGGAGCGTCTCCACCATGGAGTCCCGTTCTTGTCGGAGGACCTTGTAAGCCTCAAGGTTGCGTTTATTCCACTCTTAGGCAGCTTTCTTCTGCTCCTTGAGGATCGCAATTTCCTCCTTCAGTCGGTTGTTCTCCGTGTTGGCAGACTCATGCACGGATTTCATAGACGCTTCATGCATCTTCAGAGTGTCAACCCTCTCCTTCTTCAGGATCATGTTCTCGCTATCCATCAGTTCTATGTGCTTGGATTGCTTGACAATATCCTTCGCCTTGGCAATAGTTTCTACATGTCAGAGAAATAACAGTGCAAAATGAGTAGTTAGAGAGTGATGGCACAAGGCCAAGTTTGAGTGCCAAATTGAAAAGAAAAACAGACTCTTGCTCTTGGTGATTTGATCCTTCAAGAAGGCAGTTTTACCCTTTTCAGCTTCCAGGTCAGCACGCATCTTGTGGAACTTCTCGTTGACGACGCCTCTTCGAGCATTCTCATTCTGCGAAAAATATCAAAGTTACTTAGTATACTTGGAGCATCTAGCCAGATAAATATCCACCTAAAGGCTTGGGGGCTACATTGAGAGTTTTTAACTCGGCAAAATGCTTTGTCTTTCTTTAAGCATCTAGTCGGAACTAATTCTGTTTCAACTAGAGGCTTGGGGGCTACAGTATTGAAATTTACAAACACTACGTAAGCTACTCTAAAAGTATCTAGTCGGAATAATTCATTCAAACTACATACTTGGGGGCTACAGTGCGAAGTTTTCTAACTTAGTCACTCTTAGAGCATTCAGACACAGACCTATAGTTTTCCGTCTAAATCCTCAGGGGCTACAATGGGATACTACATATGAAATGCAAAAGGCATACAAAACATACAAGTGCAATGATCTTGCGGTTGGTGGCGCTCTCGGCAAGTATCTTGCTGAAGGCAAGGCTGTTTCCATGCAGGATGTCTGCCTGCTTGAGCAACTCCTCAAGACTACATGTCGAAGAATTCGACGCAGCACCAGGAACCAGAGTTGAGCTACTCGGTGTAAGCACCGGGTAGACGTTCTTTGGAAACTCTGATGGAGTCCTGGGTGTAGTGGCGCCGCCTGCGGCAGAAGTTCCGCCTTCCACCATCGTCTTACCGCTACCAGTGGCATCCTTAGCTAGAGCTACAGCCACTTTGGATGCGGTGATTTCTTGTGTCGCCTGCTCGACGACAACAGCAAGTTCCACAGCAACGCCTGCGTCCACTTCCATGGCGGAAGGTTCAGACATTACCTTGGCTGGAGACCTTGTCGGTGCGATAGAAAGCTTGACGTTGGGAGTCATAGGGGCAATGGCGGGAGATGCTTGGTGAAACATTTATTTGATGTTTTTAGAAGCGTGCAAAAGAATAAGTACAGGAACAAGACGAGCAAGGGACAATGTTAGATGTTAAGAAGCTTACACAACGGAATACCAATCATTCTTCTTTTCTCCGCCTCCAGGGAGGCGGTGGACTTCTTGGAGGCTCCACCCTCCGTCTTGTTCTTCTTGCCTACGCCAACAGCGTCAGAGGTAGAGCTCTTCCACTTACGCGCCAACAAAACATCTTCGTCGGACACGACGGTGACTTCCTTCATCTTGGGGTCATAGAGTTGGAAAGCCATGCTATCCTCGTCTATACTCTTTAGCTGTTAAGTGAATCCTGAAGTGTTAGATGCAATGGTAATTGCTAGACGGAAGAACTTGAGTATATGTCATACATGGAAAATAAACAAGTACCTCTAGGAACGTGCCGCCATCGAACATATCGTAGGTGATGGTGAAGCCACGCTTCCTGTCCTTCACCTTGACGATGTATTTGAGGTGGAGCTTGATTGAGTCACTCGAGAAGTTGTCCCCGGAGATGCGGAGGCTATCCTCCCTATCCTTGGTATACTGGTGAATGAGCTCGCGCGGTGCTGCAAAGGCTGGATCCTCCTAATGAACCAGCACATGGCTAGGTCCAACCCGGTCAGACCCGTGTCTATGAGCCAATCGATCCTCCTAACAGCATGGTAGGCTTCATCGTCGGAGGTAAGGAGGGCATGGGATCTCCATGTCGGTACTTCAGCGGTGGCCTCATTGACAAAGTCTGGGTACGATGCTTCTTCGCCAGCCAGAGGGATATCTGGGCCATAGAAGTACATCCTCTACCAGTTTTTCAAGACTCGTGGCCTACAATGTCGGGGAACCGCCGGCTAGGCCGGATCTTGAAGCTAATGGTTCAACAATTTATTGGCTCATCCTTGCTCACTCCTGCTTCCCTCTTGACGGTGAAAAAAATATATAAACATATCTAACCTAGGCCTAATTCCTAGGTAGCCCTCACAAAGCGCCGCGTAGTTGCTGAGCGCAAGAATGCTATTTGGAGAAAGGTTCTAAGGTTGAACTCGGTAGTGGCTAAGGACCTCTATGAATAAGTCGGATATTGGGAGGGAGAAACCGCGTACCAGTTGGGCTTTGAGGTTACAAAAGTGGGGGTGCTTTAGCAAAGGGAATCCCAGTAATATTTCTTTTCTCCGCCTCCAGGGCGGCGGTAGTCTTTTTGAAGGCTCCACCCTCCGTATTTTTCTTCTTGCCTCCGTCGGCAGCGTCAGAGGTGGAGCTCTTCCACTTTCGCGTCAATGGAGCATCGTCGTCGGACACGACGGTGACTTCCTTCATATTTGGAACATAGATTTGAGGAGCCATGCTGTCCTCATCTATGTCGCTAAGCTGTAAGGTGAAGAACCACCGTGTTAGATGAGATGACAATTGTTAGACAGAAGAACTCGAGTATATGTCATACACGGAAGATAAACAGTTACCTTTGGGCACTTGCTATCTACGAACATGTCGTAGGTGATGGTGAAGCCACGCTTCTTGTCCTTCACCTTGACTATGTCCTTAAGACGGAGCTTGACGGAGTCGGTCGAGAAATTGTCCACGGAGATGAAGAGGCTATCCCTTCTATCGCTAGTATACTCGTGCATCAGCTTCGCACGGTGCTGTACAGGCTGGATTCGTCTGATGAACCAGCACATGGCTAGGTCCAAGCCGGTCAAACCCATATCTACGAACCACTCTATCCGCCTCATGGCGCGGGAAGCGTCGATGTCAGAGGAAAGGGAGGCCTAGGATCTCCATGTTGAAGTTTCGGCGGCGGCTCCATCGATGAAGTCCGGGTACGTTACTTCTCGGCCGGCCAGAGGGATATCTGGGCCGTAGAAGTAAGTACGCTGTCAGTTCTTACAGGACTCATGGCCGACGATGTCGGGGAACCGCCGGCCAGGACGGATCTTGAAGCTTATGGTGCCACAATTTCTAAGTTCGTCCTTACTGGCTCTGGCTTCACGCTTGACGGTGAAGAAATACATGAAGAGATCTAGCCTAGGCTTAATCCCTAAGTAAACCTCGCAGAGCGCCATGTAATTGCTGAGCGCTAGGATACTATTGGGAGAAAGTTTTTGGGGCTGGACTCGGTAGTGGTTCAAGACGGAAAGGAAGAAGTTAGAGATGGGCAGGGAGACACCGCGTACCAATTGTGCTTTGAGGTACACCTTTTATCTGGCATGGGGAGAAAGTGTGACCTCGCCTTCCGGCGTTGCCCGCCAGGCGAGCTCCTCCGTCGCGGGGAGATAGCCCTCGACGATCAGCTCCTTGATGTCGCGGTCCGTGATGTCTGAACCGCGCCAATCGCCCTTGTGGGAGTCGTTGTCCTCCTCCAGCAGCTCTAGCGCCGTCGGATTATGGTCGCCGCCGGTGGTCTCGACCATCGCGGAGATGGGGATGACCAGGCCCTCTGGGGGTACGATGACAGAGCTCGCCGGCTTCGCCGCAGCTTCGCCCGACGCCGTCATCAAGGGAGTAGAGCCGCTGCTGGCCATTGTGCGAGTTTGGAAGTGAGTGGCAAGATTGAGTGTTAGGGTTTTTAGCAAGGTTGTGCGGAGAGCTCGAGGAGGCGCTCAGTGGAGGAAGAAGACGATGCGAGGAGAGAATGAGGTGAAAAGTAAATTTTCCATCGCAGTTACTATTTATGATCTCCAGCATCAAGATTCATGCAGCCTGATCGGACGGTTGCCGCGTAGACGACGTGTGTGCGGATGTGCGCTGAAATTTCGCCACGTCCCAACCGTCACCGCCAGAGGTTCGTATCGCTCGCACGGGAAAAGTGGACATGATTGCGTTCTCTGCATGTGTAAGTTACGAGGCGTCGCTGACCTACGTCTACGTCGCCCTAGATGACATAGGCAGATCAGCCATCACATCAGAAGATTCTGTCATGGATGGATCCAGTCCGGCTACGGAAGAGTACGATGGAAGATTCAGCAATTCTACGACTTACAAGTTCAAGATGGAGAAAACCTTGCAGGGTTCTTTGGGAGGACTACAAGATATTGCTTGACGATTTGCTGACATCCATCTAGACGGAGCATTCCACGTGAAGAGGCAAGAGGGCGCAAGATCTCGGAGTTCTCCGGGGGCTACTGTTGGGGATATGCTATATGGGTATCCTCATAGCATGTCTCCTATTCGGATAACCCGGGTGGCCCATAGTTGGTAGCATGGCCTATGGCCTGCTAGGCGGCCCAGTTAGATGGATCCAGAAGGGAGGCCCTTTGTCACGATCCGGGATCAGGGCTAGACAAATACCAGATCCTCATCTTATATAAGCCTAACCTATATTCCGAAATGCGCAGGGAAAGATCGGTAACATTACAGAACATACAAACCATACATTAATAAGGTAAACTCTTTAGAGAGTTACAAACCAGTCATACAAGCCAGGGGTCACAGACCCATAATTACTTCAAACAACGGATGCAAACAAGTTGTTCTAAACAACAAACTTAGCAAAGGGCCTAAGAGGCCATAACAGAAGTAGCGACCCTTCCATAGATCCTAGGCTGCTGCTCGGGAACCCCAACTACTCATCGACTTTGATGTAGAAACCACCTTCAGTTGGAGTAGCATCATATATATAAAACATCAACGAAGCAAGGCTGAGTACAGGGTGTGCTCCCCAAGACTTATGGCTAGTGGAGTTATTTCGCCTAAAGCCATCCTTTGTTTTCAAAACAAGAGGGAGAAGAGACTCGTCTAGTCAGATCATTTTCAAATGGGGATAAGAAGACTTCAACTATAGCTCTTAAAATCATCTTTGATATCCACCAAGTATCATCATCAATTGAACCTCTCTTCCCACACTACCCCCTCAACAACCCCGAGGAAAAGTATTCCGGATCTCAATTTAGTTGACAAGATTTAACATTCGGTTATAGTTCTCTAGGATCACATAATCCATTCCCAAGTCGTCGTTAACCGTGGACACGACTTTTTGAAAAGATTAATAACCCTACAGGGGTGCACAACTTTACCCACATGTACCAACCGATTCTTAATGCCTAATTTTTAGCCCTCTTCCTTGGAAGGCCGGCAGAGAGTGGTTGACCACGACCTTTACCTTGCTTTCGCCGAGACCATGAGTCACGGACTAGGGATATGCCGCCATAACGGGTCAAGTACTGAAGTCGGCCCTAATGATGTGTGTGGGGTTCAAGATTACGGATGCCGGGCATCTCTTGTTCCCGGCCATGCTTACCTACCTGTTATGAATGCACCTCCTTCACCTCCATTCAAGAACAACCAAGACGCGTATGTCGAATGGAAAGCCCAAACTATGTGACTCATGGAATCTACTAGGCAAGTTAGTGAGTCGAGGGGGTTTCCAGGCCCCCGTGTGTTTGTACGCTTATCTTGGTTTGATAGGCGAGAACATCAGGTCCTAAGGGTGGCAAGTATGGGACTACAAAAACCACAACCCACGTGGCCTCCCATACAAGCCTTAGCATGTTTATCATTCATATCTGATCACATCACAACATCCTACCATACTATATTCATTCACATCTCCGGTGCATCACATGAATGATCAGCATCAGACCACTAAGCATGGCTAAGATAGACTGAACTATGGCACTAGCGATGCTCATAAGCCAAACCCTAGTTATGCTAGGAGCGGTGGATCATGTAATATAGTTCACAAAGGAGAACATGCATCAGATAGGATTACTCTGTCTATTGATAAAATACTGTTGAACCGAATGCATATGAGGAGAATGAAATACTTTGTAATCATAGGATTCATATGTATGAGTGGGGCTTTGCTTGCCTTGTCTGTTGTTGGACTGATACTTCTCTTCGGTGGCGTTGACTTCAGCTTCGGGTTCGGTTCCTATTCGCGAGAACCAATCACCGGAAAAGAGAAAGCAGCACTCAACACATGGCATGTGCAATGCTCATACAATATGGATGATATGACAAGTTGAATAGTGTTGAATTGAACCCTAAAGCATGCTTGGTCACTTTAAAGGGGGTCCGAGATGTGCAAACCCTACAACAAGGGGATCATCGGAATAACCTATGGGGTTCAATTGGTTCTTCTAATTAAACTTGCTATCAGAGTTGATTAACAATGTATGGTTATAGCTTAATTAGATTGGTTTCATTTTTCTTATCATTTTGATATATTATTTGTATTTTTTTGATGTAAAATGAATTAGTTATGAATTTCCCAAATTTTAATTCATTTTAAATCATTTTTGGAATATTTGAAATAATTGCCAAACTTGGGCCCACATGTCAAACTTTTAATCATTTCAGAAAATATTTACAGAAAATAATAAAATCCTGACAGGTATGGCCCACCTGACATACATTTTCTATTTCAGAAATATATACAGAAAAAGTGGCGACGCAGCGTTCCGGGGGTTGCCGGAGTGGCGGGAGCGATGATGGCCGACGGCAACGGCTGCAGGTGGTCGACAGGGAGGGGCTAGAGGGCGAGAGAGAGGAAACGGAGTGGTCTGCGAGGACCAGAGGCTCACCCTGAGCACGATGGAGGTGGTGGCGAGGCGAGGCGAGCATGGGAGACGCCGGAATCGAAGAAGAACGCGGCGGCCGGAGCTCGGAGAGGTGAGGTCGAGGGCGACCATTCAGAGCGCCCGCATCCGATTCCTTCGGGGAGAAGCACCAGGGCGACGAGGCGGAGATCAAGGCGGGTTCGACGGGGAACAGGAAGGCTTCAAACGGCGGTGGTGCGAAGCTCTGGCCGGACTAGGTTCGGCCATGGAGCGGGAGAACTAGGGAGGGGAGAAAGTGGCGGTTTAGGGTTAGTCGAGTAGATCTTGTAGATGCTCGTGGGCGGCGGCACGAATCGCGGCACTGGCGAGCATCACAACACGGACGAGCGGAGGAGGAAGCCACACCGAGCTGCTTTTGTCTAGAGGAAGATGACAGGCGAAGGGGTACGGGCCTGGCTAGGCCAGCTTGGGCCCCGAGTGGGCTGGCTGCTGGCGGTAGAAAGAGAGAGGGAGGTGGGCTCGGCCCAGTTAGAGTAGACAGATGTTTTTATTTCCAGAAATGTTTTTTATTTCTGATTTCCCTTTTGTATTTTTAATTCAAATATGTTTTGAATAATTTCAAATTACAGAACCAAGGGGCCCTTGGTACTGATTGGGCTCCATGCATTTTGTGTTTCTTTCCAAATACTTTTTCAAAACCAGATGAATGTTTCAAATAGAGAGGGGAGTCAGGGTTTAGGGTTTTGTTGGTTATTTCTTGATTAAACCAAAGTGCAAGTGTTATGCATGCATGCAATGCTCAAACATGTCCTTATTTATATTACATAAAAGGGTGGTATGTTACACCCATGCCGGATAAAGGAAGGCTACGGTTGGAGTCACCGGCGTACCCGGAGCCTTGGAGGACTAGTATTAGACGGTGTAGGACTCTATAACCTGTCCGGCTAGGACTTTTCCCTGTAACCCTAGGACCCGACGACTATATAAGTCGGGCCTATGGGAGCCTTTAGGGCACGATAACTTACAATCTCAGACAACCTCGCATAGCGAACCTATCTCTATAACTCGGCGTATTACCCTTATAGTGATTTATAGCAGGAGTAGGATTCCACCACCGTCGTGTGATCTGAACCTGGGTAAGCTGTGTTACCTCGTACCCGTCAACCGACCGCCTTCCCCCATGTCCCTAAACACGCACTGTGAGGACCCCTCCATGGCGTACTCGTCGGCAATACCACGACACCTACCACTACGTCCTGGGGCGTCAGGCGTTCGCCAAATTCATGGCAGTGCCCCACTACGCGTACAACGCGATGAAGCTCCGCGGCCCGCTCTGCATCATCACTATCCGCGCCAACCCCGACATGGACACAGAATGCGAGCCCAAAGGAGCTGAGCTCGCCGACGCCGTCCTAGCCGTAGAGGCGAACCACGCAGAGGAACTCGCCAAGTACACGAGCAGGGTCAACAATGATGACCCCACCATACTCAAGAATCCCAACTCGGAGGGTGGCGGTTCCACCGCATTCGAGGCGACGACGCACACTCGCAGCATCGAGATGGTCCCAGGCGACTCAAGCCAGACGGTGACGATCGGGACGGGCATGAGCCCAGCATAGGAAGGCGCGCTCATCGAGTTCCTACGTGAGAATCGCACCATCTTCGCATGGAAGCCATCCGACATGCCTAGTGTCCCGAGGGAACTCGCTGAGCATAAACTCAACGCCGACCCCAAAGCGCGACCCGTCAAACAGTCGTTGTGGCCCTTCAATGAAGTGCGCCGCCGAGCAATCGCCGAGGAGGTGCAGCGTGTACTCGCTGCCGGCTTCATTCGGCCAATCAAATACTCCAAGTTGCTGGCAAACCCAGTCCTGGTCGAGAAGAAATACGGGACGTGGAGAATGTGTATCAACTACACAAACCTCAACAGCGCCTTCCCGAAGGAGCAATTCTTCCTCCCGGGGATCGACCAAATCATCGACTCAACTGCGGGTTCAGAGTCACTATGCTTCCTTGATGCCTACTCTGGTTACAACCATATCAAAATGGTAGTCCAACACGAGGAGAAGATGGCGTTCATCACGCCATTCATAGCCTTCTGCTACACCGCCATGACCTTCGGCCTCAAGAACGTCGGGGCGACCTACCAGAGGGGCATGCAGGAGTGCCTTGCGAGCCAAATTGGCCGCAATATCCACGTCTACATCTCCGAAGTGGTAGTGAAATCCACTCGCCAGGGCGACCTACTGGATCAACACGATCTGGCAGAAACCTTCGCAAACCTGCGGAGGTATAAGATCAGGCTAAACCCAGGAAAGTGCACCTTCGGTGTACCTACTGGATAGTTTCTGGGGTACGTCGTCTCCAAGTGCGGGATCGAGGCGAACCCCACCAAGATCAACATGATCGCCCGGCTCGACAAACCCGAGTGCCTACACGACGTCCAAAAGCTGGCTGGGAGAGTCGCGGCTCTTAGTCGCTTCATCCCCCGGTTGGGCGAGCAGGCGATGCCCCTCTATCGCCTAATGCGCAAGAACGCCACATTCGAGTGGGACAAGGAGGCAGACATGCGCTCCACGCTCTCAAGGAGGTGCTACTCGCGGCACCACTACTTGCTTCCCCCGTCGACAAGGAGCCCATGCTCGTCTATGTCGCGGCCTCCAAGCGAGTCGTCAGCACCGTCATGGTCGTCGAACGACCAGAGGAGGGCAAGGAGAGCCTGGTGCAGCGACCTGTATACTACATCAGCCAAGTCCTCACTGAGTCGCGCCAGCGCTACCCGCAGTACCAAAAATTGGTATATGCGGTCTTCAGAGCCCGGCGGCGACTACCGCACTACTTCTAGGAGCACCCAATAATGGTCGTCTCCTCAGCACTGTTGCAGGACATCATTCGCAACCGTGAGGCGACCGGGCGAGTCGCCAAGTGGGCTGTCGAGATTGGCGTCCACAACATAAGGTACGAGCCGCGCAAGTCAATCAAGTTGCAGGCTCTCGTAGATTTTCTAGCCGACTGGTAGGAGGCCCAGCAGCCACAGAAACTCCCACACCTCCATTACTGGAGCCTACACTTCGACGGATCCAAGAATGCAGATGGTGCAAGGGCAGGGATCATACTCACATCTCCAAAGTGCGACAAGTTACACTACGTCATGTACCTCGACTTCACCCCATGCACCAACAACATGTCCGAGTACGAGGCGCTACTCCACGGCATGCGAGCAGCCAATGAGATGAACATCAATCGTCTGCACTGCTACGGCGACTCCGACCTCGTCACCGGGCAAGTCGCCGACACCTGCGATGCAGTATCCCCCACCATGGCGGCATACCGCCAAGAAGTGGACTAGCTGGGAGGCCACTTCGCGGGCTACTCCGTCGAGTGGATCAACAGGCGGAAGAACGAGGAGGCCGACGCACTCTCTCGCATTGGCTCAGCTCGACTCACACTGCGCGCCGGTGTCTTCCTCGACACCATCACCAAACCTTCCGTCTCTCCCCTGAGGGAGATCGACATCAGAATTCCGCTGCAACCAGAAGTAGCCCTAGTCGCAATGATCGACGAGCCAAGCGACTGGACAGCGCCATATGTCGCCTACCTGGAGGGAGGAACCCTACCCGCTGACGATACGGAGCCCCGGATGATGGCACGCCACTACTAATCCTTCGTCATCATCAACGGCGAGCTCCACAAGCGCAGCGTGACCGGCATGTTCCAACGCTGCGTCCAACCCGCAGAAGGACACAAGATCCTCCAGGACATCCACGCTGGCGACTGCGGCCACCATGCTGGCACCCGCTTCCTAGTCGCCAAGGCCATGCGACATGGCTTCTACTAGCTCACCGCACACGCCGACGCGGTCGACATCGTCCAACGCTGTGTCGGGTGCCAGAAGTACGCCAGTCAGACTCATGTACCGAGCTTGGCACTCAAGACCATCCCCATCACCTGGCCATTCGCCGTATGGGTCATGGACATGGTAGGCCCCTTTAAGAAGGCCCCCTCTGGCTTCACCCACCTCCTAGTCGCGGTTGACAAATTCACAAAGTGGGTGGAGGCCAAGCCATTATGCAAGTGCGACGGGAAGACAACCACAAAGTTCCTATGCAAGCTCATCTATTGCTACGGGTTCCCGAACAGCATCATCACGGACAACGGCACCAACTTCGCCAAAGGAGCCATAGCCGAATTCTGCGAGGAGCACAACATACGACTCAACATTGCCTCAGTCGCCCACCTGGAGTCCAACGGCCAGGCGGAATGCGTCAACCAGAGCATCCTCCACGGCCTGAAGCCGCGACTTCAAGTCCCACTTGAGTGAACTCCTGGATGGTGGATCGAAGAGCTCCCCACCATCATCTACGACATTCGCACCTCCTTCAACAGGTCAATAGGATTCACCCCTTCTTCATGGTGTACGGTGTCGAGGCCGTCATGCCAACCTACCTCTAGCACGACTCACCTCGGGTGGTCAACTACGCGGAGACTAACAATCAGCTTGCATGCCAAGACGGAGTCGACCAGCTCGATGAAGCGGGCGACCTAGCTTGCTCCCACACCGCCATCTACCAGCAAGGGCTTCGCCGCTACCACAGCCGACGAGTACGAACCCCCACCTTCCAGGAAGGAGACCTGGTACTGTGTCTGATCCAGGACAAGAAAGGCATGCACAAGCTCTCTCCCTCGTGGGACGGACCATTCGCCATCGGGCACGTCCTGGGCAACGACTCCTACTACCTCACCGACGTCCGTGGCGACGGAAAGCTCGACGTCAAGAGGCCATGGAATGTAAATCTCCTACGAAAGTTCTACACCTAGAACTCCAGACATGTACCTCCTACCCGCTATTAAATAAAGAAGATCGATTCTAAAAACATGTGTCCACTCTCCGTATTTTGTGCCCCTCGCACTCATAATAATAGCGCTATGCTACTCACAGAAGTCAACCCTTGGTGAAGCAAAAAAAGCCAACCCGGAGACCCATCAGAGTCGCCTCGCCCGACTGGCTTTCCGATCCAAGTGAACTGCATTCGCTTCCCACATTAACCCATTCCTCCACATCCTTGGCGTAGCGACTCGAACGGCAAAGTACCATGCTCGGGGACTGACGCTAGTCAAAACAGGAGCGGGCAGGGAAAAACGCCAAGTATGGGAGGGCGTCCTGGACTCGCCACACAACTGGTCCCACGGATCAGGTGGGGTGACGCTCTTAACACAATGCGCCCCGTCCTCACCTACCTCGGGCATGCGACTAGAACCGCCAAGTACCACGCTCAGGGACTTGGCCACCCGACCCTGTTCGCGCCTAGGAAAATGGCTAAGTACAGAGCACCCCTTAGAGTCGACATGCGACTGGCTTTCCGAGCCATGGCGAGTCGACCTTAACTTACTAACAGTTCAAACAACACATAAAAACGAGGTTAACCCCATAAAAGGGCGGACGCACTTGGGGAATCGCACGACCAAGAACCAAATAGAAAAACATTGAAAAAAGAATCCCTGCATTCCTTCAAAGCAGCAAAATTTGTCCGCTTAAAAGGGTATTTACATACTTATCCTAACTAATGTTGATCGGCAAACTATTATACTCCGCAAGCTTCGACGATGAGGCGCCACCGCCCTTGCGACAGCGGATAAAAGGAATCCACGGGTTCGACGGGTACGTTGTGAGCTCACCCGCCATGGCCGCACGAAACGGCTGCTCCACCTTGAAGTCGCGGTGCGCCGGTTTGGGGTCGTTCGGGGCAACGACCGTCTCCTGGTAAGGAATGAGGTCGCCCATCGCCCACACCCGATCGGCATACACCGCAGCCCGCTCGGTTAGCTTCAGCACTTCGCCGATTTTGAGTGTGCCCATCGATGAAGGGTACCCGCTCGTGATGTCGCCAAGGTCGAAGTCGTCAGGAAAGTGCGTGAGCCCAAGGCGCGAGCCCAAACCGCACCACGATGAAAGGTCGACCGCTCCATGAATTCTACAACAGTCGGGGCCTTCTCCAGGTAGTGCCATACCTCGACGAGGTCGCTAGGAATCACCTCCGTGGGCGAGATCTCCTGCAAATACGCCCGGATGTAGGTCACTGACAACGCGGCAGAATCAACCAGAGTGGTGACGCATTGCCGCGCGTGGTACGACTGCGCTTCTTCGGCATTATCAGTAGTCAGGCCTGCAACACACAAGAAAATAATAAGGGAGGCTCCAGCAAGATAACACGACCCACACGCTCGGGGACTCGCCAAAGAAAAACTCACCAATCAACTTGCGGCAGCGCTCCGGGATGAAATCCTAAAGACAGGAGAGGTCATCCTGCAGCCCGGCGACAAGCGCGTCTACCATCTTCAACTCCTCAATAGCAGAAGCAACGACCGCCTTGGCCCGCCCATCCTCCGAGGTCGCATCCGCCTTTGCCTCCTTGAGCTTTCACTCCAGGTCGGCGATTTGCTTCTCCACGGTGCTCAAGGAAGACTGTGCAGCCGTCAGTTCACTCATCGGAACCAGGCCCTAATGAGCCTTCTCCATCACGGCTGTGCTATCCTCTGCTTCAACAACACCATGATGATGAGAAGAACAAGGTTTACGACCAGCATAAAGCATGACAGTCACTAACCCGCAGTCGCTCCAAGCTGCTCGTTCGTGTCCCGAACAACGAGGAGCTCCTTCTCCACACGCTCCTTGGCGGCAAGCCGCTCCGCCGACTCACGCTGCAGACCCTGCGCATCCATGGAAGCGTTAGCAACGAAAATCCAAAGTGCCTAGCCGCTAAAATTCAGCGACTAGCCACTCGGGGACTGAGCAACGAAAATCCTAAGTTCGTAGCTGCTGAGATTCAGCGACTAGCCACTTGGGGACTTGGCAGCGAAAAAATTCTAAGTGCCTAGCCACTGAAATTCAGAGACTAGCCACTCGGGGACTGGGCAACGAAAATCCTAAGTGCCTAGCCGCTGAAATTCAGCGACCAGCCACTTGGGCGCTCGACTCAAAAAACAATAAGAAGCTGACCACTGAAATTCAGTGTCCCGATCCTCGGGGACTGGACAGACCTGGGTGGCGGCGCCTAGCATGTCTGAAGCTACGTTGCATCCATCGATTGGAGCACGAATGGAGTACGTCCGCGACGCTGCTGGACTTCAGTGCCGGTGGCCTCGGGCAATTGGTTTGATGGCACCGACGCACTCGCCGCGGAGGCCCTCGCTACAAATTGAAGGAACATCGCCACCGTGGCTCCCACACCACTCGAAGGCAGGCATGTCGCCCCAACCGAGGCCATAGGCTCCGCCCGCTACAACTCTGTGTCCACCGTAGCCCTCAGGGCTGCGTCCACTGCAATTGGAGCCTCGCTCGGGGCGACCGCTGGCTCGTCCAAAATTATGACGACCTCGTCACCCTTTACTTCCATTGCTCCTTCAATAGGCGCCTCGACCTTGTCTCCCTTCCTCTTCTTCGAAGGGTCGACTGGGGCCTCCACGGTACCCGATGGAACCTTGGCCACTGAAGGGTGACCTATCTTCTTCAGTCTAGTTCTGCAGAACAACTCCGTTCATAAACTCGCCAGTCGGACAGAAATCAAGCATACAAATGAAAGGATTAACGAACACTCACTTGGCGACTGGGATAAAACGTAGGCCAGTACGAATGCTGGCCGGCTTCTCCAACTCTGGCCCTAGTTTGCGATTGAGGCCCGTCTCAAACACACCCTGCGCCCAAGACACCGACGGATTCTTCGAGGAGGAGGCCGGGGCAGGAGGTTCAGTGGCGATCGCCGTGGGAGATCCTCTCGGCGGCGAGATTCCTGCAGCTGGAGCAGCCACGAGCCCGGTGATTGGGACGAAGGGCGGCGGCAGTGATGCCAACGGCATCTCGCCTTTCGCAACGGCTGTGCCGGCCGCCACGGTTGCATGCGTCGGTGCATCAGCTTTAGCTTCCTCGGCTACGCTGGTAGAATCGGAGCTACTCGCAGACCGCGGGGGTGATACTGGCTTAGCCGGCTTCTTCTTCTTCTTCTTCTTTGGTGGCGGTGGTTTGTTCTTTGACACCGTAGCTTCGCGCCACGAGGTGTATTTGGGGAGTTCATCCTCATCTTTGTCGTGAGCCTTGAGGCTCTTGCTGGCCTCGAGCTTGTGCTGATGCTCCTGCGAGTTCTAAGAACCGTGGATGCGGCGACCTCCACGGCCTCCTCACCACCATCGTCATCATCATCATCATCATCGCTACCCCCATCACTCCTGACATCGCCCTTGTCTGGCGAAGACTCGCTTTCATACTCGCTGGACGAGTTCGAATTCTCGTCGTCTGCGGATGGAAGCCAACCTTCCACCACCTGGAACAACTACGACAACAAAATGAAATTAGCACGACCACGAATGCAA
This sequence comes from Avena insularis, assembly GCA_023614405.1. Classification (NCBI taxonomy): domain Eukaryota; kingdom Viridiplantae; phylum Streptophyta; class Magnoliopsida; order Poales; family Poaceae; genus Avena; species Avena insularis. The sequence continues at coordinate 93,633,424 of CM042685.1, read as the reverse complement.
AACTGCAACTGCGAAGTGCACAAAGGGTAAAAGGGCTCACCGTTGGAGCTTGGCGTTTCGCGGTGTAAGGGGCGACACCGGCCTTCGCGTCGAGGTACTCTGCCTTGGATATCTTCTTCAAGGCCAAGGTGTAGTCCTGGATCCTCCACTCGGCGTGATAGGACTTCGTCGGGTTGTCCTTGCCCGTGTATTCATACATATAGTGGGCGCGACTGGCCAAAGACACTAGCCTCCGCCCAAACCAGCAATTGTACAAATTGATGGTCTGGAGGCCATTCTTCTTCAGGTTGCGGATCGTCTACAACATCTCGTCGACGACCATCCGCTGGTCCAACGGGATATTGGTGACTTGGAGCCGACGTGGCTCGGGCCGGTCGGCGGAGTACATCGGAATCGCCACCTAGTCGGCCGAGGGCGACTCGGTCACGTAGAACCAACTCTTCTTCCATTCGTTTGCCGCCTTCTTCGGTAGCATCAGATGGAAGAAGGACGCCTTCGACTTCAGCTAAAAGGTTAGGCCGCCCGCGGCCAACATCGGGCCGCCTGCTTCTTCGCGGCCGATCCTCCCGTGGAACAGTTCTTGCCATAGGGGGAAATACGGTCGGCAACCCAGGTAGCACTCGCAAAACTCCACGAAGACGGCGAGTTGCTCGATGCTATGCGGCCCTAGGTCCGATGGTTGGATGTCGTAATAGGCACAAAAGCGGTGGAAGATGAGGGAAGTGGGGAATCCGAGACCCCGCTCCAGATGGCTTGGGAAGTAGATGAACTCCCCCTCGCACAGATCTGGAATCACCTCTCTAGCCGCAGGGATGCGCCATCTCCCGGGGCGGAGGATCCCTGCCTCTTCGAACAACTTCAACAGCACCTTCGTGCACTTGGATCTGCCCCATGGTTCCGCTGGAGGCGCCATCGATTGAGGGATCTAGGGGCTATGAACTGCTCTGGGTCGCAGCGCGGAATGGAGGATTGGGAATGCACGAGATCGGAGGAAGTGTGGGAATGTTCTTCCCTCGCTCGTCACTCTCCTTATATAGCGGTTGCTACCCTCCATCTTCGGGGAGCCGTTACCACATGGTAATTACACTTATATTACCATTGGATTACCCAACGGCTACTTTGACCAGCGCTGACGGTCCAACTTCATCCACTTGACTCGTTGTTTTCAACGACTTGATGATTCCCTGACCTGATCACTATGAGAGTGACTCAACTATTCGCCGACCTATTCGCCCAGCTGCGATTCGACTAGTCGCTGTTATTGCGACTAAAATGACTAGTTCTTTCTTTTATTCAGGAGTCTACCACCGATTCGACTGGGTGTCCCAATTGGACCCGCATACTCCGACTGCCAACGAACACCTGCGACGAATCAACAAAGGCCTCAGGGACTACTGATGGGGATATGCCGACCGGGGTATACTCAGCAGGACGTTTCCTACTGGCCCAAGGTGCCAGCGAGTGGGCCTGCACGACGGCGACTGGATCGAGACTTGGCAAGGACCCAGGCGACTAGAAGATGGAGGCCCAGAAGCGTATCTAGGCCATTCTGATTAGGTCAAGAACCCTCTGGATCCTTAACTAATTCGGTTGTAGATCTGTAAACTCTAGGGAGGTGAGCCTATATAAATCTCCCGTAGGGTACGCATAGAGGACATGTTCCATCATACACCCCAGCGACTCGCCGCCCAGTCGTCGAGCTAGCCCTTGTACTCTCTCCATAATACAATCTAGTAGGAGTAGGTCTTTACCCTCCGGGGGGCGAACCTGGGTAAATCCTTGTGTCTCCGGCCTCATCTCGCACCGCAGATGGCTGGCCACCCTTGCCCTTCGTTCTACTACTCGCTGCCGATTGCAGCATCTGCTGTGGCCATACCCACGACACTTTATATACGGAGCTTCCAAGGTGGAATTTTGCAGAACCGTGTAGTGTTCTTAGTGAAATAATGTCCGTCCCTACATATTATAGATTTGCTTCCTAGTGTGCCTTTTCCACTCAGTCTCCCCTCATGCCGTGATTTAGGAACACCAATCAACTTAATGTCAGGAATAAAGTCAACATAAAACTCAATGACCTCCTCTATTCCATAGCCCTTCGAAATGCTTCCTTCTGGCCTAGCACGGTGATGAAAATATTTCTTCAAAGGGGAACATATTGTGTAGAAATATAGGACCCAAAATGGTAATCTCGTCAACTAGGTGTACCAGCAGATGCGTCATAATATTGAAGAAGGATGGTGGGAACACCAGCTCCAAACAAACGGGACACTGGACCACATCATTTTGTAACCTCGGTAGAATTTATGGATCGACTACTTTCTAAGAAATAGCATCGAGGAATGTACATAGCTTCACAATGGGAAGTTGAACATTTTTTCCGGTAGAATCCCCCTCAATGCAACCGGAAAGCAATTGCGTCATAAGCACATGACAGTCATGGGACTTTAGGTTCTAGAATTTTTTCTCGGCCATATTTATTATTTCATTTATATTCGACGAGAAGCCAGACGGGACATTCATACTGCTTAGGACTTCAAAAAAAATCCGTCTCTTCTTTGGTAAGAGCATATCTGGCAGCACTTAGACGTCCTTTATTTGTATTTATTGGATGCATGTCGTCTCCGTCTTTCATACTTTGCTTGTCCTGCCGTGCTTCTGGTGTATCTTTTATCTTTCCATACACGCCCATAAAGCCTAGCGGGTTCACGCAAAGATTCTTCGTCACGTGCATCACATCGATTGCAGAGCTGTGACACCCCCGGGATTAAGGCTAGACAAATCCCACACCATCGTCTGAACATAAGCCTAACCTAATCTCGAAAGCGTATAGAGAGAAAATTGGTAACACAACAGTGACCCTACAACACAAAAATTATTACAACGAACTCATAACTGAGTAGAGAACCAAAAATATTACAAGCAGAGGTCACTGACCACAAACATCAGACAACGGAAGGCAAATTATGCTATTAAGTATAGCAAACTTAACAAATGGCCTAAGAGGCCTGAAGCATAACGATGACGTCCAATCCATAGATCCCAGACTGTCGGCTGGGAACTCCAAACTACTCGTCAATGTCGATGCGGTAAAGAACTCATCTTCTTATGGTAACACTTACTCTCCTGCAAAAGTATCAACAAAGAAAGGGTGAGTACAGGGTGTACTCCGTAAGACTTATGGCTGGTGGAGTTCTTTTGCATACATCCATATTTTTTGTAAGACAAGAGGGAGAAGAATCTCGACTAATCAGAGTATTTTAAAAGGGTATAATAGAATGGTATCTCTAGCTTTGATCATCTTTTGATATCCACCAAATCTTCATCAGCTGAACCTATCTAGGATCACCCCTTCGATCACTAAGGAAGCATCTTTAAGCACACATTATTTAACTTTCCAGGTTTTACGATTAGGTTAAACTTCTCTATGATCTTCACGTCTGTTCCCAAGTCGTCCATAACCGCGGACACGGCTTTTCGAAAAGATTAATAACCCTTCAGGGGTGTACAACTTTACCCACACGTACTAACCTTCTCTTAATGCCAGTACATTAGCCCTCTTCCTTGGAAGGCCGGCAGAGGGTGGTTAGACACGACCTTTACCTTGCTTTCGCCGAGACCATGAGTCACGCACTAGGGAGATACCACCGTAATGGGTCGAGTCCCGAAGCCGGTCCCTAATGATGTGTGCGGGGTTCAAGATTATGGATGCCGGGCATCTCTTGTTCCCGGCCACGCTTACCTACCTATTATGAATGCACCTCCTTCACCTCCATTCAAGAACAATCAAGATGCCTATGTCGAATGGAAATCCCAAACTATGTGACTCATGGAATCTACTCGGCAAGTTAGTTGGTCAAGGGAGTTTCCAGGCCCTCGTGTGGCTGTATGCTCGTCTTGGGTCAAGAGGCAAGAACATGTGGCAAGTATGGGACTGCAAAAACCACAACCCATGTGGCCTCCCATACAAACCTTAGCATGTTTTGTATCCATCTATGATCATATCATGTCATCCAGTCATACTAGGTTCATTCGTAGTTCTGATTCACCAACCGAATGGATCAGTGGTAACATCTAAGCATGGCTAGGCACAACAAGTGTAACAGCTCTAGCAACGCTTCACAAGCCAAATCCTAGTTTATGCTAGGAGTAGTGGATCAGGAAATATAGGATACAAAGGAAACATGCATCAGATAGGATTACTCTATCTATTGATAAAAGACTAGAATCGTATGCACATGGCAAGAATTGAAATGCTTGAAAACATAGGATTATATCATGTGTGTGGCTTCGCTTGCCTTTGCCAGTTGATATTCAGAAAGCAGAGTTCCTGAGACCTGGTACTTGACTTGGTTACAATTGGTCAAGTATTGGTCTTCCAGCTTCGACGGTGTTAATCTCGATCTTTAGTCTTGGACTCAGTCTCAATTCAGATATCGTATTCTACCGGAGAAGAACCAAACACCAAAAAGAAAGGGAAATAATCAACACATGGCATCGATGCAATGCTCAAGTAAGGATGATGATATGACAAGTTCAAAGTTATTGAAATTGAAACCCTAAACATGCTTGGTCATTTTAAACGGAGTCCGAGAGGTCAAAACCCTAGAACAGGGGAATCCTCGGAATCACCTACGGAGTTCAATTGGTTCTTCTAATTAAACTTGTAGTTAAAGTTATTAAACAATTCATGATTATAGCTTAGTTAGATAGTTCTCATTTTTCTGACATTTTGATATATTATTTGTATTTTTCTGATTTAAAATGAATTAGCTATGAATTTCTTCATTTTTAAATTCATTTTAAATAATTTTTAGAATATTATGAAATAATTTTACATTTTGAAATTACTTTAACATTTTTATTAAACAAAAAACATTTCTGATAATATTTATATTACTTACAGGATGGACCCACCTGTCATATATTTGTTATTTACTGAAATGATTTATGGAAAACATTTAAAATAAAAGAAAACTGGGAAATGACCTCATGCTGATGTCATGCTGACATCAGCAATGTAGGATTTCTCAGGATGGGGTCGTGCTCGGCGATAGGGGATGCGCGGGGCTGCGAGGAGTAACACGCTGGAAAGAGGGGATCACAGCGAGTAGTTTAGGGGTGGAGCCGCCATGTATTGGTCACCGGAGAGGCAACCACGGTGAGCTTGTGCGGCGGCAAGGGGAGGTGCACGGTGCTATGGTGAACCAGAGAGGGAGAGGCGAATCGAAGATGTCCATGAGGACCGCAGGCTCACCAGCAAGCTAACAGAGTAGTCGGGGAGGAGAGGCGAGGTCCAGAGGGATGACAGGAATGACGGCGAGCTCCATCGGTGAAGGATAGGACGATGTCATGGACCTCGACACAAAGCACCCCGGCTCGATTCCTTTAGGGAGTGGCATCAGCGCATCGAGGTGGAGCCGGTGGCAGTCACAGATCGTCCTGGATGGCTGGAGACGGCGGGGACAACGGCGAGGTCTGGCTAGGGTTTTGGGCAGAGAGGGGATTCTGCGAGAGAGCGAGAGAGAATGATACTAGTATGGGGAGAGAGAGCACAACACGATCTTATCCTTGCATCCAGGGGCAGCAACGAGCATCGCGACGCGAGGAGATCGACGGCGCGCGCGCTAGGAAGACGACGAACAGGGGAGGCCGAAGCGGTACCGGGCCTGGGATGGGCTGTGCTGGGCTTCTGCGGGATGCACGCGAGCAACAGGTAGCACAGGGATGGTTTGGTACGGCCTGGTTGCTGCTCTGACTCTATTTTTTTATTTAGAACACTTTCCTTTTCTGTTTTTGTTTTTCTATTTGTATATTCAAATTCAAATCTGTTTTGAATAATTTCAAATTACCAGAACTTTTGTAAATATTTAAAATACCATGGAGACAATTTATAACCATTTGGGTTCCAAATAATTTTGTAGTTTTCGAATATAGCAAAACCCTTTTGAATACATTTCAAATAGAGAGGGAAACTATTAGGGTTTAAGGTTTTTATTTGATCTAGTTTTCTTGCATGCATTTCAGATGATGATGATGCTCATGAAGGCACAAACAAATCCTAGTTAGGATTTAATAAAACTAGGGTTGTTACAAGAGCGGACCTCTAGAACTTTCCAATAGGGTAGCTCCCAATATATAGATTTATTCTTCCACATGGGCACATGTCCGTCAACGTCATTTGGAACAGATTGACCGCCAGTGCCCTTTCCAAAGATTACTTCTAGATCCTTGACCATACCAAATAAATCATCACTAGTACGGCAGATACGCTTCTTCCAGTGATTTTCCTAACCATTGAAATGCTTGCCTTTCTTTCTAACGGGATGCCTGGCCAAAAGATATCGACGATTCCCTAGGTACACATTATTCCTACCTTTATCCAAATATATACTTTCACTATCATCTAAACAATCCGTGCATGCATTGTATCCCTTGTTTGACTGTCCTGAAAGGTTAATAAGAGCAGGCCAATCATGGATGGTTACGAACAACTAATGGTCTTAGATACACATCAATCTCATTGTCGGGTTGCTTCGGCCCTTGGATGAGAACTGGCATTATAATGAACTTCCGCTTCATGCTAAACCAAGGAGGCAGGTTATATATACATAGAGTTACAGGCCAACTGTTATGGCTGAAGCTCTACTCTCCAAAAGGATTCATGCAATCTGTACTTAGACCAAACCTTAAGTTCCTCGCGTCATATGCAAAGTTTGGGTACTCTCTATCGAGTTTTCTCCATTGCGACCCATAAGCGGGGTGTCCCAACATCGAGTCTTTCCCGCGCTCTTCTTTGTGCCCTCTAAACAAATTTTTCAATCGTGGTATTATAGGAGGTTACCATATCACCTTTGCAGGAACCCTCTTCCTGGGGCGCTGCTCGCCCTCAACATCACCAGGGTCATCTCGTCTGATCTTATAACGCAATGCGCCACATACCGGGCATGCATCCAAATTCTCGTACTCCCCACCGCGATATATTATGCAGTCATTAATGCATGCATGTATCTTCTGCACATCTAGTCCTAGAGGACACACGACCTTCTTTGCCTTGTATGTACTGACAGGCAATTCGTTATCCTTTGGAAGCTTCTTCTTCCAAATTTTCAGTAGCTTCTCAAATCCCTTGTCAGATAAACCATTCTCTGCTTTCCATTGTAGTAATTCCAGTGTGGTACCGAGCTTTATGTTGCTATCTTCGCAATTTGGGTATAACAATTTTTTGTGATCCTCTAACATGCGCTCCAACTTCTTCGTCTCGTTTCCATTTTCACATTCGCTCCATGCATGAAGAATGGCCTGACGAAGATCATCAGCAGTCTCATCTAATGCCCGTTCTTCACCTTCTTCTTGTTCATTGTCTTCTAGTGCAGTACCACCGTATTTAGGAAACATTGGATAGTTGTCTTCTAGCATAACACCGCTTTCTCCATGCATTGTCCAACAAATATAGCCGGACATGAAACCTGATTGAATAAGGTGGATGTGAATGGTTTTGGATGAAGAGTAGTCCTTCTCATTTCGACAGACAAGACACGGACAACATATAAAACCATTCCGCTTGTTTGCCTCAGCCAAATCGAGGAAAGAATGCACGCCTTTAATGAACGCGTCATACATCGGGGAGCGTCATACATCCATTCTCGGCTCATCTGCAGTATAACTAAAATTTTCTATCATATAAAAAGTTTGGATCATTTTTACTAAAGTTACTTTTACAAATCTAAAATTTTACATGTACTAATTTTTGAATTGGATAAAACTGTTAATATAAAAATGTTGATATTTAATTATTTCTCTAGAAGTGAAAACCTTATTCAATTCTGAGATCTGAAACTCTTAAAATGCACATCTCAACTTTTAGTAACTTTTTGTATAATCAAACTATGCTTAAAATTACACATCTAAAATTGCCTCTACACTTCTAAGCATGAAATCCCTCTCTACTTCTAGAGCATTGAGCTACACTATAACAATAAGAGATGAAAGATTGAATTTGCTAACCATTTTAGAAGCTTGGATTGATAGATGATGCCACCAAATCTTGACAAAGTTTGGATTGATAGTTGCCACCAAATTGGAAAAAAAATGAGGATGAACTTGAGATGTACCTTTGAGGAAATTAGGCAGCGAGTAGTAGAACGAAGGGCAAGAGCGGCCAGCCATCTGCGGTCCGAGATGAGGGCGGAGACACAAGGTTTTACCTAGGTTCGGCCCCCGGAGGATAAAGACCTACTCCTGCTAGATTGTATTATGGAGAGAGTACAAGGGCAAGCTCGATGGCTAGGCGGCGAGTCACTGGTGTGTATGATGGCACGTCCCTCTATGCATACCCTAGGGAGGTTTATATAGGCTCACCTCGCTAGGGTTTACAGATCTACAACCTAATTAGTTAAGGATTCAGAGGGTTCTTGACCTAATCCGACTGGGCCTAGCTATGCTTCTAGGCCTCCAGCTTCCAGTCGCCTTGGTCCTTGCCAAGTCTCGATCCAGTCGCCGTCCTGCAGGCCCACTCGCTGGCAGCTTGGGCCAGTAGGAAACATCCTACTGGGTATACCCTGGTCGGCATATCCCCACCAGTAGTCCCCGAGGCCGTCGTTGATTCGTCGCAGGTGTTCGTTGGCAGTTAGAGTATGCGGGTCCAATTCGGACGCCCAGTCGAATCTGCGATGGACTCCCTGAATAAAAGAAGGAACTAGTCATTTTAGTCGCAATAACATTGACTAGTCGAATCGCAGCTTGACGAATGGGTCAGCGAGTAGTCGAGTCACCGTTATGGTGATCTGGTCGGCGAATCATCAAGTCGCTGGAAACAGTGAGTCAAGTAGAAGAAGTTGGACAGCCAGCGCTGGTCAAACTAGCCGTTGGTAATCCAATGTTAATATCGGCGTAATTACCGCGTGGTAACGGCTCCCCGAAGATGGCGGGTAACAATTGCTATATAAGGAGAGTGATGGGTGAGGGACGAGCATTTCCCACACTTCCTCCGATCTCGCGCACTCCAAATCCTCCATTCCGCGCAGCGACCAGAGCGACTCATAGCCCCAGATCCTCCAATCGATGGCGCCTCCGCCGGAACCATGGGGCATTCGAGGAGGATGGGATCCTCCATGCAGGGAGATGGTGCATCCCCGTGGCTGGAGAGGTGATCCCAGATTCGCACGAGGGAGAGTTCATCTGCTTCGCCAGCCACTTGGAACGGGGGCTCGGATTCCCCACTTCCCTCTTCTTCCGCCGCTTCGGCGCCTACTACGACATCCAACCGTCGGACCTAGGGCCGCACAGCATCGAGCTGCTTACCATCTTCCTGGCGTTTTGCGAGTGCTACCTAGGCTTCTGGTCGTATTTCCCTTTATGGCAAGATCTGTTTCATGGGCGGATCGGCCGTGAAGAGGCAGGCGGCCCGATGTTGTCCGCGGGCGGCCTGACCTTTCAGCTGAAGTCGAATGCGCCTTTTTTTGATTTGATGCTGCCGAAGAAGGCGCAAACGAATGGAAGAAGAGTTTGTTCTATGCGACCGAGTCGCCTCCGGTTGACGAGGTGGCGCTTCCAATGTACTCCGCCGACCGGCCCGAGCCGCGTCGGCTTCAGGTCACCAAGTTCCCGTTGGACCAACGGATGGTCATCGACGAGATGTTGCAGATGATCCGCAACTTGAAGAAGAAGGGCCTTCAAACCATCAAATTGTACAATTGTTGCTTCGGGCGGCGGCTAGTGCCTCTGGCCAGTCGCGCCCACTACATGTATGAGTATACGGGTAAGGATGACCCGACGAAGTCCTGCCGATCCGAGTGGAGGCTCAATGACTACACCTCGGCCTTGAAGAAGATCACCGAGGCGGAGTATCTTGACACGAAGGCCGGTGTCGCACCTTACAGCGCGAAACGCCAAGCCCCAACGGTGAGTTCTTTTACTTCTTATGCACTCACAGTCGCAGTTTTGCATTCACGGTCGTGTTAATTCCGCTTCGTTGTTCAGTTGTTCCAAGTGGTGGAAGGTTGGCTTCCACCCGCAGATGACGATAACTCGAACTCGTCCGCCGAGGACGAGAGTGAGTCTTCACCCAACAAGGGCGATGCCAGAAGTGACGGGGGCGATGATGATGATGATGACGATGAAGATAGTGGGGACGAAGCAGTGGAGGTCGCCACACCCACGGTTCACAAGACCCGTGCAGCATCAACGCGAGCTCGATGCCAGCAAGATCCTCGAGGCCCACGACAAAGACGATGACGAGCTCCCCGAGCACACCCTGCAACGCAAGGCTACGCCCTCGAAGAAGAAACCACCGCCACCGATGAAGAAGCCGGTTAAACCGGTGTCACCACCTTGTCCCACGAGTAGCTTCGATGCTACCAGCGCGGCCGAGGAAGCTAGGGACGACGCACCGGCGCCTGCGACCATGGCGGCTGGCGCGGCCGTTGGGGAAGATGAGATGTCGTTGGCGTCGCTGCCGCCGCCTTTCGTATCAATCGCCGGACTCACGGCCGCTTCAGCCTTGGGGACCTCGCCACCGAGGGGATCTCCCCCGGAAATCGCCACTAATGCCCTTGCCACGGCCTCGTCATCGAATAAGCTGACAGTGTCTTGGGCACAGTGTGTGTTCGAGACGAGCCTCAGTCAGAAACTGGGTCGGAGTTGGAGAAGCCGGCTAGTATTCGTATTGGCCTACGTTTTATTCCGGTCGCCAAGTGAGTATTTCTGATCCTTCCGTTTTTCCACTCGATTCATGTCCGATTGGCGAGTTTACTAACGACATTGTTCTGCAGGACTGAAGTGAAGAAGATAGGTCACCCTTCGGTGGCCAAGGTTCCATTGGGTGCCGTGGAGGCACTAGTCGACCCTTCGAAGAAGAGGAAGGGCGACGAGGTCGAGGCGCCTGCTGAAGGCGCAAAGAAAGCAAAGGGCGTCGAGGTCGTCACGATTTCGGAAGAGCCGGTAGTCGCCCCGCCTCACGCTCCAATTGCAGTGGGCACAGCTCCGAGGGCCAGGTGGACACGGAGTCACAGCGGGCAGAGCCTGTGGCCTCGGTTGGGGCGACAGGCCCACCCTCGAGTGGTGCGGGAGCCATGGTGGCGATGTTCCCTCGCTTTGTAGCGAGGGCCTCTACGGCGAGTGCATCGGTGTTGTCAAGCCAGTTGCCCGAGGTCGTCGATACGGAAGTCGAATAGCGTCGCGGGCGTACTCCCTTCGTTCTCCCATCGGTAATTGCAATGGAGCTTCACGGCATGCTAAGAGCCGCCATCCAGGTATGCCCAGTCCCCGAGGATCGGGCCACTGATTTCAGTGGTCGGATTCTTATTGATTTTTTGTTGTCCAGTCCTGGAGTGGCTAGTCGCTGAATTTCAGCGGCTAGGCACTTAGGATTATTTTGCTGTCCAGCCCCTGAGTGGCTAGTCGCTTAATTTCAGCGGCTAGACACATAGGATTTTTTTGCTGTCTAGTGCCCGAGTGGTTGGTCGCTGAATTTCAGCGGCTAGGCACTTAGTATTTTCATTGCTGATGCTTCCATGATGGCGCAGGGCCTGTAGCGCGAGTCGGCGGAGCAGCTTGCCGGCAGGGAGCATGTGGCGAGGAAGCTCCTCGTTGTTCGGGAAACGAACGAGCAGCTTCGAGCAACTGCGGGTGAGTGGCCATCGTGCTTGATGCTCATTATAGACCTTGTTCTTCGCGTATTCATGATTTTGTTGGTGTAGAGGATAGCACAGTCGCGGTGGAGAAGGCTCGTGAGGGCCTGATTCCGGCGAGTGAACTAACGGCTATGCAGTCGTCCTTGAGCACCACGAAGAAGCAAATCGCCGACCTGGAGCGGGACCTCAAGCAGGCAAAAGCGGAGGCGGCCTCGGCGGATGAGAGGGCCAAGGAAGTCGTTGCTTCTGCTGCTGAGGAGCAGAAGATGTCAGATGCGCTCGTCGTCGGGCTGCAGGACGACCTCTCCAGTCATCAGGACTTCATCACGGAGCGCTGTCACCCGTTGATTGGTGAGTTTTCTTTGGCGATTCCCCGATCGTGCGGGTTGCGTTGTTTTGCCAGAGCTTCCTACATTATTTGCTTGTATGTTGCAGGCAGGATTACTGATGATGCCGAAGAGGCACAGTCGTACGACGTGAGGCAATGCGTCACCACTCTGGTTGATTCTATCGCGTTGTCAACGACCTGCATTCGGGCTTATCTGCAGTACATATCGCCCACGGAGGTGATCCCCAGTGACCTCGTTGTGGTCTGGCGCTACTTGGAGAAGGCACCGGCTATTGTGGAATTCGTGACGCAGTCGGCCTTTCGTCGTGGTGCGGCGACTGCGCTAAGCCTTGGGCTCGCACATTTTCCTGACGACTATGACCTTGACGATGTCACGAGCGGGTACCCCTCGTCGATGGGCACAGTCAAGATCGCCGAAGTGCTGAAGCTAACCGAGCGGGTTGCGGTGTACGCCGGCCATGTGTGGGCGATGGGCGACCACATTCCTTACCAGGAAACGGTCGTTGCCCCAAATGAACCCTAACCGGCGCACCGTGACTTCAAGGTGGAGCAGCCATTCCGAGAGGACATGGTGGGTGAGCTCACGACATACCCGTCGAACCTGTGGATTCCTTTTATCCGCAGTCGCAGCAGTGGTGGCGCCTTATCGTCGAAGCCTGCGTAGTAGAATAGTGTGCCGATCGGCGTTAATTAAAAGAAGTATGTAACTACCCTTGTAAGCGAACAAACTTGTCTGCTTTGAAGGAATGTAAGCGTGCTTTTGTCAATGTTTTGTGGTTTGATTGTTGGTTGTGCGAGTCCCCAAGCGCATCTGCCATTTTATGGGGTTAAACTCGTTTTTATGTGTTGTTCGAACTGTTGGTGAGTTAAGGTCGACTCAACATGGCTTGGAAATCCAGTCGCATGGCGACTCCAAGGGTTGCTCTGTACTTGGCCATTTTGCCAGAAGCGAACGGCGTCGGGTGGCCGAGTCCCCGAGCGTGGTACTTGGCGGTTCTAGTCGCATGCCCAAGGTAGGTGAGGATGGGGCGCGTTGCGTTAGGCGCGTCACTCCACCTGACCCGTAGGACCCGACGCGTGGCGAGTCCAGGACGCGCTCTCATACTTGGCGTTTTACCCTGGCCACTCCTGTTTGGACTGGCGTCAGTCCCCGAGCGTGGTACCTTGCCGTTTGTGTCGCTGCGCCAAGGATGTGGAGGACTGGGTCGCTGTGGGAAGCGAATGCAGTTGTCTTGGCTCGAAAAGCTAGTCGAGCAAGGCGAATCTGATGGGGCTCCGGGTTGGCTTTATTCGTGGACGATACGAGGCCGGAATTTATTTGGGTGCCCTCGTATCGCACTACTTGGCCGTGCCGGTCGCGTCACCAAGGGTTGACTTCTGCGAGTAGCATAACACTGTTATGACGAGTGCGAGTTGCACAAGATACGAAGAGTGGACACACGTTGTGCGAATCGATCTTATTTATTTCATAGAGGGTAGGAGGTACATGTCTGGTGTTCTAGGAGTAGAACTTCAGTAGGAGGTTTACATTCCATGGCCGCTTGACGTCGAGTTTTCCGTCGCCTCGGACGTTGACGAGGTAGTAGGCATCGTTCCCAGGACTCGCCCGATGGTGAATGGTCCCTCCCCAGGGGGGAGAGTTTGTGCATGCCTTCTTGTCCTGGATCAGACGCAATACCAGGTCGCCTTCCTGGAAGGTGTGTGTCTGTACTCGCCGACTGTGGTAGCGGCGAAGCCCTTGCTGGTAGATGGCGGTGAGAGAGCGAGCTAGGTCGCATGCTTCGTCGAGCTGGTCGACTCCGTTTTGGCGTGCAAGCTCGTTGTCGGCCTCTGCATAGTTGACCACCCGAGGCGAGTCATGCTCGAGGTCGGTTGGCATGATGGCCTCGACATCGTACACCATGAAGAAGGGGGTGAATCCTGTCGACTTGTTGACGGAGTTACAGATGCCCCAGATGACGGAGGGGAGATCTTCGACCCAACACCCAGGAGTTCGCTCGAGTGGAACTTGCAGTCGTGGCTTTAGGCCATGGAGGATGCTCGGGTTGGCGCGTTCCGCCTGGCCGTTGGACTCCGGGTGGGCGACTGAGGCGAGGTCGAGTCGTATGTTGTGCTCCTCACAGAATTCGGCCATGGCTCCTTTAGCGAAGTTGGTGTCGTTGTCTGTGATGATGCTGTGCGGGAACCCATAGCGATAGATGAATTTGGTGGCGGTCTTCCCGTCGCACTTGCGGACTGGCTTAGCCTCCACCCATTTTGTGAATTTGTCGACTGCGGCCAGGAGGTGGGTGTAGCCAGAGGAGGCCTACCATGTCCATGCCCCACACGGCGAATGGCCAGGTGATGGGGATGGTCTTGAGCGCCAACCTCGGCACGTGAGTCTGGTTGGCATACTTCTGGCACCCGACACAGCGTTGGACGATGTCAACCACTTTGGCGTGTGCGGTGAGCCAGTAAAAGTCATGTCGCATGGCCTTGGCGACTATAGAGCGGGCGCTAGCATGGTGGCCGCAGTCGCCAGCGTGGATGTCCTGGAGGATCTTGCGTCCTTCTGCGGGTTGGACGCAGCGTTGGAACACGCCGGTCATGCTGCGCTTGTGGAGCTCGCCGTTGATGATGATGAGGGATTTGCAGTGGCGTGCTATCATCCGGGCCTCCGTTTCGTCACCGGGTAGGGTGCCTCCCTCCAGGTATGCGACGTATGGCGCGGTCCAGTCGCTTGGCTCGGTGATCATTGCGACCAGGGCCGCGTCCGATTGCAGCGGAATTCCGATGTCGATCTCCCTCGGGGGAGAGACGGAAGGCTTGGAGATGGTGTCGAGGAAGACACCGACGGGCGGCGCGAGTCGAGACGAGCCAAAGCGGGAGAGTGCATCGGCCTCCTTGTTCTTCCGCCGGTCGATCCAATCGACGGAGTAGCCTACAAAGTGGCCTCCCAGCTGGTCCACTGCTTGGCGGTATGCCACCATGGTGGGGGATACTGCATCGCAAGTGCCAGCGACTTGCCCGGTGATGAGGTCGGAGTCGCCGTAGCAGCGCAGGCGATTGATGTTCATCTCCTTGGCTGCTCACATGCCGTTGAGGAGCGCCTCGTACTCGGCCATATTGTTGGTCCAGGGGTGAAGTCAAGGTGCAGGACATAGCGTAGCTTGTCGCCCTTTGGAGATGTGTGGACAATCCCTGCCCTTGCATCATCTGCATTCTTGGAGCCATTGAAGTGTAGGGACCAGTAGGGGAGGTAAGGCAGTTTCTCTGGATGCTGGGCCTCCACCCAGTCGGCGAGAAAGTATTCAAGAGCTTGCGACTTGATCGCCTTGCGCAGCTCATACCTGATGTTGTGGACTCTGATCTCGACGGCTCACTTGGTGACTCGGCCGGTCACCTCATGGTTTTGGATGATGTCCTACAGCGGTGCTGAGGAGACGATCGTTATTGGGTGCTCCTGGAAGTAGTGCGGCAGTCGCCGCTGGGCTCTGAAGACCACATATACCAAATTTTGGTACTGCGGGTAGCGCTGACGCGACTCGGTGAGGACTTCGCGGATGTAGTATACAAGTCGCTGCACCGGGCATTCCTTTCCCTCATCTAGTCATTCCACGACCATGATGGCGCTGACGACTCGCTCGGAGGCCGCGACATAGACGAGCATGGGCTCCTTGTCGGCAGGGTCGGCGAGTAGCACCTCCTTGAGAGCGTGGAGCGTGTCGTCTGCCTCCTTGTCCCACTGGAACGTGGGGTTCGTGCACATTAGGCGGTAGTGGGGCATCTCCTTCTCGCCTAGCCGGGGGATGAAGTGACTGAGAGCCGTGACTCGCCCGGCCAACTTCTGGACGTCGCGCAGGCACTCGGGTCTGCCGATCCGGGCGATCGTGTTGATCTTGGTGGGGTTCGCCTCGATCCCTCGCTTGGAGACGACATACCCCAGCAGCTATCCAGTAGGTACACCGAAGGTGCATTTTCTAGGGTTTAGCTTTATCTTGTACCTCCGCAGGTTTGCGAAGGTTTCCGCCAGGTCGGCGAGTAGATCGCCCTGGCGAGTGGACTTCACCACCACGTTGTCGATGTAGACGTGGATGTTGCGGCCAATTTGGCTCGCAAGGCACTCCTGCATGCACCTCTGGTAGGTGGCCCAAGCGTTCTTGAGGCCAAAGGTCATGGCGGTGTAGCAGAAGGCTCCGAATGGCGTGATGAACGCCGTCTTATCCTCGTCCTCGTCTGACATTTTTATCTGGTTGTAACTAGAGTAGGCGTCAAGGTAGCATAGCGACTTCGAGCCCGCGGTCGATTTGATGATTTGGTTGATCCGCGGGAGGACGAACTGCTCCTTCGGGCAGGCGCTGTTGAGGTTTGTGTAATCGATACACATTCTCCAGGTCTCATTTTTCTTCTCGACCAGGACTAGGTTTTCCAGCCACTTGGAATATTTGATTGGCCGGATGAAGCCTGCAGCGAGTACGTACGACACCTCCTGGGTGTTTTCTCGGTGGTTCTCTTCATGTCGGATGGCTTCCATGCGAAGATGGCGCGATTCTCACGTAGGAACTCGATGAGCGTGCCTTCCTATGATGGGCTCATGCCTGTCCCTATAGTCACCGTCTGGCTCGAGTTGCCTGGGACTAGCTCGACGGTCCGAGTGTGCGTCGTTGCCTCGAATGCGGTGGAGCCGCCACCCTCCGAGTTGGGTTTCTAGAGTATGGTGGGGTCGTCGTTGTTGACCCCGCTTGTGTACTTGGCAAGCTCCTCCGCGTGGTGCGCCTCTGCGTCTATGACGGCGTCGGGGAGCTCGGCGCCTTTGCCCTCGCACTCTGCGGCCATGTCGGAGTCGTCGTGGACAGTAATGATGCCGAACGGCCCGGGGAGCTTAATCGCGTCGTACGCGTAGTGGGGCGATGCCATGATTTTGGCGAACACCTGACGCCCTAGGACGCAGTGGTAGGGGCTTTTCAAAAGCACCAGATCAAAGACGATTCGCTCGGTGCGGAAGTTTCCTGGTGTGCCGAAGGTGACTGGCAACGTCACCTTGCCGATCAGGTACGCCTTCCGACCGGGGACGATGCCGTGGAAGGTGGTGTAGGTTGTCTCGATCATCGACTGCGGGAGATTCGATCCGGATATTCGATCCGGATACCTTGGGCTTGACCACCAGGGCGACTCGACCCGGATATTCGATCCGTGGAGAGTGGTCTTTGCGGCTCTAGGTGTTTTGTTGCTCGGACCAGTTAAGGACCTGGGTCATGCCGACCTGGGACACCGTGTTAACGGCGACGGCGCGGGCGATGACCTTCTTCTCGCACTTCGTGTTGAAGCTGGTGAAGGTCTGAAGTGAGCTCACGCCATTTCGAATATCCCGCCGTTTGGCAGGTGGTTGTCGGGGTCTTCCCTTGCATGTCGTGCCTTCTCAATCTACCTCAGGGACTTGTAGTCAGCGGTAGTGTGCGTGGAGGGTTTACCCTCCGTGCTGTAGAACACACATGGCTGGTTAAGGAGAGCCGTGGGGTCGAACCTTGGCTTCTCCATGTAGTTGCCACCATCGTGGTGAAACCTCTTTGGCTCGCGTGGAGCATACCCGGCGTTGGCGATGAAGTCGACTCGCCCGTCACCGTGTCGCTTGCCGGTGAGGCGAGTGTTGCTGTAGCGTAGCTCGGGTCATCTCCCGTTTTCGTGGCCGCTCATGCGGCGATTTCCTCCTAGCTCATCGTCGGTTTCTTGGTTTGGGTCCTCCTCCGCGTACCGCTTGGCGATCTCGAGGAGGTCCGGTATGTTGTCGAGTGTTTTGTACACCCGCTTGAGTTTGGCGACCAAGGTCTCGTAGCGGCACGAGATCTTAAAGAAGTGGATCGCAGTGTCTGGGTGGATCCGGCCGCGTTGGACCACAGGTCTTGCCACCGTTGGACTCATCTATGGGTCGGCTCGCGGTGTCCCTGGACACATCTCTCCAGGTCCTCGATGGTGGTGGCGCGGGTGTAGGAGCCCTCGAAGTGCCTGACGAAGGTGTCATGCATTTCCTTCCAGGAATCGATGCTGTCTGCGGGGAGGGTATTGATCCATTGCCGGCACGCTCCCTCCTTCATCAGGGGGAGGTAGCGAGCGGCGAGCAGGTCGGTGTGGCCGGCGATTCCCATCGCCATGAAGTACGTGTCCAGCCACATGGATGGGTCCTACGAGGGGTCGTACTTCTCAATCTCCTTCGGCGCCTTGAAGTTCGCCGGGTATTTTTTGCCTTGGGTCATCAATCCGAAGCACCGGGGTCCGACTCGGCTGAGCGATCCCCTTAGTTCGTCATCGCAACGGTTGCTGAGGGTATGCCTCAAGTCGTCGGGCTGGCATGCGCGCCAACTCTGGTTGTTGATGATGTGCGTTCGTGCATTGATTGGCTGCCCGTTGGCGGCGACGAAGTTGTTCGCCGGTCGCGGGTCGTTGGTGGAGAATGCTGTGTGTGCGGGTCCGTGTTGGAGCTACAGGGGCTCGGGTGGTGGGCAATTGATGGTGTTTTCCACCATCGGGCGGTCGCTCAAAGCCGCCCTGCTGCCTGACGAATGTGAGTACATGCGACCCTGTGAGTCGGCTCCCGTGTTTTGTTGCTCGAAGGCCTTGGCAAGTAGTGCCTTGGTGTACTGGATCTGCAGGGCGCCTTCCCCTGTCACGTTGATGTTGTCGACCGTGGCTCGGCTCGCGACGATGTTTTCCATCAGGGTGGAGAATAGAGGGAGGCCATTCGCGTCTCGCTCCCGCGAGGAGACCAGGATTCTTGGCTGATTCCGGGGGGGGGGGGGCGTGCGGCCGGGTGGTGGTGGCGGGGCGCCATTGGCCGTCGTGCCTGGTGGTGGTCGGGAGCTCCCTCCTGGTGGCGCGTTCTCGCAGATTGCATGCTCGGCTATGCGGGCCGTGTCGTTTTCATCGTCGAAGTTCAGGGCGCGGCCCTGAATGGTGGGGTTCAGGTGCGACCTGATGCGGAGTTGGTGGTAGCGCGAAATCTCCTGCGCTGTCACCTGCTCGAGGCAAAAAAATTCGCGCTCGGATTGTTCCTTGCTGAACGCCTCCTCCAACCTTAGGCGGAGTTCCTCGACCTCTGTCGCCATTGCGGTCGGCGGGATCGGCATGGAGAAGGGGTCTGGCTGGGCGTCCGCACCGTTCGCCATGTAGGCTGCGAAGTTGCGACCGCATCCGGCGTGGAAGTCACCGGAGTTCTCTGACCCGGAGTCGAAGTCAAGTATCCCAAGAATGAAAGTCTCCCACGTTCCAGACCTAGGTGAATGAGCCCGTGGGTGACGCGGTGACAATGGAGGCGGCAGCTGACACTGGGGTCACTGAGTCGGCATCGTCGTTGAGGGCCGCGTCGTCCGTGGCCACGGTGGTTACGGCCACGTTGTTGTTGGCCGAGTCGTACTCGGAGGCGAGGCGGTGGATGGTGCGGACCTGGCTCTCGGGGAGCCGGTCGCATGGTGGCGACTCGCGGATGCACGCCGAATCCTCCGAGATGATGATGTCGGTGAAGCCGATGAAGAGGGTGATCATGCCGACCGGCATGATCACGCTGTGCGTGATGGGGCGCGCCATCGCGACGTAGCTGCTCGGCAAGATCTGGAGGATCTCACCGATCGCGATCATGCGGCCGGTGGCGATCGTCTCGTTGACGGGCAAATTGGATCGCGCCACAGAACACCGGCCTGACCGGCCAGGCGCCACGGTGGGCGCCACTATCATTGGAATGGCCATGGTAGATGCTGCAATCGGCAGCGAGTAGTAGAATGAAGGGCAAGGGCGGATAGCCATCTGCGGTGCGAGAGGACAGCGGAGACACAAGGGTTCACCCAGGTTCGGCCCCCGGAGGGTAAAGACCTACTCCTGCTAGATTGTATTATGGAGAGAGTACAAGGGCGAGCTCGACGGCTAGGCGGCGAGTCGCTGGGGTGTATGATGGAATGTCCCTCTATGCATACCCTAGGGAGGTTTATAGATCTACAACCGAAATAGTTAAGCATTCGGAGGGTTCTTGACCTAATCCAACTGGGCCTAGCTATGCTTCTGGGCCTCCAGGTTCCAGTCGCCTGGGTCCTTGCCATGTCTCAATCCAGTCGCCGTCCTGCAGGCCCACTCGGTGGCAGCTTGGGCCACTAGGAAACGTCCTGCTGGGTATACCTCGGTCGGCATATCCCCATCAAGAACCGATACTAGATATTGAACTCTAGTCCCGGGTGGTCACAAGAACCCGGACTAACTATAGCAACGGGTCCCACAATAGCTCTAGTCCTGGCTTGTGTTACAAGCCTGGACTAGACGTTGTCCATGGACCAGGACTAGTTCTGTGGCGCCATCTAGCCGTTGCAAAGTTTACAAACCGAGACTAGTGCTAACACTAGTCCTGGTTCGAGACAGGGTCGGGACTAGAGGCTGGAGCAGCTCAAAACGAAAGGTCGTTTTTCTACTAGTGATAGGATTGCTTGTAATGGTCTTCGAAGTGGTTGTTTACAATAGTAGATTCAAAAAATGGACCCCTAGGAGCCGAATAATAAAAAAACGCCTCAGTATATAGCCTTAGGAGGTTTGACAAATCAATCGTCTCTAATACTTAGAGCGGTGAGCCATCTATTATTACAAGACACCTCAATTTGGTTGCGTGACACGTGTAGTTATGGCACCCGGTCACGGGCTACCCCCTTGAGTGCACCTCAGAAGGATGTTAATAAGAATCGCCTCTAAGAGTGGTTAGGGGAAGCGGTTAGGGTTCTACGCCGCCTCCTAGATTTACACCCTAGGAAAACTGAATTTGTGCATACTCAACGGTCAGTTCTAGAGGCAGAGTACGGACGAACTCCCACCTGCAGGTTATCCTTCCTCTCTACTCTTCTCTCTATTTGATTAATTTATTTCACTAGATTTAGTCTAACAATACCCAAGCTCTTGTTCATACACAGAGCTCGAGTTGTGTAAATTGTTCAGACACTTCTCCAGATCTGTATAGATGTGATTTTATTAATCTGTTTTGTTCCCCACTCTGTACTCTACAAAATGGGGTTTTCAGTTTGTTATGAATCTTTTCTTTGATCTTTTATTTTTTAAGTGAGCAGAACCAAGCTGCGGTGATGGAAATACATCCTATATGCATCCAGCTATGGCATAATTGTGGCCGTTCCAATAGGACTTTGGAGTGCTTCACCATCGTCCTGAACCAGCCTACCTTTTGGGAAGCAATGGTGATTAATTTTAGCCTCAATCTATCTACAAAGTCCTTCACTATCAGTTAATTAGAATGCCTAGATATGAACTAATATTATTGTACCGGTGCTTGGTAGCTAGCTAGGAATTTGAGTTTTTGTTGTTTGAGCATTTAGAAACATCCATGGGCCTATCTTGGAAAGTTTCCTTCAGATTTTATTAGTGATAAGCCATATATGCATCTCTGTTTCCTTTGGAATTTGTTAGAGAAATATCAATCAATTGTTTTCTCTTTTTGCCATATATGCATCTCTGTCTGGATCTGATATAAGCCACACATGAGTACATGCTTTTATGTTTTTTATATATCTTTGTATTAAATCTTCCTAGTGTTATATGTATCATTGTACCATGTGTATATATGTTAAAAATGCATTTTTTCCTACCGTTATATATCTTTGATTAGTAGTTTTCTGATTATTTTAGGAGTATTACTTTATTAGTTAGTAGTAAATTATTTCTACTATTATATGCATGATCAATATCACATATTTATTTGGTTTTTTCTCAGACTGTTCCTTCTCACTTCAAGGAAAAACTCAACCAATATGCCGATAAGTGGTTACCATCTTTGGCTGGAGAGCATAGGTTTGAGCTTTTCTTGCAAAAAAGGGAAGATGCTACATCGATAAGAGGGCCATTCTGGTTATCTTTCTTGAGGACATACAATGCTTCTATCCATGATGTGGTGACTTTTAGCTTAATCACAGAATATGATGATGAAGAAGATGAAGGAGATGATAGGTTTATGTTTAGTATCGAAGTACATGCCCCTAATGGTGATATCAAGGGATACTAGACTATTTATGGTATGTTTTTTCTCCATCAAATGTATGTACATTTGAATTTTTCATTTGGTGAATCCCTACAATATTTCTCCTTTTAATTGTAACTGAATTTTATAGGATTTAGGGTGCCATTTGTGGATCCCATCATTAGAGGTGTTTTCTACATGTGTGTTTTCACACATATGTATGCCATTACTGTGGAAGATATGTACGCCATTACATTTGAGATTCTGAAGGATGTAAGAGGAATATGCCGGCTGCATGATGATTTTTTCCATCTCTCTAACATCCAATACTATGTTACAAGCCTCAGTGCACTTAATCTAGCTAACAACAGCTTTGTGAGTTATTGTACCTATTAAGGAAATGGTTTCAATTTTACTTGTGTGTTTATGATTTACTAAGGTTTTTTAATTATTTCATCATTTTAGGTCATACCATCAAGCTTTGTACTTGGTTACAACATCCCAAAGAATGGCACAACATTGTTTCATGGTTATGGCATGGACGACATAATTACTGGCCAGTACACTATCTTGCGTGGCAGATTGAACCAGATAGTGTTCTCCAATGGTTGGAACCTCTTCTGTCACATGAACCAACTTCAAGGTGGCTCACTAGTTTCTGTGAGGGTGGAAATGAGGGAACACTGCATTGGCTTGTTCATGACGAAAATTCGATAGACCCTCTAAGGAAGACCCTGAATCTTTATTTTGTTTAGCTAGATCTAACGTAGGAACTATGTTAGAGATGTTGTGAACAACTATGTTTGAAGTATTTGGTGTTGCGAACAACTATGTTTGTAATATATTAACCTCCCTTACCTTTTGATCCTAAATCTGGAGTGTACAAGTATATCTGGAGTTCCGACTACATGAAATTCATGCAAAATAGTTTAAATTGGTGAAAAATAGTTTATATTGCTGATAAATTCATATTTGCCTAACCAAATGATCTCACAACCTCATTAAACATTGGAATTAGTCGATTTCTAGACACTTGCACCTTATTGCTATGCAACAAGCGTATGAACACTAGGAGATGTCATACCTTTAATGATAAGATCCAAGGTATGTACTACACCATATATTTTCTTCAATGCATATGAACCTAATTCAGTCTTAGGACTTAATTTAACACTAGTACGCATGTATAACCACCTTCGTTTGTCTTTTCGTCCTCAATAATTTTCAAATATTAGGATGACCAAAATCCGTATGGTCCGAATACATGCGGAGAACCCGAATAATTCGTTACGATAGAGACGATTATTTTTATAGGTCACCTCCTAAATAATCCAACCTTCCATTTAATATCGACAAACCCCCCATAGCCCAGCTTCCTCTCTTCTAGATATAGAGCTCCCCGTTCTCCTCCCCCCCGCTGCCCCTAATTCTAGAACGAGGACACCGTCATGCATCAACGCTGACTGGATCGACGATGCCAACACCCCCACCCCTCCCCCGCGACAAGATATATGGCAACGTGCCATATTTGCAAGACGCACTGCAAGGAAAGAATCTTGTCAATTGGCTCACTGTTCAGTGTTCATCTCGTACCTGGTTATTTCAAGAAATTAGTGGTATATTCTTCGACACTCATACAATTTAAATTCATCTCATACTTGTCAGCATATGAAAATGGTTAATTTAATGTGTGCTTTTGGTGCACAAACTGTCCCATGCAATGCAAGGGCACATTTCAATGAGCTCACAGGAGATATGGTGCAATTCTGAGCTTGTAGGCGGACATACACTTCTGAAGTGCGAAAAGGGCCTTCCAGGACTCGATTGGGAGGTGAAGGGTGGCTTCAGTTCATTGCTCATAACCATCTCATGGGAGATGGTTAGTTGGTGTGCTTTTCCTTACAAGGAGACAGACCAAGGATAACTGTCATCTATCTAAACAATGTTGGTGAAGAGGAAGAAGATGAGGAACCGCCTATAGACGAGTTATCACCAATTATCTCCCAGAGATGCAAACTTATTGATGGTGAGAAAGATCACCTCCAACAAATCATCCCTCCAAGTAATTCCATCATTGGGTTGCCATTTGTCTCCCGCTTAACGAAGACGAATGTCGAGAGACGCCTTATGGTAAGTATATCATGTCAACGAAGCTATACATATCGTTCTACTTGTGATAATGGTCGCGTGTAACATCGAGTCATCTTACCCTTGCATCATAGAAATTACCTAAGGAAATGGTATATAATCTTCATATCCCGGAAGATGGCATGGTTGGAGTATGCATTGGAGCACGAGGTGGGATCATCACTGTTTAGTACAAGACGGATTTTGATGGTCGCATCTCCTTCACCATTAATGGGTGGACTAGCTTCCTCCAAACCTAGTGTCTCCAGATTGGACAAGCCATACTCATCACTATGAGGCTGACCACCAGACGCAAGGACCTGCATATGATGTTCGTCAACGACATCAACAATGATTTGGCATCCCTACCGGACTCAAACTCGTAGGACGGATACTCGGAAGAGTACGTCGTGTGACCATAATAATATTGTTTGCTAAATTATTGTCTGAACCACAACTTTGTCAATAGCTAGCTAGTTTCATCTCTATGTTTTGGATAGACTACATGTTAATTAGCCATTTAACATTGAATGATAAGTGCTCTAGGCCACCGATCTCCTCTTCCAAATATTTCAATCTTAATGGGCCTCTTATCTCCCTTAATTACTTCATTTGCGTGAAATTTGAATTAGTCCTTTTAAAATTCGAGACGGTTGTAATTTCTAGCCACTTGAGGGAAGTACTTGGCGGCAAAATATGAAATTCGGATATTGTTAGAGACGTTTCCATTCTGAACCATCTGAGATTAGTAATTGGAGGCAAGATCTAAAAATATTTAGACAAATATTTTAGATCTATGAAACATTTTTTGTTCCTCGCCCACTAAGGTTAGTACTTGACCCCCACTGTCCACGGCCGCTGCTTCCGGGCCCTCCACCACCGCCACCTTCGGACCCCTTTCTCCCCTCCCTGTCGCCTCTGGTCTCCTGTGGTGCAGATGCTTTCCCTCGCCTCCGAGGACCCCTTTGTCGTCCAGGAAGGTATGCGTGAAAACCAAACCCTCAAAACCCTAATGTAGAGCTTTGATTTTGAAATTCTGGCATTTAATTTGACATTTTGCTTATCGAATTTAAAGTTTAGGGTTTCCGAGCTATAGAGACAAGATAGCGGCGTCGGGAGAGCCTCCCCCAATAACTGTCCCACCTCATTTCTCCATGTATACATCTCAAAATCTGTAATATTTTATTGATTCCTCATTGTTCGTTTCTTGTCTAGCAATATGGATTTAATTGTCACTTCATTAGTCTGCTTGCACCTTGTTTATTCGATGAATTTCAAATTATTTGGATTTGTAAGCTTTTTATTAATGTACGATAAAAATAACAAGAACTGTGTTTATGTTTTCAGTCTATTTATTAGATGGGAACCTGCAGTGATTTTGCAATAGTGCTATGTACTGATGACAGTGTTGCCATTCGCTCTGTCAGTTTTGAATTCCAGTCATCAGTAGATACCACTAAGAGGATTGAGCATAGAGGTATCAAAGAACATCAAAATTCAAGTCATCCGTTTTAAATTTGTATGTGTTTAGACTGTAGAGACAGGATTATTCCACCAAACTGAAATTTGTATAGTTATTACATCAGTGCCTCAACACAAGGGGAACACTGATTTTGATAAGCAAAGCCTTTTTTAAAACGACATGTATATGAAACAAGATCATGTATACTTCCTTTTAGACTGGTGTGAACCCGAATTCCCACCAAAAATCAAGTACTACGTTTACATGTTTCCCTATTCATCTATCGTGCAAAAGAAGTGCAAGATGGTATATTCTTGAACACGTGATAAACAATGCTACCCTGTGATATTCAAATACTTCCAGTAGTGAAATGCTAATTCTTCAACTATTTGTATTTGCGCAGACTTTTGGAGCTGGGTTGACAAAAAAATATCTAAAGAATCGCCTTGTTGAACCAAGTGATGTCCATGTTTGGCAAATGAAGAGCAAGAAGCCAAAGATGGTTACGATGAAGATTGGAGCTACTAGGTCAAATACAATCTTGAAGAATGGATGGGAGAAGCTTGTGAGAAGCTTCAACTTAAAGCATGATAGCATTGACATATTCAGCTTTGATGAAATAGATAATGGAGAGGTATATATTCTATTTCAGAAACTTCCACCGGGCGGCCCATTACTACTATAGTATGAATTATGCTTATCCGATGTATGTACTCCACATTGTATGCACTGTCATAATGTAATGGCTAAATATGTATGGATTTCACCAACTATTGGGTTAATGTTAATTATTAATATAATGGTCTTCTTTTGACTGGCTACTATAAGTTCTTGAGTTAATCCGTCTATCTGGCCGCTGAATCATGATTATGTGTGTTATCAGCTATGATCGAGTTTGAATTAGCATGCTACTATTTAAAATGGTATACACACACTAGAGACGGTCACTTTAAAAAGCAGCTTCGAGGCACACTAGTTCTAGAGATGGTATTTGTTATAATCCAAGTCAGGTCGCCATACTATTCGAGATGGTCCATAGTATAGGCCATATGCGGTTGAAGAGTTCTTGAAAGAGGTCATAAATATTGCCCATCTCCATTTGGTAGATGTTAGAGGAATTTGAGTTTTTGCACCGTATGAGGCCGCGTATTCTAGAGCCGTAAAGAAAAACTGGCTCAGGTGGTGCTCTCTTAGAATCTATGTGCTTGAGCCAGAACGAGAGACCGTCTGAGGCCTCTGGGAAATTTACATCTCTAAGTAGCGAGTTTATACTAGTGTAGGAGATAACTCAGGAAGATCTCCAATCCAAGGATCTTCCCCTAAACACCACCCCAAGAGTCAGCAGAGAAACAGAAGATAGACCTCATCACCACTCTTCGGAAGTCTACTCGACCCTCCTTGTACCTGCAAAGATCATAATCAAGATGACAAGACTACCTGACACCGCCAATACTACTCTCCAAGGAGTAGAAAGCAACCCAAAGAATTGAGACTCTCCAAAGATGTCGCAAAGGCCCTTCTCTGCTATCGCTGCTAAAGATGCACCTAAAAGACCTCTAAACCTGCAAACCCCAAGACGAAAAACTGAAGAACTATCATTCTAGGAGTATTAACCCATCTTCTCAGTCCCCACCTCTGAAAGATCCATGTGTGAAAGCCCCTAGAGAAAGCACGGCCATCACTCCTTACTGCCAAAGTTTTGAATATCCCTCACACACCTGAGGAACTATAGTAACCAAAGCTAGTACACCAACTCGAAGGACAGCGACAAGATTCAAGAAGCACCTATGGATTAGCCTTCATAACCAGCACTCCCCCTTCCAATATATAGTATCGTGATGTAACTTCTAGGAACCCGTTTAGTAAGGCATCAAGTACCCTCGCCGTGGCTGACGCAGAACGGCTAAATTCTGTATAAACCATGTTTGATGATATGCAAATATGAAGCCCTTCATTGCGTGTTTTACCCATGATGTTGCATCAGACTCAAACCGGAATGACCCCATCTTATATGACCGCATCCCTATAACTTCAACCATAAACGGCATCCCCCAACCTATCGGACCCCTAGCTAACTCACAACTAACTACTCGGAAGATAGTTAAAATAGACCGCCTACCTCAAGAAGTGATAATTGACATCTCTTTAGAAGCCCCACTACCAGGTCGAATGAAGACACCCAACTCCATATAGGAGGTACAACATTCTTCCGACAACTCCAACACAGAAGGTCCGGTACTTCACCAAGCACCCTTAGTGTCTCTCTAAGGGGAAAGACTGCTTCTTTTCCCGCAAAACCAGAATAACCTCGAGAGAGTTGACCCCTAGCCGTCGCTAAGAGATGACCCTCCCTTAAACAAAGAGCACGGACCCCAGGAGAGGACAATAATCGACACTCCTCTAGAATTAGAAGATACTCTAGGAAAGTTCTCCATCACAAGGTTGACCGTCCATCCAACACCCCCGCTGTTTCAAGACCAAGAAGGCAGAAAAGATGACTTCATCAACAAAGGCTCAAAAAAGGCTCATCTCGTCGATTCCTCAAGAAGAAGGGACCATGTCGACGCTAAACCTACCTAGAATCGTCCTAAGGGGAAAAGACTAGCTTGATCTAAACCGATCAACCCACAGCCACTCTGCCTCGACCCATAGCTGACCAAAGATGTTTGTAGTAAATCTATTATCATCTAATTAATTCCACTTTTGAAATTTGTTAAGATGATGTTTGTACCTAACCCTACTCCTCCCAAATCTCGTTACGAGATTATTTTAAGGGGGATAGGTCAATAACATCCCAATTTCAGCAACCCTGATTTGTTGTCAAAAAGAAAAAAATCAGGGGAAAAATGCTTGTTAAGTGTTGCAATGTTTTCTTACTTATTTTCTTGTGTTCATGCAACTATTTGTGTATTAGGTAATATACTCCTTACCTCAACCTTAGTTGACAAAAAATATTTTACAAAATAAATCTCTTGCCTCATATTTCATATTCTCAAATGTTTTGACATTTCAAACTTGAGCCAAGCTTACTTTGACACAACATAGTATTTTAATAGTTTATATTAACAAAACGATGGAGACCTATATATAATCTCCTTATGTTTTCAAGAAAGAGCATTCATCTACTCTTATCTATAGGTTTTTCCATAACCTTTACTAAAACCTTTCATTTCCAATCTTGGTAGAAATACCAAGAGGAACTGATCTTACTTCAAATAACAACCTTTTCAAAACATCTTACCTCAAGTTAGGCTTGATGGTAACCTCAGTAGTATTTGGGTTTTAGCAAGATGTGTTGCCTTGATCTGTTGTTTTATGACCTCGATTGAACTTTTATGTGTGATGATTGTCTACTTAGGAAGTAGCATGAGCCAATCTAGGAGCTCATCCTCCGGGTCAAACCAATAGCTGGTTACCACCTATCTCAAACCAAGTAGATCTATCCTAAGTCATTCAAGTGACCCTCTAATCTACTTAACGAGATCAATCTTCGGCTAATCCTTTGTGTTAGCATCCAACTCACCAAAGACTCAATACAAGCATGTATCATCTCTACTCAACCTATACTCCCATATCAACCAATTTATGATGAGGATGGACCCTTGCTTTGTATCCAAATGTTTCCCTCTTCCATACTAGTCCAAACCCACAAATTGGCCAATTTGGCTAAGTATGAAATCCTTATCTGGATTCAACCTTTGAGAATCCACCTATTCTAATCTATGTGCTGTCTTGAGAATGTACTTGGACCATATTATAGTACACCTTTAGTACTACAAAATCCCACTCTTTCCCTTGGCTAAACTCTTCTTGAACTACTCATCATTAATGGTTTTGTAGTCAAGATAATAATCTTTTCTGCAAATCTTATCATCTCGCCTACTTTGGCAGAAGCTCACATCCATGTGCTACCTCCGCAGGACTAACTCTTTGCATGATTATGATCTACTAACCATTTTCTATCAATAACCTCTTCACTTGTTTCCATTGGATCCTTGTGCTTCTTAAACCCTCATGGTTTATAAGGCTTCATGATGCATCTGTTATGGTAGCCTTATTTTCAATAAAGTTTGCCAGCACTCCTATATCACCTCAAATACATCCAGGCCCAACTCTTGGAATCATGATCAGCTATACAACTTGGCCTATCCTCCATCTATCCCTTGTACCAAGGTGAAATCCGAGCTCCCTAATCCAACTAAGTTTAGGTGGTATAAAAATATCCAAACCCTAGATCATCCCCATCTAGTTCCCTTCCATTTTTAATGTGGAATTCCAAAACCCAAGGTTTGTTATAATATATACTTCATGATGACATCCTCCATCTTGGATATAATCATGTGCCAAATAATTTCCATAATTATTTGGAACCTACAACTATTTAATTTCCTTTATTTGCAAAATCTTAAAAACCTTATTTATTAAGACAAGTTTGTTTTTCTCCAAACTACTTTGCCAACTCCAGGCATAATTGATGCCTATATATCATACCCTATCTTCCCATGTCAAAATTAATAATTTTAAATCCTTTATTATTTCTTTTTTCCCTTTTTCTTAGATCGCAGAAACAACAAATAATTGTTCAGAAATACTTTTCTATCAAAATAAATTCCAAGAAAATTATCCCATCTATGATCTCGTATCCAGGACCATCTCACAAAAAACCCACCTTGTACAATGTAAAAATATCAAATGTGCTTCTATAAACCATTTCTGCACTTTTTGAATAAATGATATTAAGTGGACTAATAACCCTTGGAAAAATCCCTAACAATTCCTAGGGTAATGCATTACCCCTACCTAACCACCAGTACCATTTCCCCCTCCTCGCCAATGCAAAGTTTTACACTTCGTTCATAACTATCCTTCTGATCAAATTTGGAAAACCTAGCAAAACTTGAGATAAACCAAAATCTAACCTCCTACAACTTGGTCAACCTAACTTGTACAACACAATATACACTCCCCTGGTCGTTCACCACTGTATCATTCCACAGTATCTCACTTATTTCTATGTCCTTAGTGCTTGTATGAAAGACATTCCATACAAAATTTCACATCTTGTCCTTATCTCATTCAAAGTTGTTGCTACATCTCTCTGCCCTAGTTAGACCAGAAACCACCCCTCTCACATCTCCCACGCCCACAGCAAGGCCTGCCCCTAGTTCTCCCTCTTCACATTGTGTCCCCATGGAAATAGTCCATCACACACGACCCTCTTCAGTTTATAAAGCAAAAGTACAGTACCTCTCTCCCGTGCTTATCCATTTCAATCACTCACCCCTCCCCCCACATAACTCGCCCCAAGCTCTAGATCTCGACCAGCATCTCTCCCTCCCCATGGAGAAGGAGGATCTCTCCTCTTGGCCTCCTTAGAGAAATAGATTCCATGGTCAATCTCGACCTTCCCCAGCACCTCAGTTGCCTTCCACGCCCTCATGTAGATCCCTTGCACTTTCCTACCGAGCTCTTGCCCCTGCATGTCGCTGGACAGGAAGATTTCACTCTTTCGACCACTGCTTAAAAATGGTCTATGTACTCTCTCCCTTGAGCCTCTCCCTCTGCATGTGATGTTTTCGAAACCCCCATACTCCCCTGCATTCGAGCTTCCTCTTTTTCTTGCCCAGGGAACTCTGGCTCTGCTTCATCGCCGAGCTCCATCTAGCTCGCCTCGGATGCCTCCGTGCGAGATGCTGTCCGGGGCCGAACCTTCCCTCAGCGCCCCTTGATGGAGTCACCATACTCTGCCACGTGGCCCTGTAGACTCACCTATGCCGTAGACCTCCCTCAGGTGTGCCCCTGACCACCGCCAGCACGAACTAGGGTTTCCTCCGTGTCATCCTTATCTCAGTGAGGAAGAAAGCCATCCACCGTTCATCTAGTCCTAACCCAACAGCCCAAAACCCCCGGTACCCCTTCATCCATATCTCTCTCTGGCCACCGGGCCCCGCCAGATCGTCTTGAAATGCCCATTTAAATCCTTCCTTTTTACCCTAGAGCTGCACATTTCCTTTCCTTTTTGTATTCCATTTAAAATCAAGAACATAGTAGTTTAGTTTAAATCCAAAACTAAATAGAAAATACATCCAACCGGCTAAATCTTATTTGTACCCTATACCTACATGTTTTCTTAAACATGAAGCTCAGGAAAATACCCAAGATAAGGTTGGTAACCTTTCTTCTAATTATTATACAAGAAAATTCACTTTTGACCATTTAAATCTTTCTATAAGTTTGTTGTATCCAAATGGGGAAAATCCACATTGTACTGTAATCTATCTGTAATACCTTGCATGTACCCATGGCCCCATATTAAATTTCTCCCTATTTTTCCCTGGTAAAAATAAAAAAACATTTCCAAATCTACCTTTAGAAAATTCTCTAGGTCAAACCATAATGACTACTAATGTAATTCCAACTCTACAAACTCAATAGTATCAATATCCTTCAAACCACAGGATACCATAAATTATCAATCCATGGTTGAATTTTGGTGATTTAAACTATTGTATGCATGGTTTATTCACAAATGAAATTACCACAATTATAATGTAGATCCAATAAGAGTGATTCAAGTTCCTATAGAAGGTAATTAAAGGACCTAACATGTGTCCTTGGATTCATATCAAAATCTCCTATAGACTAAATCTGGTTAAAAAGACAATTACCCTCCAGAATTGTATTTCAGATTTTCCTGAGGGCATTCTGGTAAATATTTTTAAGTGATTCCAACTCTTAATGAATCATGCCATTAAACTCTACTGAACCACCCAAGTAAATAATTTTTTGAACTCCAGAACTCTTTTGGTGAATTTTATCAATACCTTTCTAATGATATCATTTTTGTATATTGATATCATATAGAAATAGACCTTGGTTTAAAAACCCTTTATCAAATATTCCTAGCCTCACAATTCTATTAAATAAAACCCCAAATGCTTTTCAAAAATTTCTGGTTTCTCTAAAGTCAAGAACTCAAAACCTACTGAATAATAAACTTGTATTGTAGAATTCTTAATGTATGTAATGATGCTTGTATGCCTTGTATTGAATGTGGTGTATTTTGTTTGCTTGTTTGCTCGATAACAGCGATAGTTGCGATTGTGTGACGCCGAGAAGAAAGAAGCCTCGGATTATTATTATCATTACTAGTAAAAAATAAGTCAAGTACATCTCGCTGGTCATAGGCAAGCCACCTTCTTCCTCATAAGCCCTTGTCCTAATATTTTACTTATGCATGTTTTATGTAATTGTTTATATAAATTGCATGGTTTTGCTAGTATGTTTGATATGCGAGGAAGGTTTGGCTCCTCCAAACCATTACCACCTTAGTACCATTAGGTACAACCCATTTGACGACTCCTAGTTGTCCTTTATTGTGTATGTGGTGCATAGCACCAACATCCCTTGGAGACCCCGTTTTAAGCCAAATTAAAAGTATAGGATGGGAAGACCCCGGAAAACGGTTTATAAAAATGTTTTACAAGAAAACCTTGGTGTGGTTTGGCCTGGCAAGAGAGTTTGAGAAAGAAAAAGATTTTGGTTTTACTAATGATGGTGAACTAGAGGAGGAAAACTATTTACAAAAATGCACCCGGTTCTTCGCAGTTTTGCCAGAACAATTAACCCGTGCATCCACATCACCCCGGAGTGGGACAGGGCTTTACCCAAAGTTAGTTCACTTTGATATGGGTATCCACACAAATACTTATACGGGATTATCTCCCTATAATTCTATAGTTCTTTTATGAAAAGGGTCAACTGCGAGGCAGTCACCTGGAGGATGTAGGATCACCCATGTGGGTGACCGGGCGATACTATGAGCCTCTCATAATGACGGCTTAGAAGGAGTTGGGATGCACTTCGGTTGGTCCGTGGATCCAGACGTCCCGATATTGAGGGGGACAACTCATAGGGTAGTGCCCATGTCGAAGTGGCTTTCCGAAGGTTTTGTTTGATTATCCAAGACCCGTATACCGAGGTATGACGACCCGTGATTTCTCATGGTGGATGTATCAAATCTTGTGGGTAAAGTGTACAGCCTCTGCAGAGTGTAAATCTATTTGAATAGCCGAGTCCTCAGAAATGGACGGTTGTGAAGGTTCCTGTAGAGCGGTGCTGGTGTTGTTTTCAAAAGGGAATTTGAAAAAGAAAGTGTTTTCTAAACCTGGTGGTCTGAAGGACACCAGAGAAGGATATTTGATGTTGAGGAGCCAAGAAGATGAAAACACGTACAATTGAGGGCCATGGAGATCAATGGGTGACCCAATCCGAGTTTTTCCAAAACTTTTCAAAAAGGTTTCCAAAAACATTTTTACAAAATCATTCAACAAAACCTTGTATATGCTGCATCTACAAGAGAAACTATTTTATAGAAGAACCTTTCATGGATCCCTTCTCCTACCATAGCCATATTTCATATATTCTTGTTATTATTATGCTCCTAAGGTGGTTTGTGAGTACATTCAAAGTACTCATCGGCTTTGTGCCTGGCTATTTACTTGGCCAGAGTTTACAGAATGAAGGAGATTGGTGGAGATACTGACATATATGCCAACTAGGACGTCTTCTCAGTCAGTTGCCTACAGGTTAAGGCATGACATGGGCTCTTCGTTCGAGGATGATCCGCTGCTGATGTGGTACTGCCATAGAGGAAACTATGTAAGTCTTCTACTCCATTAATTTAAGGATGTTGTTATGGTACTAGTCGATTATGATAACGGTTCATTGATCATGGGAACATGAATTGCAGGCATAACGGGGATTTTTGGACAATAAATCCGGGGTACCACATTACTATGGTGTATTATTACAACCTCTTCATAGTTCAGATCACCTATTAACATATGACTAGCTACAATAATATGACTATCTACCCTTTGCCAAGTATGAATCCCTGAAACCTTCACTTGTTCCACACTACTAGGAAAACAGCAGTTAGTGGCGCACCTGAAAAGATCATCTGTGGCGCACTAGAAGTGTGCCACGTGCCTTGCGCTACGGCTATCTCCCAGCCACGGCGCACTGCCTAGTGCGCCACGGTTGTGTCGTGATAGGCGTAGCGCACCTGCTAGTGCGCCACGGCTATGTGGGCAGGTGCGCTATGTGTAGGATCTTCTGTGGCGCACTTCCCAATGCGCCACTAAGCTTCTATAGTGCGCTTTAGGTGTAGTGCGCCACAGAAGGTAGATCATGTGCGCCATAGGTGTGTTTTTTGTTTTTTTTTAATTTCCGAGCCAGATTATATACAATACAGATTATATACAATATTACAGCCGATATACACACACAGATACAAGATATACAATTATATATATAAATACACAATTTGAAAAACAAGATTGAAACAAATACATATAGATAAGTCTCATACATGAATACATAGTATAAGTTACATTGTTTCGATCAAGTTACAAAGTAGTACTTGGTGACATGCGAATACATGTGTCGATCGAACAAGTTAGAGCTCGGAAGCTCGCCTAGACATCTAAACTAGCTAGACACAAACGCGGGATAAACAACCAAAGAAGATAAGCATGATCACCGCCGCGACGAAGGTGTAGGTCTTCATCCGGTTCCTTGTCCTAACTCCTGCTAGATAGCGCGTTTATCTAGCTTCCGCCTCCGCCATAGTGCTGTACCCTTTGTAGATATTGCCGCTGAAACGGTGCACCTGTCTCCGGCAGTCTTTCCAATCATCGTAGACTCCGGGAACCCGTCCCTTGTACACGACGTACCACGTCATCTATAAGTTGACAATAATAATTAACCCGTGATGATTGAAAAAAAACATATATAATTAAAGTCGCATATGAAGATATACTTATAGAAAGTACTCCTAAATCAAAAAGACCAAAGTAACTCGAAAAGCATGCCTCATATATATACATAGGTCGTTGGACACAGGAATATGCTACGATGGAACTATAAGCCAAGTAGGATGCACAACATCTAGACTTGTGCATAACACAAGGCTTACAGTCCCATCGTAGCACATTCACATATATATTGGGCCAAGACATTTCAATCATCAGCATTATTCTCGAAAAAGACCAAAGTAGCTCGAAAAGAATGCCTCATATATAACTAGCTAGGTCGTTGGACATAGGAATATGCTATGACGGAACGGTTAGCCAAGTAGGATGCACAATTCCTGGACTTGTGCATATCACAAGGCTAACTATCCTGTCATAGCACATTCACATATATATTGTGCCACGACATTTCAATCATCGGCATATTCTCAAAAAAGACAAAAATAACTCGAAAAGAATGCCTCATATATAACTAGCTAGGTCATTGGACACAGGAATATGCTACGACGGAACATTTAGCCAAGTAGGATGCACAATTCCTAGACTTGTGCATATCACAAGGCTAACTATCCCGTCGTAGCACATTCACATATATATTGTGCCACGACATTTCAATCATCGGCATTATTCTCGAAAAAGACAAAAATAACTCGAAAAGAATGCCTCATATATATACATAGGTCGTTCGAAACAGGAATATGCTACGATGGAACGGTGAGCCAAGTAGGATGCACAAGACCTGGACTTGTGCATATCACAAGGCTCACAATCCCATCGTAGCACATTCACATATATAGTGTGCCACGACATTTCAATCATCGGCATTATTCTCGAAAAAAGAGTAAGGAAAAAAAGGACCAAAGTGAGCAAAGGACCAAAGAGTAAGCAAAAAAACCAAGCATTGATTGATATATAATATTAATAAGCAAAAGAAGTAAGCGATGATTCATAGTTTGTCCACACACACACAAAGGTCATCTATAGTTTGTAAGTACAACTAGGCCAACATCAAGCCTTCTGGCTCGGCTTAGGGAACGGGAGGACGCCTTGTCTCGTCATGAACTTCCTATAGTCACCCTGCATCTCTAGGCGATCTTCTATGTCACGGTTATTCGGGATATTTCCTCCGTAGAAAATCCCCCCCCGAAGTCATGACATCACGAAAGATGATTGCCCCAAACTGCTGCTGGATGTGATACATCTCTTGTCTAATATCTGAATCATTGATCTTGGCCTTTGCTTCGGCCCACTGTTTGAGATGATCTGGCAGCGTAGAATTCTGCTGGTCAAGTAGTAACGCCCTCATGTGATGGAGTGCATAGTAGGCTTCCTTCTTACTGTTTTCCGGCTGCTTCACGCAGGGGAACTCCGTTACGTCGTTGAAGACGTGCCTGCCAAACTTGACCTTTGTACGCACGAAGGTGGTGCCTTCCGTCGAGGCAAAGCCAGTGAGAGCATCATCCAGAACTTCCTTGATCTTGTCGTAGTTTTTCTTCTTTTCTAGACTCCCCGAGTTGAAATACGTGGCGTGGGAATTCTTCGGCGATAAGGAGATGAGCGTGCAGTGTCCATCTCTGCGCAAAAAATTCAAATGGAATGTGTTGGAAAAAGAATGATGCTGATCTAATAAAGCCAATCGACGGTGGCGAGTGAATAATGACTTACTCGGGAAACTAAGGCACGAGAATGTATTCCTTTGTCTTGTTCGCCACGAGGATTCTTTTTAGGTACGCGGCCATGATACATCGTTCGACGGGGGAACCCAAGCAGCCATCACGCATGTAGTAGGGGTCCACTATAGTGATGCCCGGTGTGTTCTCTCTAATGATCTGCATGGCCAGGCTGAGAGAAAACAGACGGACCATGGTATAGTGCAGCTGGTATAGGTGGAACATATTGAAGATGTCGAACCGCAGGAAGAACAGATCCGCAGGGGCATTGTCGACGAAGCCCAAGCCTGGTGGCACCTTAACCACGAATACCGGGTGCGAGGGATCTTTCTCCGATAGAAGGCGTCTCTCTATCATCAGCACGCCGTCATGCACACTCTGCAGTTCCGAACTGGCGAGCTTCTGCAAATTCTTAGGTAGCATGGGCTCACCCGCCACATGAATCCTCCACATAATACCCTCGGGTCTTGGTGGCCCGTCCCGAAACCTGATCGGATTCGCTATTTTCTTTTCCTGCCCTTTTTTCCTTTTGGAGAGCGGGCAGGCACCGCAATCTGAGCACCGGCCGCCCTATGTAGTGTGTCAGGGCTTAGAATAAAGGGCCAGTTGGTTGTATCAGCTGGCTCTGTAAAGGCGCAAGCTGGAGGCGTCTCCTGAAAACCAAACAGAC
The DNA here is from genome assembly GCA_023614405.1 of Avena insularis. Taxonomy (NCBI): domain Eukaryota; kingdom Viridiplantae; phylum Streptophyta; class Magnoliopsida; order Poales; family Poaceae; genus Avena; species Avena insularis. The sequence goes on along the minus strand of CM042685.1, from coordinate 93,595,731 downwards.
GCTTGGTGATAGTGGCTTTCTCTGTGGGGCCACCAGCTAGGTCTTCGTTGCTAAACTGAGTGCTGAAGAAGTAATCATTCCAGTCTTCGTCGTCCTCGGCTGGATCCTGCGCCATGTGCATATCATCAACATGATCATCCGACCCACCGCGTGGAGGTGACGGCGAGGGCGGTAAGGGGGCCTTGCCACCGCTTGTTGCTGGCACGACAGGCGGTGTTGTTGTCTGTGGCGTGATGGCCCCCACCGTCCCCAAACGGATCAAGCTCTTTGGCCATAGCAAGAATAAGCCGAAGCAAGTTCTGAGGACAGACGTCTCTTCTTCATCCGCTCCTGGGGGTTGAATGGGAGGTTCCAGGTCGTCGCAGCCCCTTAGCACCCGACTAATTTTAACCCTGTGCACGCTATCTGACATCGGCCTTGAGTGGAACGTGCGCTGCAAGGGTTGAACGATGGTACCCTTGGCAACATCCCTCAGCTCGTTGTTCACATAGCATAAGAGAGTGCAAGGAACATCCGTCTGCGGGAAACATGTATGGCGTAGTCAGAGATGCCATAAGAGTAATAGATGGCATGAAAGGCGGTAATTAAAGCAATTTGTTTACCGTGATGGCGTCGATATTGGCTAATGTGGACGCACCGCATACGGCGACGGGCGTGCAAGAGACGGAAGGGCTGCTTGATGGCGCGGTGCTAGCCGCTGGTGTATTCTCCCTACCGACGGGTGCTTGGAGCTCCGGTGCCGCCGCGACGATGGCAGGGGGGCACCAACATGTACTCGGTGCAAGGTGATGGCGGAGTCACCAACACTTGCGGCGCCGCGGTGCTAGCGGGCGGAGTCACGAACACGTAGTTCGCCTGATTCGTCGGCGTTGCGTTGTTCGAGTGGCTGCTGACCATGCTTGGAATCGGGCACGGCCCTACTCGACCACCCGCACTCCAGTTCGCTATTGACCCCACCAAGGTAGGCAGGAAGGACGTGAGGGTGATTGCCAGGTTGTCTTGGACGATCTGCGGGATCCGCGCCACTTGTGCCTTAAGTTCTTGAACCTCGCGGTTTTCCTCCTCGCTCCTTCCTGACGGCGCCACATGCATCCTCGGCGGTGGACCAAAATGATCCACCCAATTCTTACCCCTGAGACCGGCCAGAAGGCCAGCCGACGACGGCTTCTTCGTAACCGACTCTATTTCCTTGGCCCGGTTCATCGCCCTGTTAAAAGGGTTATCCCACCGGGTGGCCACCGTCGACCCCTGGGATGAGGAACCCTGGGATCCATGACTAGCAACCATTTCCTCCTCCTGCAGAAGAAGTAACAGTGAATCGTTTAGATCATCGATTAGATTGAAATCGAGTTGATCCGCGGTAATTAGATTATACTTACCACAATTTCCTTGAATTCCTTCACCGCAGGATCCGCGGTGAGTTGTTTGGTTTTTGGGTCCACATGGTAACGGGCCCTAATGAAGTTTCGAACCTGCCCGGGTTCGAATTTAGCAAAGGGGTTTTCTATCCCCTTGGATCTATACTCTTCGTCCTCCTTATTCCATTTGGCCTCCGCGGTTCTGTCTCCACCAGATCCGAGATGGTGATGACCTATATTCATCGCCTGCAGCACCTTTCCCCGATTACTATTGGCTAGGGCTCTTTCGGATTCACACCTCTCCTTGAACTCCTGGAACTGATCTTCGGTGATCTGCGGGTCAATCTTCTGGATCTCCTCAAGACTTTTGCCTTCTTTATAGATCTTCTTCTTTATCTGGGTTCTCCAGCTAGCCAGGGCGGTGCTCATCTTTGTGAGGGCGGATTTGTTTACTTTGTTCCCATGATAATTTGTGTTCTGATACTTAGCGGGGAACTTGTATCTTGCGTGTAGCTTCTCGAAGAGGAGTGTGCGCAAGTGGCCATTATCTTTATGCCGGAGATTCTCGGTGTTGATCGAGATGGTTGTCCGGGTGATCGCCGCCACATGTCCACCGTACCCTTTGACGACAAGGGCAGGCTCCAAAGGAACCCCTGATGGGCTCACTTCGGTAATTTCCTCCCTGACCGTGTCGACCGTGTTCGGGTGCCGGTCCTTCGGCTTCTTCTTCTTCTTAGGAGGATTGCTACCACTCCCCGTGCCCTCGCCGCCATCAGTGGTTTCATCGTCCGTCGTTCCTTCGGCTTCTTCCTCCGCATCTTCCATCTCGTCATCCTCGCTCTCCGAAGGATGGTATTCTTCATCGTCTTCTAGCAGCTGGGCCGCCTCCCAGAATGTCAATTGTTTATTTGGAGGTCTGAGTTCTCCTTCAGCGCTGATGCGCTTAGAACATCCAGCCTCGTCGTTGTCACACATCTTTGCACTAATAAAAAACAAATAATTGGTTAAATGCATGGAAAAATCCGGCATGACCTTTGCTAATTTTCTTAAACTAGGAGTGCCCGATTTCTGCTGAAACGGAAGTTAATCAACATTCCGGCAAAAATCGGGACTCATTTCATACAAGAACCTGCATACACACATAATAAAGTGCTTCATATACAAGCACAAGCACAATTTCTAGGTGCTGTTGTCCCAGCACAGATAGTAGCAAAACCAACACTACTCTATTTTTCCTTCCAAACCATTTCACAACCACATCCATCCAGTCCCAGCACAGTGCCACAACCATATATACTTTTGTTATCAATTTAAGCATAGCCATATGATAGAAGCTATCTCTTTAAGCAACAATGACAACCCAATTAAAATAAATCTTGTGAATAAGTAAAGGTAAAAATGAGAATGACCTTACATAAGCATGCCACTTATTGTATGATTCCAATGAAGCAATGTCATTGTTCTAACCACAATGGATGCCCACAATCTGTGCTACAATAACTTTTGTGCATCAACACAATTAACCAACATCTCAAACCTATGATAATATGCATCTACTGTTCAGACTTCAGAAGTGTTTTTTGTTCTTTGGTTGTTTATCTTAATTCCTTCAGTCTGTGCAGGAAGGCTTTAAGAAGCTTCAGTTGGAATTATTGAGGGGAAACAACACATATGAGCATAGCCTTGACATCTCTGTGGTGCATATGAATGTACAACTGAGGTGAAGTAAGTCTACACAGCTTTGCCTAGTCACGGCGGTTGCCCAAGACCATAGCTAAAAATATAAGCCAAATATTAATCAAAATATACGAACATCCCCAGATGTATAACAAAGCACAAGAACCTACCCTTTGTCATCAAGTTCCACAGTCTTCAATTCAATAAAGAAAAGGAGGCCATAGACATGCCTAAACCCATGATATATGCTGATACATCAAGGATCAGGATATTTCACTTCCATAATATCAACTGAATCAGTTCCCACACCATTGAATGGCCTGGAACTCTGAAAGTGGATTGGTGCATTGGTGTGAAGTGCGCAAACTCAACTAGATGGCCTGAAACTCTGAAAGTGGATTGAACTATGCAGCCTCGAACTCACGCATTGACTTCACTTTGCATTGTCCTCTTATAGTTGCTACCCTGAAGGTGTGGGGAATCCACACCACAGACGCCCCTAGGTAGCAGAAATAGAACCAAAGCCCCCTAAGATCCCTTCTTGGACCAGCACACTTAATCATCCTCTACACACAAACCTTGTGTATTTTTACGTCTACTGTTTTCATGCCTATTTGCAACTAACCATGTCGGTATGATTACCAACTACCATCTACTACTTGACTAGCTAACACAATGAACCAATTATACAAAATATACGTGCTGTAAATCCTGTGGCAGTAGTAAACAGTTTCAAACATGCATCTTCTACTTCACCCTAACTGTCCTAGTTCATTTTTTAGATGAAAGCCTGGGAAGTTTCAATTCATAGTAAACAGAAGGATCTTGCTACTGTAAACAGAAGGATCTTGCTACTGCTGGAGACCATGAACAACACAGAGATATGGGAGAGATTTCTAGCAGAGTGCTACTGCAAATAAAACAGAAGGTAATTTGGCTATTTGCTGCAGAATACAGTACTATGTGCTTGATCCACTAGAATTCTGTTGGAAGATAGGGAGAGAAGTGGAGAGGGATCTTGCTTGATCCACTTATTAGAATTTGTGCTATCAGTAATCTACTCTTAACCCTAACCCATGGAGATAGGGAGAGAAGTGGAGAGGGGAGAGAGGGAGAGAGGGGAGAAGGCTCACCTCTAAGACGAGGACGATGACGAGCGCGCGGGCGAGGCGGTGGCGGAGGGGATCGATCGGCGGCCTCCTCCTCCTCGAGCAGCGGTGACCTCCACGGATCAGCAGACGCGGGCCTCCTCCTCCTCCAGCGGCGCGGGCTTCCTCCTCCACGAGCGGCGCGGGCCTCCTCCTCCTCCACGGATCGGCAGTGGCGCGGGCGTCCTCCTCCACGGATCGGCTGGAGGCGGCGGCGGAGGGGATCGATCGGGCTGGGGATGGGGATGAGAGAGTGTGAGAGAGATGGGGTTGAGCGAGTGTGAGAGAGATCGATGACATGGATAAAACCCAGATAGGCGTAGCGCACTATGCCAGAGTGCGCTACGGATGTCTGTAGCACACTCGGGCTAGTGCGCTACGCCTATCTGGGATCTAACCACTCTATAACAAGAGTCCAGCGCTCCTTCTAGCAATAACTCTTGTCTATCCCACTGGTTCTACCCACTACTCTGTTCTAAACTATGAGCACCCAGGTTCGAATCCTGGTGCCCCACTTTTTTATTTTTATTTTAAAAATAATTTTAAATGTTCCAAAAAAATGCCAAAAGTGGTGATATATGCCATACAAGTTTTGTTTTGTTTTTAGAATACTTTTAAATATTCCAAAAATGCCCAAAAGTGATAATATATGTCATAAAAGTGTTACAAATATGATTCAAAGTATAACTAAATTTCATAATAATTTGTCCATGAATATTACAATCTTTTTCGACCAGGCGTTTTACAATATTTTTTGAGCTAGCGTTTTACAATCTTTTTTCCCTTCTTTGTCGCGGTTAAATAATTTAGCCCCGGCACTTTAATGTCTCTTCTTTCGAACGGGCTACCTTTTTTGGGTAGGGTTGTCCTTTTTCTTCTTGTGATGTATGTTGCTGCATTGTAGTCGTCGTCATCTTCAATCTTTGGATCGCCGTACTGGTCGAAGTCTTGCTCGTTGGCGACTCCATCCATTCCGATGATGTTTCTTTTTCCTCTCCTCACGACAACACGGCTAGGATTTGTCGGGTCGGTAATGAAAAAACATTGGTCCACTTTGGTAGCCAGTACCCACGGTTCATTTTTCGCGGCCACGTTTGCACCGACGGCCTTGGATTTGGCTGCTTCGGGTATAAACATGGTTGTGAAATACCGGTCTTATCTTACGACGCTCTTTGCCCATCTAACATGGAACATTGGCACCTTTTCTCCACAGTAGTCGAGCTCCCAGATCTCCTCTATTCTTCCGTAGAATCTTTCCTTCACGTTGTCATCGGTGTAGAATTCTGACGTTACGCCTGAGTTCTGATAATCACACTTGTTGTCCTTTTCCTCCGTGTAGAATGTGTAGCCGTTGATATCATACGCCTGATAGGTCACCAGGTTTTGCATCGGTCCCTGTGACAAGGTGAATATGATCTTTTCTATGTCAGAAGAATGTAATCGCGGGGGATTATCAAGGAGCGTCTGCCTAAACCAACGCGTGAAATCTGAGTTGTGCTCTTTGATTATTTCTCCCTGCGTCCTCTGTATGCCCCGGTCACTGTACTTCTTCTCGATTAACCTTTTGTGCTTCTATACCCAAGGATCGACCAGTTCTAAATGCTATAGCGCGACGAGGTTTTCTCGATCAAAGTCTGCGCGTCGAAAATCGAAATGCGCATGCGATGTCGGCGAACCTCTCGGTGACCAGATCCGTCAAGCTTGCCAAGGTGCCTGTTGACGGGAAGACTGACAGGGTTCTCGATGTCTAGATAATTCGTGCAGAAAGAGATGCATTCTTCAGCCAGAAAGCCCTTGGCTATGCTTCCATCTGGACGGGACCTATTGCGAACGTATCCTTTGATGTGTTCGTTCATCCTTTCGAACGCCATCATGCTGCGGAGGAACATCGGCCCTAGTTATACGATGTCCTCCACGACATGGACTAGCAGATGCACCATAATGTAGAAGAATGCGGGTGGGAAGTAGACCTCAAGCTCACATAGTATCACCATGATCTCCTCCTGTAGCCTCCCGAGCTGATTCACGCCAATCGACTTCCTAGAGATGACGTCAAAAAACTTGCATAGGCCAAATAACGTTTCGCGGACGTGCTCGTCCATTATCCCTCTAAGTGCGACCGGAAGTACCTGCGTCATTAGCACGACACATTCGTGAGACTTCATGCCACTGAACCTCTGCTTCGCCTCGTCTAGGTATCTTCTTATCTTGCCCGCGTATCCATAAGGAAATTTGACTCCTAGAAGGCACTTGAAAAACTGTTTGATCTCATCCTGGCTTAGAGTGAAGAAAGAAGGAGGGCAGTAATATTCGTTCTTCTTGAACTTTTTACCCTTCCGACGACCTTGTGTCGTCTCTGACTCATGATCATCGTCATCTTCCTGATCATCAGGAGTAGTGCGTCCTCCGTGAAGCTCCTTCCGGATACCCAAGCATATCAGGTCGTGCCTTGCTTTCGGACCATCTTTCGTCCTATCTGGCATGTTGATTATGGTGGCAAACAGACTATCGCACATGTTTTTCGTGATATGCATGATGTCGAGGCTATGAGGCGTGCGGAGAAACTTCCAGTATGGCAACTCCCAGAAAATAGACCTTGTTTTCCATACCTTCATCAGCGGCTTGTCTTGTTGCTGCCTCTTTCGCTTCTTTCCAGGCTTAGGACAATCTTTCCAGTTTTTCAGCAACTCTTCCACTTCTTTGCTGCTCCTATGCTCTGGGATTCCTCGGGTCTCGGATTTGCCATAGAACAGGTCTCCACGTTTTCTCCTCGGGACAATCTTTCCAGTTTTTCAGCAACTCTTCCACTTCTTCTTCTTCATGCACAACCATGGAGGGAGGTTGTACATCCATACAAACACGGGCCAAGTGCTGTGCGTGCTGCTCTGGCTACCGAACGGATTGAGTCCATCGGTGCTCGCACCAAGCCTGATGTTCCTCGAATCTCCACCGAATTCTGGGAATTCGAGGTCCAGTGCTTTCCACTGGCTAGCATCTGAAGGGTGCGTCAGCAGCTCATCCTTTTTGGGGTCATCATCATCATCTCCTGGCTTCTTCCTTTCCGCATGCCATCGCATGAGCTTTGCTTCCTTAGGGTCCGCGAAATAGCGCTGCAGACGAGGAGTGATAGGAAAGTACCATACCACTTTTCGAGGTGCTTTCTTCCGTTTCTTGTATCGACTCACGCCGCACACCGGACATGTGGTTTTCTCCGCGTCCTTGCCCCGATAAATGATGCAATCGTTGATGCATACGTGATATCTAACGTGCGGTAGATCGAGAGGAAAGACGATTTTCTTGGCGTCCTCGATACTAGTTGGACATGTGTTCCCTCCGGGAGACGATCGTGCCAGAATGCCATCATATCGTCGAAGATTGCGTCCCTCAATTTGTGTTTTGCCTTCATCTCCATAGCCTTGAGCGATACATTCAACCAGGTATCATCGGGCCTGCATCCTTCATACAATGGAGTAACCGCATCTTTCTCAAGTTCCGCAAGCTTGGCTTTCTCTCTAGCGGCAGCCTTGGCGTTAATCGTTTGCTTGAGAAGCAGATCTTGCACATAAGGGTCCCGCACCCAGCCTGACGTTGTTCCATCGTCGTCTGCTCCTCCGGCATCTAGATCATCATCATCCCGGTCTGCTTCCGCACCTTCACCATCTCCAGGAGACTCTTCATCATCTCGCCCGTTCTCGCCGTGATGATGATGATCGTCATGTTGGCCACCTTCACCATCTCCATCGTCTTCGTCATCGCTTATCCAACGAGTGTATCCATCCATGAAACCATGGCGGAGCAGGTGCGCCTGCAGATTCCCGGAATCTGGGTCGATCACCCAGTTGAGTTTGCATCTTCTGCATGGACATCTTATATCCGTCTTGTTATTTCGTATCATGTCGGCCGTCGCACATTTCAAAAATCTAGCAACAATGCCTTCGCTCATTATGCGGACCATTTTTTCCTGCACGGTGCACACGGTACAATTAGAAGTCTATTAGAACCACATATATGAATGCATGCATGCAATGGTCGATAGAAAATTTCGGCATGACCTATCCTAAAATTAGGACCTTTGCGAAATGCCAAAGTCTTGCCAAAATGGAAATGAATCAACATTTTGGCAAAACAAATGGCAACTTGTTCACATACAAACACAAGAGAGAGAGACCGATCCATGCACACATGAACATATCATTATCCTCTCCATACACACATGCATGAGCATCATCGATACTCTCCATATACACACACATATGACCATCGATCCTCTCCATACACACATCATGAGCATCGATCATCTACATACATATGAGCATACCATATACAAATGAACACATCCTTACATGGACAACTTACCGATATGAGAGACCAATTGCGAGAAAGATGGAAAGGAGAGGTGCGCGCGAGACCGGAGAAGGAGATGAGAGACCGGAGACCTTCCTCTATTACTTATGTAACTTCCAAGGCAAGTTCTACATGCTAAAAATGGTGAATGGGTGGAGAAATTGAGGTGGGAAGGAGAAGATCCCGACTAGATCTAAGGAGGAAGAAGAAGGGGAAAGTGAAGTGTGGGGTGGTGGATGTGGTCACACATGTGCACATAAAGTGCTGTCAAAAAAAATCGACACATCCGTGGCGCACTCTGCCCTAGTGCGCCACAGGGAGGAGTAACATCCGTGGCGCACATGCCATAGTGCGCCACGGATGTGTCTGGCCGTTTCACAGCAGAAGGGGGCATGCGCTTAGGCGTAGTGAACCCCCTCCATGTGCGCCACGGTTGACACAAACAACCGTAGAGCACCTACCCTATGTGCGCTACAAATGTTTGTCGTGCGGCCAACAGGGCCCTGGCCCACACATATCTGTGGCACACTATGGTCATGTGTGCCACGGTTGTTCTAGTTAATAGTAGGGCACTGCCCATAGGTAAGCCACGCCTATTTTAGCCGCGGGGCACTTCAACCATGTGAGCCACGGATGTGTTGATTACCTATAGCCATTTTCCTAGTAGTGCCAAATTCTTCAACTTGGAGCTCCTAAAAAAGAGAAGTGATTTTTAATATAGTGCATACCGGCAAAATAAAAAAGAAACAATATGAATATGCAGGAGCTATACAGTCAGAAAATTCACATTAGGGAATCTGCATGCAACATAAACCTATTGTACAGAAAGTGGGCAAGTTGGACTCTCTCAAACAAGCAAAAACAAGCAACAGACACTTCTATTAGAATAAAAACAGATTTGCAGATTCGTAATGTAGCAAATTGTTTGAGGTTGTCACAGCAGAATAAGTCTGAGAGGTACGGAGAACTATAGTTTGTTATAACCAACTTTCATGCAAAGATTTTCCACTTTATCAGGCCCCTTTGCTCTGCAAATTGGCTCTGTGTTTCCAAAAAAATTAAAACAAAGTTTGAATGACTCAACAAAGAACCACATGCTATAAATCTTAATGCTAATAATCATAAGTAACAGACACATGGAATGGAATCATGAAAAGTAATATGACTAGAGACACAAAATATTGTTCCAAATGAATAAATAATGCAACTTGAGGTGAACTAATACTGATTATAGGATTGGTTGAGTCAGATAGAATATATGCCTTAAAGGTTTTATCTAATAAGGTGAACCCTCGTACATCCAGCAGATGTTTTGTGTGTTTTTACCTCTGTACTTCATGTCGTCCTCTCAAGAATTAGAATATTAAATTTCAGTAGGACAAAAGCTTACAGCAGAGTTTAACTCGATATGTTGTAGGCCACTCTAAATAATAAGAATTAGTATCTACAAAATTAGGAGGTTCAAAATTAGATAAAGTACTATTTATTATAGGGAATGCAATATTTACGATCATGATGTAGACTTCTTTTTCGAGCCGCAAAGTAACAGGCTCAAGAGTAAACAATATCATTTTGCGAGCAAACAATTGATCGGCAATCTTTCACATGCTTCAAGCACTTAAAGGAAAGTAAGAATCCCGAAAAATACTGCCCGGAGAAGAACACATGCTTACCTAGTGTTAACCGCACACGATCAGGCAAGTCCCCTTCATGGTCGCTCAACCCCGTGGAGCGAGTATCCCACCTTCGACCCACACTTTCTCCCACTGCGCAATGAGTACGAGTATCCCCTTGACCGAACGGACCTTCCCAGGGGGTGTTGCGTACTAACCCTTGTTGAAAGCGGCCAATGCAGCTTCATTCAGGTCGCTGCTCCACAAAAGAAGAAGTCAAAGACTGTCACCACACAGACACCACAGACATAAAAAACATGGAGTTATACATGAACAAGGGAGGCAAACCACTGTCGGGGCCTGGAAACTGGGGTGCCACGTCCCCATGTTTGATGAGCCCCGTGGTCATGGAACCTTCACCCTCAAGAGGAAGTATACCCCTAGCAGGGGCACAGTTGCCTGGATCCCGCGAGGTACTGCCTCGTGAGGAAGGGAATCTTGAGAGATATCGCCTCCGGAGGTGGCATAACGCACTAGAATGATGCGCCCTCGTGCCTCGGATACCCCAGGGCGCGTCAGGGATAAGACATTAACTTTTCCAAGCGGGGTTCCGACCCGTCGCTCCAAGCAAAGAGTACAACGTCCATGCGATGCCCACCACTTCGGTAAAGAAGACTCGGTGTACCCTCCCCCTTTTTTGCAGGGAAAAGACGATCGACCTCGTGGCCGCAGACGCCTTTATTGCCATTCTGGTGATAGAAGGGGAAAAGCAGAAATGCCAGATGAGGACAAGCAACGTAGGAGCAGGACTCTTTGCAGGATTACGGAGCAGAGCAGGGCAAGCTGGAACAAGTCTGTCGGGGGTATCACCCCCGGGTAGGCTAACCATACAAGATTTAAAGGAAATTTAACTGCCAGCCGGCTGAGTACAGCCAGATGTAAAAACTCAGAAGACACAAAAAATAAGGCCAGATGAAGAGAAGGTCGGCAAACCAAACAACCTGATAGAAAGCACTCCTAAGACGCCTAGGACGACTATCGTGGTATTGCCGATGAGTACGCTATGGAGGGGTCCTCATAGATCATGTTTAGAGAGGTGGGGGAAGAATAAATTTGGCGGTACAAGGTAACACAGCTTACCCAGGTTCAGATCCCATGATGGTGGAGGAATCCTACTCCTGCTATAAATCAATATAATGGAAATATGTCGAGTTACAGGGATTGGTTCGCAATGCGCAATATGATTTGTGTTATTCTAAAGGCTCCTTTAGGACCGGCTTATATAGTCGCCATATCCTAGGGTTACACGAAAAGTCCTAGCCGGATAGGTTCCAGAGTCCTGCACAGTATACAATTAGCCTAACGTGTCTTGCACTCCAAGGCTCCACGTATGTCGGTGAGTCCACCCTAGCCTCCATTTATCCGGCATGGGCCTCCCTTCCCGATCCATCTAACTGGCTCTCCCAACAGGACATGGGCCTTGCTACCAACCATGGGCCACCCGGGTTATCCGGATTAGAGACATGCAATGGTGATACCAATTTAGCACATCCCCAATAGTAGCCCCCGGAGAACTCTGAGATCTTGCGCCATCTTGCCTCTTCAGATTGAATATTCCATCTAGGTGAATGTCGGAAATCATTAAGCAACATATTGTAGTCGGAGAATCACTGAGCTTTCCATTGTACACTTCTCATAGACGGACAGGATCCGTCCATGCCGAAATCTTCAGATGGGACTATTCGTATGCACGTGTCAGTGAGATGTCGTAGACCATAGGTCAGCGGCGCCTCGTAACTCACACATGCAGAGGAAGTAATCATGGTTGTTTTTCCAGCGTGAAGGATCTGAAACATTCGCGGCCGTGGTGGGAACATGGCGAGGTTCACGCACATGTTGTCCACACATCAACCATTGGATCAACTTGCATGAATCTTGACACCAAGGACCATAGAATTTAACTGTGGTGGCATTTTATCTTTGCACCTCATTCTTCCCTTTGTCATCGTATTCTCTAGCCCAAGCTCCTCTCCGAGCTCATAGCACACGCACAGAGTAAAACCCTAAATCTTTTCCAATCTCCAACCCATCTTCCTCCACCCCAATGGCTACCAGCAACAACACACCATCGATGGAGGCATCTAGCGAGGCCACGACCAAGCCATCTAGCATTGTCCATGTCCCGCCGGAGGGCGTGGTGGTGCCATGCACTGCGTTGGTCAAGTCCACCGGCGACGACCATATCCCAGTGGCACTGGAGCCGTTGGAGGAGGAAGCCGACTCCCAGAAGGCAGAGTGGCGAGGCTCGAACATCTCCGAGAGTGACATCAAGTACATGATCTCTAAGGGGTACCTTCCTGTGATGGAGGGTACCTCCAAGCGACACCGGCCGGCAAGGTCATTCCTTCTCACCAAGTCAAAGAAAAGGTATACCTTAATGACCAATTTTTGCGTGGCATCTCCCTTCACATATCCGACTTCTGCATCCAAGTCCTCAAACACTTCCGGGTTCAACCTCATAACCTTTCTCCGAATAGAATCCTCGGGGTTAGCAATTACGCGGTGTTATGCCAGGAATACCTAGGGATTAGTCCTAGGTTAGATCCGTTTATCTATATCTTCAACGTGAAGAGGGAATCCGGAGTAAGAAAAGAGGAGCTCAGAAACTGTGGAACGATTATCTTAAAGATCCGGCCTGGCCAGCGGTTCCCCGACATCGTAGGACATGAGTCCTGCAAGAATTGCCAGTGGACGTACGTCTATGGCCCAGATATCCCTCTGTTGGGCTGGGAAGAATCATACCCAGACTTTGTTGACGAGGCCGCCATTGAAGCCCCGACATGGATATCGCAAGCCCTCCTCCCCTACGACAATGAAGCCTCTCGCGCCATAAGGTGGTTTGACTGGTTCGTAGAGATGGGTCTGACCGGCTTGGACCTAGCCATGTTTTGGTTCGTCAGGTAGATCCAACCACTGCAGCACCACGCGAAGCATATGTACCAATACACCAAGGATATAAAGGATAGCCTGTAGGGGTTCGTATCATGGAAAACAAAAAAATTCTACCGCATGCACACAAACAAGCCAAGATCTATCTACTAGATTGTAGCAACGAGTTGATAGAGGAACTCACCCTCGAAGATTCCAAAGCGGTTAACGAGAGCAGATTCTCGTGGGTGATGTAGTCGTACACTTGCCGATCTCAAGATCGCGTAGACGATCCTTATGGCGCTGCGTTCCGGCAGCTCTTCCGCAGTCGGTCACACGTTCGGTACTTGATGAAGACCTTCCTCTCCCTCGTTCCAGTAGAGGGGAGATCCCGTAGGGATTCGCCTAAGCTGGAGCGAGTATGGTGGAATAAGAGAGGGACTTGGGGATCTACGGATTAGAGGCACCAAGGAGAGGTGGTGTAGCCAGCGGCTAGGGCGTGGAGAAGCCCCAACTCGGCGACTTGGAGGAGCCCTAGGCGGCGGCAGCACTTGGGGTGGTGGCGCCTGGAGCTAGGGTTTAGGTGTGAGGGGTAGGGGGCCGCCCTACCCCTCCTTATAAAGTGGGGGGAGGCGGTTTCGGGAGGAGGGAGTCCTCCCACAACTCCTCTTCATGGTCGGAGGGTGGATGGATTTGGACTCCTACCCTAGGTAGGTTTCCTACTCTCCCTCCACCAAGCAATGTTCGGATTTGACTTTTCAAATTGGCGTTTGACTTTCAAACTTGGATTTGATTTCTCTCTTTATATTGCCCAGCCAAGTGACCTAGTACATGATGCAACCATTCCACATTGTCATGACACATCTATGTACCCTTCCCCTTATGGAGTGCCAGACCTTCCAGACCCTTCTAGAACATTCCTGGTGAAAACACCGAAATCATTTCCGAACTCCGAAACAGGACTTTCCTTATATGAATCTTATTCTCCGGACCATTCTGGATCTCCTCGTGATATCCCGGATCCCATCCGAGACTAAGAACAACATTCAGTCTCTTACTCATCATTCCATAACTACACAACAACATCGAATCCTTAAGTGTGTCTCCCTACGGTTCGTGAATTATGCGGACATGACCGAGACACTTCTCCGATCAATAACCAATAGACGAATATGGAAATTCATATGGCTCCCACATATTTCTACGATTACTTTGCGATCGAATGAACCACTTACATACGATACCAATTTCCCTTTGTCTCACGATAGTTTACTCATCCGAGGTTTTGATCGTCGGTATCTCTGCATACCTAGTTCAACCTCGTTACTGATAAGTACTCTTTTCTCGTTCCCGTGATATGTGATCCCTTGTGTTCCATTCACATGCTTGCAAGCTAATCAGATGACATTCCACCGAGAGGGCCCAGAGTATATCTATCTGTCATATGGATGGACAAATCCCACTCTTGATCCATGTGCCTCAACCCATACTTTGCGAACACTCAATGCCACCTTTATAGCCAACCAGTTACGGTGTGGTGTTTGATGTCATCAAAGCATCCTTCCGGTGATGGTGATTAACATGATCTCATAGTAGAAGGAATTAGGTTACTATGTATCAGAAAGCTTATAGCAAACGAACTATTAAAATGACTTGATCTTTATGCTATGCTTATCTATAGGAGTATGTCCATCATACCATTCTCCTAATGATATGATCTTGTTGTTAACAACATCTCAATGTTCATGATCGGGAAACCACGATCATCTATTAACCAACAAGCTAGTATTATAAAGAGGATTTACTAGGGACTCTAATTTGGTTTACAAATCACACAAGTATTAATGTTTCCTGTTAATAATATTATAGCATGAATGTAAACATTTATCATGAACACAAGGTTATAATAATAACCACTTTTATTATTGCCTCTAGGGCATATCTCCAACAGTCTCCCACTTGCACTAGAGACAACTAATCTAGATTACATGGTAATATACCGAACACCCATGGAAGTTTGGTGTTGGTCATGTTTTGCCCTCAGGAGAGGTTTAGTCAACGGATCCGCCACATTCAGATATGTGTGTACTTTGCAAATATTTATGTCACCATCTTGGACATGCTCTCGAATAGCATGAAAACGTATCCGGATATGCTTCAGCTTCTTGTGTGACCTTGGTTCTTGCGCATTGGCTATAGCGCCCATGTTATCACAATAGATAGACATTGGGTCCAGCGCACTTGGAACCACACCAAGCTCTGTAATGAACTCCTTCATCCATATCGCCTCTTGTGAAGCCTCTGAAGCAGCTATGTATTCTGATTCAGTTGAAGATCTTGCCACAATGCTTTGCTTTGCACTCCTCTAGCTAACTGCTGCACCATTCAAAGTAAATACGTATCCAGATTGAGATTTAGAATCATCCGGATCGGTGTTCCAACTAGCATCGGTGTAACCATTAACAACGAGCTGTTCATCACCTCCATAAGAAAGAACCATATCCTTAGTTCTTCTCAAGTACTTAAGGATGTTTTTGACCGCTGTCCAATGATCCACTCCTGGATCACTTTGATATCTGCTAGTCAAACTAACAGCATATGCAATGTCGGTTCTAGTACATAGCATGGCATACATTAGAGATCCTATGATTGAGGCATAGGGAGTCTTACTCATCCTTTCTCTATCTTCTGGCGTTGCAGGACTTTGAGTTTTACTCAAGGTCGTACTGGGAAACATGGGCAAGAACCCTTTCTTGCTATCTTC
Source organism: Avena insularis (assembly GCA_023614405.1). Taxonomy (NCBI): domain Eukaryota; kingdom Viridiplantae; phylum Streptophyta; class Magnoliopsida; order Poales; family Poaceae; genus Avena; species Avena insularis. Next base: position 93,579,899 of record CM042685.1, on the reverse strand, counting down.
CATTCCAAACCTCTTTAGAACTTTGTCCAAATATGTACTCTGTGACAATGATATTAGGCGCCTCGATCTATCTCTATAAATCTTTATGCCTAATATGTAAGCTTCTTCGCCAAGATCTTTCATTGAAAAACTATTATTCAAATAATCATTGACACTATTAAGAAGGTCTACATCATTCCCAATCAACAATATGTCATCTACATATAGTATTAAGAATGCTACAGAGCTCCCACTCACTTTCTTGTAAATACAAGCTTCTCCATAAGTTTGTATAAAACCAAAACTTTTGATTATCTTATCAAAACGTTGATGCCAACTTCGGGATGCTTGCTTCAATCCATATATGGATTGTTGAAGTTTGCATACCTTGTTAGCATCTTTAGGATCGAAAAAACCTTTGGGTTGCATCATATACAACTCTTCATCAATGTCTCCATTGAGGAACGCCGTTTTGACATCCATCTACCATATCTCATAATCATAATATGCAGCGATTGCTAACATAATCCTCACAGACTTTAGCTTCGCTACTGGTGAGAAAGTCTCATCGTAGTTAACTCCTTGAATTTGTCGAAACCCTTTTGCGACAAGTCGAGCTTTATAGACAGTAACATTACCATCAGCATCTGTTTTCTTCTTGAAAATCCATTTGTTCTCGACAGCCTTCCAGCCATCCGGTAAGTCCACCAAAGTCCATACTTGGTTTTCGTACATGGATCCAATCTTGGATTTCATGGCTTCTTGCCATTTATTGGAATATGGGCTCATCATCGCTTCCTCATATGTCACAGGGTCATCGGTGTTATCCACCAACATGACACTCATAACGGGATCATACCAATCAGGAGTGGTACGAGTTCTCGTTGACCTGCGAGGTTCCGTAGTTACTTCAACCGAAGTTTCATGATCAACATCATTAGCTTCCTCTCTTATTGGTGTAGGCGCCACAGGAACTACTTTCTGTGCTGCGCTACTCGCAAGTTCGAGAGAAGGTTTAACAACCTCGTCGAGTTCTACTTTCCTTCCAGTCACTTCTTTCGAGATAAACTCCTTCTCTAGAAAGGATCCATTCTTGGCAACAAAGATTTTTCCCTCGGATCTATGATAGAAGGTATACCCAATAGTTTCCTTCGGGTATCCAATGAAGACGCATTTTTCCGCTCTGGGTTCAAGCTTGTCCGGCTGTAACTTCTTTACATAAGCTTCGCAACCCCAAACTTTAAGGAACGACAATTTAGGTTTCTTCCCAAACCATAATTCATACGGTGTATTTTCAACGGATTTAGATGGTGCCCTATTTAAAGTGAATGTGGCTATTTCTAATGCATAACCCCAAAACGATAGCGGTAAATCTGTAAGTGACATCATAGAATGAACCAAATCTAAGAGAGTTCGATTACGACGTTCGGACACACCATTACGCTATGGTGTTCCCGGCGGTGTCAATTGTGAAAGTATTCCGCATTTCTTCAAATGCTCGCCAAACTCGTAACTCAGATATTCACCTCCACGATCAGATCATAGAAATTTAATCTTCTTTTTACGTTGATTCTCTACCTCACTTTGAAATTCCTTAAACTTCTCGAAATTTTCAGACTTATGTTTCATGAAATAGATATACCCATATCTACTCAAGTCATCCGTGAAGGTAAGAACATAACGATAACCACCGCGTGATGCTACACTCATCGGGCCACACACATCGGTATGTATGATTTCCAATAAGTCCGTAGTTCGCTCCATCATACCAGAAAATGGAGTCTTAGTCATTTTACCCATCAGACATACTTCGCATGTTTCAAGTGATTCGAAATCAAGTGATTCAAGAAGTCCATCGAAATGGAGTTTCTTCATACGCTTCACTCCATTATGACCAAGACGATAGTGCCACATATAGGTCGAGTTATCGCTCAATTTCAAACGTTTAGCTTCAATATTATTAATGTGTGTATTACCACAATCGAGATTCAATAAGAATAGACCATCTATCAAAGGTTCATGTGCACAAAACATAATACTCATATAAATCGAACAACCATTATTCTCGGATTTAAACAAGTAACCGTCACACAATAAACATGATCCAGATATAATGTTCATGCTCAACGCAGGCACCAAATAACAATTATTTAAGTATAAAACTAATCCCGATGGTAGATGAAGAGGTAGTGTGCCAACCGCGATTACATCAACCTTTGATCCATTTCCAACGCGCATCGTCACCTCGTTCTTCGCTAGCTTCTGTTTATTCTGCAGTACCTGTTTCGAGTTACAAATATGAGCAACCGAACCAGTATCAAATACCCAGGCACTACTACGAGTACTAGTGAAATACACATCAATAACATGTATATTGGATATACCTTTCTTCTTGATGTTGCCATTCTTCAAATCCGCCAAGTACTTTGGGCAATTCCACTTGCAGTGACCCTCTCCCTTGCAGTAAAAGCACTCAGTATTAGGCTTAGGCCTAGCCTTGGTCTTCTTCGCCGGCGCGAAAACTTTCTTACTGCCCTTCTTGAAGTTTCCGTTTTGCTTAGACTTGCCTTGCTTCTTGAATTTGGTGGTCTTATTGACCAACAACACTTAGTGCTCTTTCTTGATCTCCACTTTTGCAGAATTCAACATGGAGAAGAGTTCTGGCAACGTCTTGTCCATGTTTTGCATATTGTAGTTCATCACAAAGTTCTTGTAACTTGGTGGTAGTGATTGGAGGACACGGTGAATCCCCAAAGAATTAGGAACCACTAAACCCAAGCTTTGGAGTTTGTTTGCGTGCCCAGACATCTTAATCACGTGCTCACTAACAGAGCTGCCCTCTTCCATCTTGCAGTTAAAGATCTTTTCAGAAGCCTCATAACTCTCAACAGCTGTGTGAGCCTCAAATATCATTTTGAGTTCATGGACAATATCATGTGGGTCATGGTTCTCAAACCTTTTTTGAAGCTCCGATTCCAAACCATACAAGATAGCACACTGAATTGTGGAGTACTGATTCTTCCGAGTGAGGTAAACATTCTTTACTTCATCGGTAGCAGTAGCTGCAGGCGGGTCACCCAGCGGTGCATCCAGCACATAGGTCAAATTACCAGCATTGAGGACAATCCTCAAATTGCGGAACCAATCCGCGAAGTTGCTTCCATTGTTTTTCAACTTTTCTTTCTCTAGGAACGCATTAAAATTGATGGTAGGGGCCTCCATTGATCTACAACATATTTGTAATAGTTTAGACTAAGTTTATGACAAATTGAGTTCTAATTAATAGTTAAATTAATCTAGGTGAACTCCCACTCAAAACAATATCCCTCAAATTGTTTTAGTGATCACACGAACCAAATCCACCACATCAAAACCGATCATCACAAGAGTTGATGTAGCTTCAATGGCGAACAATCAACATGTTCATCATATCTACTATATGACTCATGCTTTACCTTTCGGTGATCCGTGTTCCGAGACCATGTCTGTACATGCTAGGCTCGTCAAGATCAAACCATAGCTTCCGCATGAGCAAATCTGTCTTGCTCACGTTGTATACACTAGCAGAATCTAACACACCCGATCATCATGTGGTGCTTCAAAACAACGAGCTTTAGCAACGGTGCTTACTAAGGATGAACACTTTAAAACTTGAAATTTGTGTGCTTGAGGGATCATCTTATAATGCTATCGTCGCAAACTAAGAAATACAAGATGCATAAAGGATTAACATCACATGCAATTCATAATATGTGATATGATATGGCCTTTCTTCTTGTGCTTCCGATCTCCATCTTCAAGCACAAACATGATCTCCATCATCACCGGCATGGCATCAAGGTCAATGGCGCCGTTTCAAGGTTGTCGTCCACTAGCTTCAACTATTACAACTACTTTGAATAGACACACAGGTCTTAACAGAATTTAAAGACAACCATATGGCTCCTGCCGGTTGCCAACTTACAATAAGGAACATTGCATATATCATATATAATAACAATCATGGCCATATCACATCACAGCACACCCCTACAAAACAAAGTTAGACGCCTCTAATTTTCTTTGCATATTTTACGTGGTTTGGGTCTTTCAATAAGTGTCGCTCTAACTTACGAACAAGAACCACAACGTTGATGCTTGAACTATCAAGTGCCCGTTGTAAATTGACTCTATACTATGATGGGAGAGACAGACACCCGCAAAGCCACTTATGCAATATAAGTTGCACGTTGAGCGTGGAGCAAGTCTCATGAACGATGTCATGTAAGGTTAACCTGGGCCGCTTCATCCCATCATACCGCAAGATGCAAAGTACACAAAAAGCAATTGATAATAAAAGCACCACCGCCCATAATGACCATTGTGTTCTACTCGTGCGACAGATCTACATATAGAAACGACTCTGATACCACTGTAGGGGTTCGTAGCATGGAAAACAAAAAATTTCTACCGCATGCACACAAACAAGCCAAGATCTATCTACTAGATTGTAGCAACGATTCGATAGAGGACATCACCCTCGAAGATTACAAAGCGCTTAACGAGAGCAAATTCTCGTGGGTGATGTAGTCGTACACTTGCTGATCTCAAGATCGCGTAGACGATCCTTCCGGCTACATGATCGGGTCACACATTCGGTACTTTATGAAGAACTTCCTCTCCCTCGTTCCATCAGGCAGTGGAGGTTGTAGAACTCTCCTCGTGATTCCGGCAGCACGATGGCGTGGTATCGGAAGTAGAGGGGAGATCCCGCAGGGCTTCGCCTAAGCCGGAGCGAGTATGGTGGAATAAGAAAGGGCCTTGGGGATCTACGGATTAGAGGCACCAAGGAGAGGTGGTGTAGCCAGCGGCTAGGGCTTGGAGAAGCCCCAACTCGGTGACTTGGAGGAGCCCTAGGTGGCGGCGGCAGCATCTGGGGTGATGGCGCCTGGAGCTAGGGTTTAGGTGTGAGGGGTAGGGGGCACCGTACCCTCCTTATATTGGTGGGGGAGGCGGTTTGGGGAGGAGGGAGTCCTCCCCCAACTCCTATTCATGGCCGGCGGGTGGAGGGATTTGGACTCCTACCCTAGGTAGGTTTCCTACTCTCCCTCCACCAAGCAATGTTCGGATTTGACCTTTGAAATTGGCGTTTGACTTTCAAACTTGGATTTGATTTCTCTATTCATATTGCCTAGCCAAGTGACCTGGTACATGATGCAACCATTCCACATTGTCATGACACATCCATGTACCCTTCCCCTTCCCCTTCCCCTTCCCCTTCCGGAGTGCTGGACCTTCCAGACCCTTCTAGAACATTCCCGGTGAAAACACCGAAATCATTTCCGAACTCCGAAATAGGACTTTCCTTATATGAATCTTATTCTCTGGACCATTTCGGATCTACTCGTGATATCCCGGATCCCATCCGAGACTCCGAACAACATTCGGTCTCTTACTCATCATTCCATAACTACACAACAACATTGAATCCTTAAGTGTGTCTCCCTACGGTTCGTGAATTATGCGGACATGACCGAGAAACTTCTCCGATCAATAACCAATAGAGGAATCTGGAAATTCATATGGCTCCCACATATTTCTACGATTACTTTGTGATCGAATGAACCTCTTATGTACGATACAAATTTCCCTTTGTCTTACGATAGTTTACTCATCCGAGGTTTTGATCGTTGGGATCTCTGCATACCTAGTTCAACCTCATTACTGACAAGTACTCTTTTCTCGTTCCCGTGATATGTGATCCCTTGTGAGCCAGTCACATGCTTGCAAGATAATCGGATGACATTCCACCGAGAGGGCCCAGAGTATATCTATCCCTCATATGGATGGACAAATCCCACTCTTGATCCATGTGCCTCAACCCATACTTTCCGAACACTCAATGCCACCTTTATAGCCACCAAGTTACGGTGTGGTGTTTGATGTCATCAAAGCATCCTTCCGGTGATGGTGATTAACATGATCTCATTGGTCGAAGGAATTAGGTTACTATGTATCAGAAAGCTTATAGCAAACGAACTATTAAAATGACTTGATCTTTATGCTACGCTTATCTATAGGAGTATGTCCATCATACCATTCTCCTAATGATATGATCTTGTTGTTAACAATCTCTCAATGTTCATGATCAGGAAACCACGATCATCTATTAACCAACAAGCTAGTATTATAAAGAGGCTTTACTGGGGACTCTAATTTAGTTTACAAATCACACAAGTATTAATGTTTCCTGTTAATACTATTATAGCATGAATGTAAACATTTATCATAAACACAATGATATAATAATAACCACTTTTATTATTGCCTATAGGGCGTATCTCCAACATAGCCTCCATATTTCTGAGGACAACTTATCTAGTGATTCCATCAAGCTTCGCCTCCAAGACATAGTCAAGGTGAAGGATCAGAAGCGTGGCTTCACCATCACCAATGGCATGTTCGAGGGCGGCAAGTGCCCAAAGGTAATCATTTATTTCTTGTACATTGATTTTTGACATATACTCCATTTATTGCGTCATGCACATACCTTTGCATCTAGCATTCAGGATTCAGTTAACAGCTAGGGGACTTGGATGAGACCAGTATGGCTCCCGAAGTCTTTGATCCCAACATGAAGGAAGTCACTATTGTGTCCGACGATGATGTCCCGTTAGTGCGAAAGAAGAAGGGCTCCACCTCTGACGCTACTAACGGAGGAAAGAAAAAGAAGACGGGGGGTGGAGCCTCCAAGAGATCCACCACCTCCCTAGAGGTGGAGAAAAGAAGATTAACCGATAGCCCTTTAAGAAAGGTATCGAATGTTTTGTTAAGCCTCTTCTCATCCTACATCGTCTTTTTGCTTATCTTATTCCTATACTTATATTTTTGCATGTTTTAGGAAGAAGACCATCTTGAGTTTGAGCCAGACTAAGCTTTCCAAGATTGTCTACCTAGTGCTTACTCTAAGTAGCTCTGATCTATCTCATCGTCCTGTGCTGACTTCTCCTTCGTGTGGTCTTCACACACTTGTAAGTTTGGCAAACTTTGTGCTGAGAGTGCCAGCAACCTCAAGAACATTGCACTTGTAAGTTTTATATGCCTTTTTCATTTCATACATAATATACCACTATAGTTCCCGAGGATTTAGACGAAAAACCATAGGTCTTTTGGTCTGAATGCTCTAAGAGTAACTAAACAAGAAACTTTGTACTGTAGCCCCCAAGTATGTAGTTTGAATGAATTATTCTAACTAGATACTTTTTGAGTAGCATACATAGTGTTTGTAAATTTCAATACTATAGCCCCCAAGCCTCTAGTCGCACTGTAGCCCCGAGCCTCTAGGCGGAGATTTATCCGGCTAGATGCTCCATGTAGACTAAGTAGATTTTTTGTTGTTTGCAGAATGAGAATACTTAGAGGGTTGCCGCCAATGACAAGTTCCAAAATATGCACAAGGGAAAGAGTGTGTTATCTTTTAAGTTTCATGCTCAACTTGATCTGTATGTTGTTATCTTCTGACTACTCATTGTGCTTTGTCATTTATACGACTTACAAAATCTATTGCCAAAGCCAAATATAGTGTTGAGAAATCCAAGCACATACAAGAGTTGGATAGTGAAAACAAAATCTTGAAGCAGGACAGGGCCGACTAGCTGAAGATGCATGAAAAAGCTTTAGCTGCCGTGCAGGAAACTGCTGACATGGATATAAACCGCCTTAAGGAGGATATTGCGATTCTCAAGGAGAAGAACAAAGTTTACGAAGATAAAAATGCTCGGAACCTTTAGGCGTACAAGACTCTCCGAAAGGAATAAGAATCCACGACGAAGGTGCTCCAGCAAGCCGAGAGCAACGTCTTTAATAAGGATTCTCCGTCTTGTACTTCTATAAATCAGGTACTTTGACATTTTTGTATTGAACTCATGTACTCAAACATCTTTGCCAGAAATGGAGCTCCTATTATTTTGACTAATAATGCTCCTTTGGCAAAGGAATGCATAGTTCTTGACGGCAACTTAATCAGCACCGCAATCACCTAGGCCAAATAGATTTCCCAAGACTTTGGACATCAACATCAAGGCTTCATGTGCTCGGGATGGCACTAGGATGGCTCTAGCCATGGTCAAGGCCCACTATGACGATTCCGACATCGACATGGTGACCTTTGGTCTGCCGGACGTGGAGGAAGATGAACAGAAGATCGATAACGATGCAATCTGGGCTTCTCTTGCCGGCTATGACATCAGGTCAACCAATTGGTCAAGGCGAATGTCTTCGTGCCTATTGAGGTACTTGATGCCGACCAGACTACCTCCGAGTCTCTGAAAACTGCCTACTTCATTGATGGGCAAGATGGCTCTCCTGCCGCCGATCATGCAACATCGAAGTCCCCTACACCAGAGAAGTGAAAACACTTTGTAATATTTATCGCCTCTTGTTGATTTATGTATGCGGAAAACATATATTGTTATATTAAGGAGGAAAACTATGGGTATAAGCTTCCGGCGGCTTAAGAACTAATTCCAACATGTATATATTTTAAAAGCCTGTGTTGGCTTATCCATTACTCTGGTTTTTATGCTTGAATTTTTGTGAGTCGGAAGACCCTTAGTCAGAACTATGCGCTCAGGAGATGATACCCAATGGCACCATCAAGAACCTAAGCACAAAATTGCCGACTTCTAGTGCCGAAAGTCACTACTCCAGAATCCACATAAAACAGCAAAGAACGTGTACACTAGAAAACTTAATCTAACGCCCATAGGCGGAATTTTCACAAGTGGAAATGCAAAGCTTGCGCATAAAGGTTTTATATGATCCAACAATGAACATTAAAGGAGGTAAAAGACTCAAGCATATGAGTGAACCAAAGAGCTTTATTTCATTGATCATATAAGAGATGCACAGTAGATACTAAAATATGCATTCTAAGTGTAGAAAGGACGTAGCAATGCTATGTTCCATGGCCGATCAAGCTCCGGGTAGTCATCATTTGGGTCACGTCGCTTACGCTTATGATCCTCGTTTGTCCTATCCTCTCATTCACGATTGTCAATGAGGTAATAGGAACAATTGTGTAGCGCCTTTCTTATGATGGACGGTCCTTCCCATGGCAGGGATAATTTGTGTGACTTATTCTTCTTAAGTCGGAGAACCAAATCCCCTCTTTAAATGAGCGATGCCGCACACAGCAACTATGGTAGCTGTGTAGCTTCCTCCGGTAGATGGCAGACCTCTGGCATGCCAGTATGTGCTCGTCCTCGAGAAGGTCTACATCTAGCCGTCTAGACTCTTCAGTGTCATCTTCGTCATAGGAGACAACCCTTGGCGAATCATGGAGGATGTCGGAGGGTAGAATTGTTTCTGTTCCATATACCATGAAGAAAGGGGTGTAGCTGTTTGATCATTTGGGAGTAGTTCACAAACTCCACAAAACATATGACAATTCCTCCTCCTAGGCTCCAGTTTCTCTATGTAGCGGTGCTTCTAGACGTGGCTTAGAATTAATCCATTGGCTCACTCAACTTGACCATCGGATTTTGGATGTGCCATATATGCTAAGTCAAGTTGGATGCCCTTCTCCCAACAATAAGCCTCTACTTCTTTTCGAGATAAGTTGTTGCCATTGTCGGTCATGATGCTATGAGGGAGACCTAATCTCACCACTAGATCCCGGAAAAACCTAAGGGCAGTTGCGATCAAGTTTTCTAATGGGTTTAGCTTCTATCCATTTTGTGAATTTATCAACTGCCACTAGCAGATGTGTAAACCCACAAGGTGCCGTCTCTAATGGTCCAACCATGTCAAGCCCCCAGACTGCAAACGGACAAGTTATTGATATAGTTCGCAATTATTAAACTAGTACATGTGGTTGTCCGGCATATTACTGGCATGCAATGCATGTCTAACCAGCTTTTCAGCGTCCTCCTTTGCGGTCAGCCAGTAGAATCCTTGCCGGAAGGCTTTGGAGACCAAAGATCGAGGAGAGGTGTGATGCCTGCAATCTCCGAGATGGATCTCATGAACGATTTCAATACCTTCTTGTCGGGAAACACACTTCAGGTATACACTAGTGGTACTTCTTTTGCAGAGCTGCCCATTCATTATGGTGTAACTCTTTGCTCGACGTACAATTTGCTGACTTTCGACCTCATCGATGGGCAAAGTTCCATGTACGAGATAATCAATAAATGGTTTTGTCCAAGCCGGAGGGACTATTGTTACTGCATTAACAAATGAGTCAACTCTATCCGGGTTCTCGATGTCCGCTCCCTTCATGGATGGGGTCCATAGATGCTCCAGAAAAACGCAAGGAGGAATTGGTTTACGCCCTGGTCCAAGCTTTGACAGTATATCAGCCCCCTCATTTTCCTTCCTCTTAACATACTTGACTTCGTAGCCTTCGAAGAACTTGGATATCTCGTCTACTTCGTCTCGATACGCCACCATCATAGGGTTCCGCGCGTTCCAGGTGCCAGCCACCTCCTAGGCAACCAATTCTGAATCTCCACAGCAAACTATGCGCTTGATGCCAATATCCTTCGCTAAGCGAAGTTTGTGAATGAGTGCTTCATATTCCTCCATGTTGTTTATAGACTCAAAGTGGATTTGTAGGACATAGTGCTGTTTTTCTCCTATTGGTGACTGTAGTAGCACACCATCCCCCAAGCCGTTAAGTAACTTTGATCTATCAAAGTGCATCAGCCAGTATTCTGGCTCTGGTACAGGAGTAGCATCTTGCAAGTTTTGTGATTGATAGCGTCGCGTCTCTTGTAGGTGATCTCGAAGGCGGCAAGCTCAATGGCCTACTTCGTGACTCATCCCGAAGCGTCGCTGTTGTTGATGATGTTGGACTATGGAGCTTTGCTCACTAATGTGATAGGGTGCTCCTGGAAGTAGTGCCTTAGCTTCCGAGAAGCGAGGAACACTCCATAAGCTACCTTTTGGTAGTGCGGGTACTGCTACTTGGACTCCGTCCAGACCTTGCTTACATAGTAAAATGGTCATTGTACTCGTACTCATGTGTTGGTTCCTTCCGCTACACCACGACGATGATGCTGATAACCCAGTTGGTGGCTGCCATGTAGATCAACATAGGCTCCATTGGCTCAGGTGCTGCAAGTATAGGTGCCAAAGAGAATATCCTTTTTAGCTCCTTAAGCGCAACGTCCGCCTCGTCTGTCCATACAAATTTGTCTGCCTTCTTCAGCAACTTGTATAAAGGCAAAGCCTTCTCTCCAAGTCGGTTGACGAACCGGCTTACCGCTGCAACGCAACCTTTGAGCCGTTGGATGTCCTTCAGGCATGTCGGACGGTTGATGTTTAAGATGGCCTTGATCTTCTCCAGGTTGACCTCGATTCCACGCTAGGAAACGATGAAGCCCAACAATTTGCAGGATGGAACACCAAATACACACTTATTGGGGTTAAGCATCATGTTGTATTTCCGGAAATTATCGAAGGTTTCCTTTATGTCGGAGATTAAGTCATTTGATTTTTTAGACATCACCGCTATATCGTCCATGTAGGCGTGAACGTTCCGACTAATTAGGTCATGTAGGCAAAATTGCATAGTCCTCTAGTAGGTAGCACCTGCGTTTTCAGCCCAGAGGGCATCGTGACATACCAAAACCTGTCGTAAGGAGTGGTAAACGAAGTGTCCAATTGGTCCAACAACCACTTCTTGATCTGGTGGTATCCTGAGTATGCATCTAGAAAACACAGAAGTTCCGAGCCAGCCGTCGAGTAAATGACTTGGTCAATGCGAGGTAAAGAAAACGGATCCTTCAGAAACACTTTGTTCAATCCGGTGTAATCAACGCACATTCTTAATTCCCTAGGTCCATTTTTGGGCACAAGTACAGGATTTTCCACCCATTGGGTGTGATGGACTTTTTGGATAAAACTAGCCTTAAGTAACCTAGTTATCTCTTTGCCTATGGCGCGTCTCTTATTGTCCCCGAAGCGTTGTAGAGGTTGTTTCACTAGTTTGCATTTTGGATCAATGTTCAAGCTATGTTTGGAAAGTTCCCTAGGTACACCTTTCATGTAGGCAAGTTGCCTAGCAAATATGTCCCTATTCTCGCGGAGGAACTCGACGAGCGTGCTATCCTATTTGGACACCAGGTTCATCCCAATGGCGGTGACCTTGGTCTCAATGGCATCCTTGAAGGCGGGATCGGAGTCAGAAATTTTCTTCTTCAATGCTAGCATCTCTGAGGCGTCGACCTTGCTCTGGATCTCCTTGAATTCTTTGCTGTAGAGGATAGGTTCTAGAAAAGATACTTTTCCAATCTCGCAGTCCCTTTCCTTTTAAAAGCTTCCGGATATGGTGATGACACCGTTTGGTCTGTGTATCATCAGCTTGTTGTAGACGAAGCATGGCTTGGCCATGAAGGAGTGGAGAATGTCACGTCCAAATATGACGTTGTACACACTTTTGTAGGGGAACACTTCAAAGGTCATGCGTTCTTGGCGGTAATTGTTAACATCTCCAAAAGTGACTGTAAGTGTGATGCACCCAACAAACCGAGCCTCCCAACTAGGAACTACGCCATGGAACATGGTTTTTGTCCGCCTTAGGTTGCTCTCCGTCAAGTTTATCTTGTACAGTGAATCCAGGTACATAATGTTGATGTTTCTTCCGCTATCCACCATGAACTCGGTGAAATTGTTGTCGTCAATCAAGGGGTTGATGACCATGGAGTATTAGTTCTCTGTTGATACAAGGTCATGGTGATACTTCCTGTCCTATGTGATTGGAACTTCCGACCAATGCAGGTACTAGGGAACGCGGGGGGGGGGGGGGGTAGGGTGGCCATCAGAATCCTCAGAGAGGTCTTCTATGCCCGTACAGTTGGGTGGCAAGGAAAGTGTGGTAGACTGGGGCCTTCTTCTCGATGGTGTTCTTGACTTTGCAATCTATCTTGTCGTCGTGCTTGGGGTCAACGTACTTGAATCCTTTGACTCCTCTTCTTTCTTCTTCCCTTTTCCCTTTCCTCATGGTCGGTTCGTTCGGCTTTGTTTGTAGCCGGACTCCGGGTCTTCTTTGAGATTGTTGACGAACTTGCAATGTCGATTGGCGTGGGTAGATTTGCCATTGGTATCGAGGTGCACTAGGCATGGCATATCACAGTATTCCTCGTACGATTAGGGAACGCAGGGCGCTGGCGGGATAGTTTCACTGCCACGCTGCTTCCCACGACCAGCCCCCCGGCGTTGGACGCGCTATCCACCATCACCTCTTCCTACAAATGTCATTTCGACCATGTTGGAGTTTGGCTTTTGTTCTGGCGGGATCTTTTGCTTAATGCTACTGTTCCTATTAGCTTGGGTTGGAATGGAAAGTGATGACAAAGTGTCGCGAGCATCGTCGTCGGCAGCTGCGAACTCCCTAGCCAAGGAGATCATATGATTGAGATCCAGCATGTGATTGTCCTACAGGCACTTCAACTTATGTCGGAGCAAAGTGCTCTTTTCCAAACCATCGATGTAGGCAGCCATAGCAGTCCGATCGTGTACTCCTACGCAGGAATTCTTCATATCCAGCCAGCGGGAGAGGTAGGATCGACATGTGTCGTCCTTCTCCTGGACGCACCGCTATAGATTGCTGATATTGTAGGGACGTTTGTATGTACCCTCAAAGTTCTTAGTGAATGCTTCTTGCATGTCCAACCGATTGCATATGGACTTCTCCCGCAAGTCGTCTATCCATTGGTGGGCCGTGCCCATCAACATTAGTAGGAGGTACTTGACGACAACGTTGGGGTTTGACCCGGTGATTGCGACCATGTTGCCATAATCCTGCAACCACGTAGTTGGCTTGGCCATGCCGTCATAGGGCTTCATCATCTTGTCAATCCGTAAACCTTGGGGTAAGTTGCGGTCCATCTCATAGGTCCAAAGCAACGTGGTCCTAGGTACTACCCTTCCCGGGCCTCCTGAATCTTTTCCAAAGATGAACGCACGTCATATGGCTTCGGGTTTGCTTTCTTCTTCTTGCCATCAGGGGAAGGGCTGCGTGAACGACGCGGCCCTCCTCCGCCATGGTGGCTTCTAGGGGAAATGGAGGTGGAGGTGGCGGTGGGTTAACTTTCTTGTTGTTTCCCTCCTGCGAATCCTCATGTATGTCGTAGTTTCTTTTGGGACGTGGAGTGTCATGGTGGGACCTGCTCTTCTGTCTATGATTGCCACTGCGCTCCCCTCCATGACGAGGCTGCTTCGATTTGTTGTGAATGATGATGCCGCGCTGGGGGCGTCTAGGCAGAGGCATGCTTGTACGGTGGTGACATTTTGGGTCTTCGTGATGTCGAGGGATTGGGGCAGTGGATACGGGCAAAAAGGGTGAGCCTTTCCTTCGTGGTTGGAGGATATGGGGATAGCGTCCTTCCTATTGCGCTCTTCCCTCTGTCTTCATTCTGAGGAACCCGTCTGGGACCCGACATCATGAGGAGATCTTTCCCCTATCCGTTTGGTATTGCTTGACTGGAAATATGCTGGATCAGACTGAAGCCTCTGAGAGGTGGCCTTTTCCTACTATTTGACAGCCCTGGAGACAAGGTCATGGACCTGTTCCACGGCCTTAGGCGATCGATACTACTCCAGTAATGTCTAGGCGACAGCCAAATTGAGGATGGGTTTGGGCATGACTTTCCTTCCCTCGCTATCAATGTATGGCTTGGATTGTGCCGAATTTGAGGGAGCCCACACCAAGTTGCGCCATACACCAGGGTCACTGTCAACATGAGCCGGAGTTTTCTTAGCCTTCTGCTACTTGAGCAAGTGTTGTACTCAGCATCCATGGGTCTTGCTGCTTCAAACGATTTCTGCGCCTTGGCCAGATCTTGATCTAACTTTGCTGCTCCGCGATAGCCCGCGCTTCCTCCAGTAGCTAATGGCGCTTCTCATCAAGCTATACCACGTTCCGTATATGGGCCACAGTCATAGGCTTGACGAGCAGATTGCCATACATCTCTCTATCAGCTGGAGTGATTTGGGCGACCGTAGAGGTAGATGCTAGTGACAGCGGATTCGTGATGTTGCCATTACTCGGACCGTTGTGAAGTTCATCCGGCTGTTGCGTCAGGTAAGCTGAAGGAGGCATGTCCTTCGCACGATCATTGTTGGCGTCATCGGCTGTTCCCTTCCCGTTATCCCTGAAGGAAATATGCTTTAGAGGCAATCATAGAGATGATTATATTTATTATGTATCCATGAGTTATTGTAATGTTCCTTGAATATCCATATCAGGAAACTTGTATTGATTGGCAATTATGTGAATTTTTTGTGAAACTCTTTACTTGTATGGTTATTTAAGAGTTGTCCCTAGTCGGAGTTCATGTGAGGACACACATGAATATTAGACTAGCACATCGATTGGTTGATGACTATGTTTCGCATGTAATAGACATGGAGATGTCAAACCAATGATGTGGACACATGTTATGAACATGGGGTTGGACTGACCCAACATGAGACTGGCAATTAGACTTGCATCTCTCTCTACACATCGTGTACGTTTGTCCTTAGACCTGAGATTGTCGCATGTACTTGAGATGTGGATCGACCTACTTTGGGGCTATCAGACGCTACTCCATAACTGGGTAGTTATCAAGGTAGCTTTCGGGTTTGTCCTGAAACATGTTGCAAGGCATGGTCAATCAAGATGGGATTTGCCCTTCTCTACTTGAGAGAGATATCTCTGGGCCCCTCGAGTGATCGGATCCATAAATGCATGGCCATGCTACATATGGTTAAGAGTTAACCTAGTAAAGGGTTTCCGAATTATAGTATCAATAAAAATAGGTCAGTTTGGAGCTAGACCAAATATCGTGAGGCAAAGCGAAAGACATGTACTAAACCTTGTGATGGTTCGTCCGATATGATCTTTGTATGCGTTTAGGAGTTGGCACGTCTTACAGAATAAGTGTATTCGTGTCATGTCTATACGCATATGAACCTATAGGGTCACACGTTAAGGGGCTGGAAGACTAATGAGGATTGGATCCGAATTAGACCAGGCTTAGGCTACTAATGGGATCCTAATGTAGAAGCCCACTAGGGACGCCTATATAACAGAGGGTAGGGCGAGCTGACCAGGGTTAGACCTTAGACCATTCCACCCAGCCGCCACTCCTCACGCCTATGTTGCACGCGCGGACCTAGCAGTCCAGCGTCTGACGCTTCCACCCTGTACATGTGGATACCTCCGAGGCGCTGCATCTGTAGCGTTTGGACAAGCCGCGCAAGGGGAGCTGCTCGTGGGACGAGAACGAGGAGTCGTCGTTGATTGTATGCACTGCCTCGATGCGCTCATCGATTACGCAACTGCGTGTCTAGTGGTAATCCCGTGATCTATGACAACAGTAATCCTGGTATACTCGGTAGAAATTTTTTGATTTGCGCTAGTGTAGCCTACCCGTATCCCTTCAGTGGTATCAGAGCCGATGCTGTTCAGTTATAGGTTCGGGATGTTTGCATATGGTGATATGCAGATTGATATGAATGATGTGATCATTTATATGGCGGTGTTTTAGGTTTGATCTATGATCTTGCTTTCCGTGATCGTGATTCTGAGGTTGTCGAACGACTTACCCCTACCGGTCGGTTTCCGCCATCGGGGTAGACAGTGACAAATAAATCGTGTTCAATCATGCGAATATGAATATGATTGATCGAATCGGAACCTAGATCTAAAATCGATGTATCGTGATCAAAGGAGTTTGATTGAATCGGAATAGGAGTCGGTTTATGGTAAATTTGATTTGCCGATCAAAATCCTTAAAGAAAATTGTGAAGATACCGCGAGGGGCGCTGCCCCTTCGAACCCTGTAGGGGGAGACCCCCTAGACCGCCCTTAATCGTAGCCCCTTTTGTATCTCGTTAAGGTAACTAGGTGCTGCGATGTCACATGATCTGGTAGAATGCGATTCTATGCATAACTTGTTTTTGCAGGATGTATGTGATCAGTATGGCCCATATATGTATGTGATGCATGTATTAAATTTTGCATGACCTGCGTGTTGTGAGTAGGGCAACACGGCTGGAGCCATATGTGTTGTCATTTATTGTAATGGCCTACGTGCCAACTTTTGATGATCCCAATACTATGTAATTTTTATTACTAGCTCTGAGGAGTAATAGCTTGTATTAGTTCTTGGAGGACTCATCACTTGAAGATTGCTCACATGGAACATGAAGATGGATATCATCATGGTGGACAGGTTCTATGGCGATGGAGATCACCATGAGAAAATGGGCCATACTGTGTCACATCATATGTGAATGCTATTCTTATGTGTTTTTCTCTATGCATGCTTAGATGATAGAAGTAGAATGATCCCTCATAAAGTTTAAGTTAAACCATGCCCTCCCAACCAAACCTTGCACCATCCTATGCCCTGTACAATCGTTGGTGGGCCTATGAAATTAGGGTGCCGCGGTTTTCCTTGGCTGGATGGGTTTGTATCGGATACCTACACGCATAAGGGTTGGTGAGCTTGACAAGGTCATCTTAAAAGTTAAGGACCTTGGGCATAAAGGTTGGACGCCTAGTTTTGACATAGAGATGTCACCCAACAACAATATTCATATGTGATATGATTAGCAAGTGTTGCTTACCGATTTACCTTGTCTTCTAGCAGTGATGCTAAAGCTCACTAGTCGACTTATTAATTGTGGATCTTGAATCACTTAGTATCAATAGAGGGATATTGATTTAAGTGGGAGTATATGCTATTAAATTGTTTAATATGTTTTACTCTTTCATGGTTACATGGCTTAGTATTTTGCATGTTTTGTGTTGTAGATCAATGGCACCGAACACTGCATCACCTTTTTATTTGTGTTCGATTCTTGACAAAGATAAACTTAATTGAACAAACTATACGGACTGGGTCCGTAACCTGAGAATTGTTCTCAGGTCTGATTAAAAGGAAACGGTTATGGATACCCCAATCCCCGATGAACCTGCTGATAATGCATCTGCTGCCCTAAAGAATGCCTACAAGAGAGCATGTGATGATTCTCTTGAGGTTAGCTGCCTTATGCTTGCATGCATGGAACATGAACTCCAAAAGAAGTTTGAGGATCAGGATGCGTACGATATGATCGTTGCCCTTAAGGACATGTTCCAAGATCAGGAAAGGACTGAGAGCTACAATGTTGCCAAGTCCTTTGTCGAATGCAAGCTAGCAGAGGGAGCAGCTGTAGGCCCCCATGTGATCAAAATGGTTGGTTCTGATCAGGACTTTGGAAAAGCTTGGTTTTCCACTAGGCCAAGAGTTGGCCACTGACTTCATTTTTGCTTCTCTTCCATCCAGCTATGGGCAGTTCATTTCGAACTACCATATGCATGGGGTGGAGAAGGGCCTTAATCAGTTATGCGGGATGCTAAAAACAGCAGAAAGTGACATGAAAAAGTGTGTAGGGCATAGCCATGTGATGGCTGTGCAGAACAATCCTAGCTTCAAGAAAAAGGGTACTTCTTGGAAGAAGAAGGGCAAGGCTAAGGATACGATCCCTAAGCCTTCACCCAAGCAAAAGGCTGGACCTGTAGAAGACACTAAGTGCTTCTTTTGGCATGAACATGGCCACTAGAAGAGAAACTGCAGCAAGTACCAGGCTTCTTTGAAGAAGAGTGGAAGTAAGAGTACTTCCAACTCAGGTATGCTTGTTGTAAATGTTGTGGACATTCTTCTCACTGATTCTTATGTTAACTCTTGGGTATTTGATACCGGATCGGTTGCTCATATTTGCAACTCGATGAAGGGGCTAATAAGGACTAGAGAAGTGCAGAAAGGCGAAGTGGATTTTTGTGTCGGAAATAAAGCAAGGGTTGTTGCATTATTCGTCCGCTTCATGCAACTTCACCTTCCGTCAGGATTTATTATGGAGTTGAATAATTGTTATTACAGTCCTAGTATGGGTCGAAACATTTTATCACCTTCATGTTTGATGAGGGATGGATATTCATTCGCGAGTGCAAACAATGGTTGTGTAATCTCTAAGAATGATATGTTTATGGCTAATGCTCCCATTGTGAATGGGTTATTTATTTTAAATCTTGATGATGCATCTGTTTACAATGTTAGTGCTAAAAGGCTTCGGCCTAATTATTTGAGTCCTACTTATTTATGGCATTGTCATTTGGGGCATATAAGTGAAAAGTGCATGAAAAAGCTCCATGGTGATGGTCTTATAACTTCGTTTGATTTTGAATCATACGAGACATGTCAAGCTTGTTTACTTCGTTTGGACTCTCTCAAAAAAGCAAAAACAAGCAAAAGACACTTCTATTAGAATAAATACAGATTTGCAGATTGGTAATGTAGCAAATTGTTCGAGGTTGTCACAGGAGAATAAGTCTGAGAGGTACGGAGAACTATAGTTTGTTATCACCAACTTTCATGCAAAGATTTGCCACTTTATCAGGCCCCTTTGCTCTGCAAATTGGCTCTGTGTTTCCAAAAAATTTAAAACAAAGTTTGAATAACTCAACAGAGAACCACATGCTATAAATCTTAATGCTAATAATCATAAGTAACAGGCACATGGAATGAAATCATGATAAGTAATATGATTAGAGACACAAAATATTGTTCCAAATGAATAAATAATGCAACTTGAGGGGAACTAATACTGATTATAGGATTGGTTGAGTCAGATAGAATATATGTCTCAATGGTTTTATCTAATAAGGTGAACCCTCGTACATCCAGCAGATGTTTTGTGTGTTTTTACCTCTGTACTTCATGTCGTCCTCTCAAGAATTAGAATATTAAATTCTAGTAGGACAAAAGCTTACAGCAGAGTTTAACTCGATATGTTGCAGGCCACTCTAAATAATAAGAATTCGTATCTACAAAATTAGGAGGTTCAAAATTATATAAAGTACTATTTATTATAGGGAATGCAATATTTACGATCATGATGTAGACTTATTTTTCGAGCCGCAAAGTAACAAGCTCAAGAGTAAACAATATCATTTTGCGAGCAAACAATTGATCGGCAATCTTTCACATGCTTCATGCACTTAAAGGAAAGTAAGAATCCCAGAAAATACTACCCGAAGAAGAACACTTGCTTACCCAGTGTTAACCGCACATGATCAGGAAAGTCCCCTTCGTGGTCGCTCAACCCCGTGGAGCGAGTATCTGTCACATCCCAAGAATTTCCAAATCTTGTAATGTGAAAATAAATGAATAAAATAAAACTTTGTTTGATGTTCAAGGCCAGAAGAAACTTTTTGAATTCAATTGGGGCTTCAAACCAGTTGGATCAAATAAAATCCTAAAGGGATTTATAAAGTTAAACTTTTTTTAAAAAAAGAAAAAAAAAATATATATTTTGGAAATACTATTTTGAATCTTTAAATAAAAGGATTTGGTTTTCAAAAGAAAAGATATATTTTAAATAAAGATTATTTTATAAAGCCAAATTAATCCTTGGCCAAGACTTTGAAACAAAAGGTTTTGCTTTGATTAAAATAGTAGAGGTTTATTTAAAACAAAAAGGATTTAAATATCCAAGTTTTATTAATAAAGGTTTTACTATTTCCAAAACATCAAAACTTATTTATTTATTTAAAATAAGTTTTCCAAGTATTCTTTTTTATCAAAATAAAACCTACTAAAGTGTTTTGGTTTTATTCTAGATTTCAAAATAAAGTTTTTAACAAAACAAAACCTATTTGATTTATTAACTAAGGTCCATTTTATTTAATTATTAATGGACCCTATAGCAAAAAGGTTATTTTGTTTTAAACAAGTTTTCAAGTATTCCTTACTTTCAAATAAAACCTACTGTTTTGGTTTTGAAAATATTTTGATTTCAAATGGAAATTTTATTAATTAAATCAAACCCTAATTTATTAATAAACTAAAGATCCATTTTATTTAATTAAAGAATGGATCCTAAAAAGAAAAAAAAATATTATATTAGAATTTGGTTATGTTGATAAACAGAACCAAGTTCAAAGTTGTGAAGTGTGGTGTTTGTTTGAATTGTTTGAGTGGTTTGAAGGTTTGAATAATTGTTTGAATTTGAAAACAGAAAAAGAATTAGAAAAGGAAAAAGAAAGCAGACAGAAAAAAATAAGAAAAAGGACCCAGCCCAATAAGGCCCAGCAGCCCACCTCTCCCTCTCACCCGAGCCAACCGTTTTCTCACCGCGGAAAGAACCCACTCAGTCACAGACAACCGGGACCCACTCCTCCTCTCTCCCTCTCGCTGACGCCGGCCCCCACTGCCACCTCACCATCTTCTCCACCCACGCGAGGACCGCGCCCTCCCCCGGCCGTTTCCTGCCGTTAACTCCTCGGAGTAAATTGCCGGTAAATGCTCGACGATTAATCCCAGCGACCACGCTCCCTTAAAAGCCTCTCCCTCCTCGTCATTTTCCCCTAGACAACTCCTCCTCTCTGCACCTAGGCTGTCGCCAATTTCTTCTGCACCACCGCCGTCTCCGATGAGCTCCCTCCTCAATTCCGGTGACCCAGCGCCGCCCCTTGCCTCATCGACCACGCACACATACTCCACACTCCCTGGCGCTTCTGTCCGTGCCTTCCATTCGACCGCGGGCGCCCCAGAGCGTCGGCTATGACAAGCTCCGAACAACGCTGCCGTCTGCAACATGTCCGGCGACGTACCCCAGGTGAACCAGACCGCCCCTTCACTTCTCGTTCACGCTCACATCTCCGCCATGATATCCTGCGTCTAACCATGCCCTCTGTCTACCTTCTCTTGATCTGTAGCGTCGACTCCAACCGCGAGCAGGACCAACCGACGCCGACGACGACTCCAGCGAGCGATTACCTCCGTCTCCCTGCGCCCCTTGACCAACCGCGAGTACCTTGAGCTTCGCTGTGTTCTCCTGAGCCTGGTGAGCATCTCCCCTTTCTCCCTCACCTCCTGTAGCATCGGCGCCATCGTCGA
This sequence comes from Avena insularis, assembly GCA_023614405.1. Classification (NCBI taxonomy): domain Eukaryota; kingdom Viridiplantae; phylum Streptophyta; class Magnoliopsida; order Poales; family Poaceae; genus Avena; species Avena insularis. The sequence continues at coordinate 93,558,006 of CM042685.1, read as the reverse complement.
CCGACAACTCCGCCGCCGGTAGCCACCGCAACGCCGCCCATCTGTGACCGAGCATTAGCATCCGTAGGATCTTAATCCAACGCCTACGATAGATCACTTAAGCCGTGAAGAGGTACGCGCCCTATGCCGTGCGATCAACCTAGATCCTACGGTCCATGTTGCTGATCCGGCCGAACCGGTACCACCCAGTTAGAACGCGACGCGTGGCCTGTATTGGATCTAAAATCAGATTTGAAAACAGAATATTTTGCAAACTTCAAACCCTTGTAACTTTGGATCCACACGTCCAAAAATTACAAATTTTATGTCGTTGGATTCAGGAGAGCAAGACCTAACCAACCCTACCCTTGGTTTAGCAAATAGTATCTGTTAGTTTGCTTGTTTTTGCAGATTCTTTTATGTGCTTGCTAAGATTAGAAAAATTGTTTAAAAAATGATTTTTGGGTTATAACCTTTGCAAAATGGTTTGTTGTGACCTTACTGACCCTAGGAACCAACCCATGTTTTGGAAAATGAATTTGGAAAAGTTTAGAATGGATTAATTGGTTTAGTCCATTTCTAGCTAAATAAAACTATTGTTTTGTTTATGAAAATGGTTTTGAATGGAAAACTTTGAGAAAATGTTTTGGACCAAACCTACTGACCCAAAACACCAAGCTTTGCAATAGCAACTCATTTGGTGAAAAAAATAATGATTCTTGATTTAAAAACCATTTCTAGTCAAATAGAAATGTGGTTATTTTACTAAAAATGATTTTGGAAGAAAACCTTTGGAAAATGTTTTGTTTTAAACTCACTGACTCCAAAACCTAAGTTTTGTGATTAGAAAATATTTCTACACCACATAAAATGATACTTTATTTGGAAAATGGATTTGAAGTGAAACCTCTTTGCAAATGACTTTGCCACTTTACAAAATGACCAAATAGGTGTTTGCAAATGTTTATGACCCATTAGGAACCACTTTTTCAAACCAAACAAAGCTTGGCATGCTTGCATGCATTACTTTGACTTTGTCATTTTGTGTGTTGTTCTGCTTGATTGGTAGATTGAGTTTGTGCCTTGCTTGATAGATTTGTAGTGACTTGAAGAGTGTGATTGTTGCAAGGACAAGGAGTGAGCCTATACTCTACCAAAAAGGCAAGTGATGCTTCATACTTTCTATCCCATTACTTTCACTATGCATTAGTGTTTTGCTAAGTAAAACTTGCATGGATTTTGCTAAGTATAGACCTTGCTATAGGAAAACCTAGTAGGTGAAACCTTAGTAGGATTTTCCTAAGTTAAGAATCCTATTACTATCAAGCTTAGCCTAGCTAATAGAAAACATGGGTGGAAAATATATTCACACTATGGGAAAATATTCTAAGTCTGAGGACTTGGTTCTTTATTTAATAAAACAACTAAGTTAATGAATCCCCTGGGTGGAATGGAAGGATTGGTTTATGTTGAGTGGTTCACAAGGCCATGGACTTGGCTTGTGTATCTCACTTGTGGATGGCCACCCAGGAATAAAGAGATTTGAGATGTCAAATGTTGAGAAGCTTCAAGTGCAACCACTTGGCAATATGGGCTCTTCCATGATCATATAGGTTGCAAGAACTTAGCCATATGGACAGTTGGTGGTAGTGTTTGATAGGTTGGAGCGCGTTCATGTTGGTCTAAGGGAAGGCTTCTGAAAGATCTTGTCTTGGGAAACCAAGTCTTGTGGGGAAAGTGCACCACCTCTGCAGAGTGTAAAACCTAAGTACTTAGCCATGTCCCTGGTAAAGGACAATTTGAGCATCAAGACATGAAAGCAATTAAGAATCTCATCATTCAAATTTCTAAGTTAAAACTTGTGGTTTGAACAAGGGTTGTTTGAGATCTTCAATCTTTGATTGAAAGATGCCTTGGATAAGGATCTTCAATCTTTGATTGAGAAAAATGTTTTTGCCAAGCAAAACTTAGTATTTTCAAAGGTTAAGGAAAATCTATTTTGAGCAATGCAAGCCTCAACTCCACTTAGCCAAAATGCATATAGATGATAGACTCCACTATACTACCATAGTATCACTTGCCAATACAATTCAAATGTATTGACCCTTGTGGCTGTAACTTGTAATGTTGCAGGTTTGTTTGATTTTAGAGAAGATTGATTGACTAGGATTACAAAGTCTACAACCAACATCTGCCTGTGGCATTTTGAAGATGAAGGACCCAATGCTTATAGATTTCCGCTGCAATGTATTGTAAATAGCCAAATGAGCTATGTAAGATGTAATAAAACTATGTTATTCCTGGTTATAAAGTTATATTATGACCTTTGTTTCTTGATATTACATCTTAACTGTGGATGCTATCTATTGATCCAGGGACTAGCATTGCAATCACAGGGATCCTTTCCTTTAATAAGGAGGGATCTTACAGATGGTATCAGAGCATTGTGTTGCCTGTAGGATTTGTAAACCTAGGATTGGACAAAAACCCTTAAAAAATAGGAGTTGTATTTGTTCCAAAACTTATTTACAAACAATCTTGTAAACTCTTTCCTCAACAATTTTGGTTTTAACTCTACATCTCCTCTATTTCAAACTTGATGGACAGAGCCTTTCCATGACCAAAGACTTCACCATGTGCAAAGGACTTCTTCAACTCTAATGACTTCAACATCTTCAGCATATTCATCAAGGACCTCCAACTTGGATATCACTAAGAACTACAAGATAGACAAGGACATCTTTCTCAAGATTTAGAGAATGAGGGAATGCAAAAGTTAGAAGGAGCCTACATCATTTGATGTATTGTGACCAAAAGTTTTCCAAGGATACAAAGATCTTGTTCAAGAAGAATCAACCAAGAAGGATGGAAAGATCACAAGTGAACCATATAGATGGACCACCATATTAAGTATAGATAAAACACACCAACTTATGTGGTGTAACAAAAATATTTTTGGTTGCCTAAAAATATGCTTGAAACTTGTTGTTTGAATGGAATGTTATGTTTGTGATTGCTTGCACATTGCTTGTGTGAATTGTGATGTGTGTGGTTAGAACTATTTCCCTAGAAATCTTTTGCCTATTCTAATCCCAATCCAACCCAAACAGATGACTTCTCCAAGAGACTCCAACATCAAGATTGATGACACCAACACCAACCAAGCTGACAGCATGAAAGAGCTCATAGCAACCCAACACCAGTTGAACCAACTAACAGCTCAGTTCATAGCCAGCAATAGTGATAAAGATCCAGCACTGCAAAAGTTTTTGGAAGAACAATCCCAACTGATGCTTAAGGTGACTAATCAAATGATCAGCATGGAAGAAAACTATCCCAAAATGGTGTATGACAACAAGGATGACAAGAATGTTATTCTAGATGGAGACCCAACTTGCATTATTTGTGGAGACAAGGACCATACTTCCAAGGAGCATGAAGATCAATGCCCTAACTGTGAAGAGAAACATCCTATTGGACAATGCCCCACTTCTCAAGCTACTTGTTACCTATGTGAAGGAAACAATCATACTCCTATCCAATGCCCTATCTACTCCATGGTGGAACAAAGGAAACAAGAAGGATCCAAGTCTACCAAAGGAAAAGGACCACTCATACCTCCAAACAAGACAACCCAATTCAAAGGACTAAAGAAACCCAAGAAACAAAAGCAGGACATGAGCCTTGTGCAATGTCGTAAATGTAAGGAAATGGGACACTACCCCAGTGGATGCCCAGAGAACCCGAAGAATAAAGAGATCGGCCAAGTAGTGTGCAACAATTGCAAAGAACCAGGCCACTATGTAGCAACTTGTCCACAAGAGCCACGTAAAGAACTCCAAGATATCCACTGTTTCAATTGCAAGAACCCAGGACACTATGCAAGCAACTGTCCAGAAAAGATGAAGAACAAGTTGAACAAGCCTATGAAGGATCTCAACCTTGGCCCATGAGTCAAGTGTGGAAACAAAGGACACTATGAAGATGTTAGCCCAAGGAAGTTTCATCAAGATTCCAAGCAAGCCAAGATGTAATTTTTGTTTGAAAATTTTTTAAGGGTGGTAGTACCCTAGTTGTTTTGAGCCAACTTGTAACCCTAGCCTCCCCAAATCTCGGGACGAGATTTATTTTAAGGGTGGTAGCCTGTCACATCCCAAGATTTTCCAAATCTTGTAATGTGAAAATAAATGAATAAAATAAAACTTTGTTTGATGTTCAAGGCTAGAAGAAACTTTTTGAATTCAATTTGGGCTTCAAACCAGTTGGATCAAATAAAATCCTAAAGGGATTTATAAAGTTAAACTTTTTTTTTTAAAAGAAAAAAAAAATATTTTTTGGAAATACTATTTTGAATCTTTAAATAAAAGGATTTGGTTTTCAAAAGAACAAATATAATTTAAATAAAGATTATTTTATAAAGCCAAATTAAACCTTGGCCAAGACTTTGAAACAAAAGGTTTTGCTTTGATTAAAATAGTAGAGGTTTATTTAAAACAAAAAGGATTTAAATATCCAAGTTTTATTAATAAAGGTTTTACTATTTCCAAAACATCAAAACTTATTTATTTATTTAAAATAAGTTTTCCAAGTATTCTTTTTTCTCAAAATAAAACCTACTAAAGTGTTTTGGTTTTATTCTAGATTTCAAAATAAAGTTTTTAACAAAACAAAACCTATTTGATTTATTAACTAAGGTCCATTTTATTTAATTATTAATGGACCCTATAGCAAAAAGGTTATTTTGTTTTAAACAAGTTTTCAAGTATTCCTTACTTTCAAATAAAACCTACTGTTTTGGTTTTGAAAATATTTTGATTTCAAATGGAAATTTTATTAATTAAATAAAACCCTATTTTCTTAATAAACTAAAGATCCATTTTATTTAATTAAAGAATGTATCCTAAAAAGAAAAGAAAAATATATTATATTAGAATTTGGTTATGTTGATAAACAGAACCAAGTTCAAAGTTGTGAAGTGTGGTGTTTGTTTGAATTGTTTGAGTGGTTTGAAGGTTTGAATAATTGTTTGAATTTGAAAACAGAAAAAGAATTAGAAAAGGAAAAAAGCGGATGAAAAAATAAGAAAAGGACCCAGCCCAATAAGGCCCAGCAGCCCACCTCTCCCTCTCACCCGAGCCAACTGTTTTATCACTGGAAAGAACCCACTCGATCCGGACAACTGGGACCCACTCCTCCTCTCTCCCTCTCGCTGACGCCGGCCCCCACTGCCACCTCACCATCTTCTCCACCCACGCGAGGACCGCGCCCTCCCCCGGCCGTTTCCTGCCGTTAACTCCTCGGAGTAAATTCCCGGTAAATGCTCGAAGATTAATCCCAGCGACCACGCTCCCTTAAAATCCTCTCCCTCCTCGTCATTTTCCCCCAGACAACTCCTCCTCTCTGCCCCTAGGCTGTCGCCAATTTCTTCTGCACCACCGCCGTCTCCGACGAGCTCCCTCCTCAATTCCGGTGACCCAGCGCCGCCCCTTGCCTCATCGACCACGCACACATACTCCACACTCCCTGGCGCTTCTGTCCGTGCCTTCCATTCGACCGCGGGGGCCCCAGAGCGTCGGCTACGACAAGCTCCGAACAGCGCCGCCGTCTGCAACATCTCCGGCGACGTCTCCCAGGTGAACCAGACCGCCCCTTCACTTCTCGTTCACGCTCACAGCTCCGCGAGCATGCCCTCGGTCTACCTTCTCTTGATCTATAGCATCGACTCCAACCGCGAGTAGGACCAACCGACGCTGACGATGACTTCGGCGAGTGATTACCTCCGTCTCCGTGCGCCCCTTGACCAACCGCGAGTACCTTGAGCTTCACCGTGTTCTCCTGAGCCTGGTGAGCATCTCCCCTTTCTCCCGCACCTCCTGTAGCATCGGCACCGTTGTCGACCGACAACTCCGCCGCCGGTAGCCACCGCAGCGCCGCCCATCTGTGACCGAGCATTAGCATCCGTAGGATCTTAATCCAATGCCTACGATAGATCACTTAAGCCATGAAGAGGTACGCGCCCTGTGCCGTGCGATCAACCTAGATCCTACGGTCCATGTTGCCGATCCGGCCGAACCGGTACCACCCAGTTAGAACGCGACGCGTGGCCTGTATTGGATCTAAAATCAGATTTGAAAACAGAATATTTTGCAAACTTCAAACCCTTGTAACTTTGGATCCACACGTCCAAAAATTACAAATTTTATGTCGTTGGATTCAGGAGAGCAAGACCTAACCAACCCTGCCCTTGGTTTAGCAAATAGTATCTATTAGTTTGCTTGTTTTTGCAGATTCTTTTATGTACTTGCTAAGATTAGAAAAATTGTTTAAAAAATGATTTTTGGGTTATAACCTTTGCAAAATGGTTTGTTGTGACCTTACTGACCCTAGGAACCAACCCATGTTTTGGAAAATGAATTTGGAAAAGTTTAGAATGGATTAATTGGTTTAGTCCATTTCTAGCTAAATAAAACTATTGTTTTGTTTATGAAAATGGTTTTGAATGGAAAACTTTGAGAAAATGTTTTGGACCAAACCTACTGACCCAAAACACCAAGCTTTGCCATAGCAACTCATTTGGTGAAACAAAATAATGATTCTTGATTTAAAAACCATTTCTAGTCAAATAGAAATGTGGTTATTTTACTAAAAATGATTTTGGAAGAAAACCTTTGGAAAATGTTTTGTTTTAAACTCACTTACTCCAAAACCCAAGTTTTGTGATTTGAAAATATTTATACACCACATAAAATGATACTTTATTTTGAAAATGGATTTGAAGTGAAACCTCTTTGCAAATGACTTTGCCACTTTACAAAATGACCAAATAGGTGTTTGCAAATGTTTATGACCCATTAGGAACCACGTTTTCAAACCAAACAAAGCTTGGCATGCTTGCATGCATTACTTTGACTTTGTCATTTTGTGTGTTGTTCTGCTTGATTGGTAGATTGAGTTTGTGCCTTGCTTGATTGATTTGTAGTGACTTGAAGAGTGTGATTGTTGCAAGGACAAGGAGTGAGCCTATACTCTACCAAAAAGGCAAGTGATGCTTCATACTTTCTATCCCATTACTTTCACTATGCATTAGTGTTTTTCTAAGTAAAACTTGCATTGATTTTGCTAAGTATAGACCTTGCTATAGGAAAACCTAGTAGGTGAAACCTTAGTAGGATTTTCCTAAGTTAAGAATCCTATTACTATCATGCTTAGCCTAGCTAATAGAAAACATGGGTGGAAAATATATTCACACTATGGGAAAATATTCTAAGTCTGAGGACTTGGTTCTTTATTTAATAAAACAACTAAGTTAATGAATCCCCTGGGTGGAATGGAAGGATTGGTCTATGTTGAGTGGTTCACAAGGCCATGGACTTGTCTTGTGTATCTCACTTGTGGATGGCCACCCAGGAATAAAGAGATTTGAGATGTCAAATGTTGAGAAGCTTCAAGTGCAACCACTTGGCAATATGGGCTCTTCCATGATCATATAGGTTGCAAGAACTTAGCCATATGGACAGTTGGTGGTAGTGTTTGATAGGTTGGAGCGCGTCCATGTTGGTCTAAGGGAAGGCTTCTGAAAGATCTTGTCTTGGGAAACCAAGTCTTGTGGGGAAAGTGCACCACCTCTGCAGAGTGTAAAACCTAAGTACTTAGCCATGTCCCTGGTAAAGGACAATTTGAGCATCAAGACATGAAAGCAATCAAGAATCTCATCATTCAAATTTCTAAGTTAAAACTTGTGGTTTGAACAAGGGTTGTTTGAGATCTTCAATCTTTGATTGAAAGATGCCTTGGATAAGGATCTTCAATCTTTGATTGAGAAAAATGTTTTTGCCAAGCAAAACTTAGTATTTTCAAAGGTTAAGGAAAAATCTATTTTGAGCAATGCAAGCCTCAACTCCACTTAGCCAAAATGCATATAGATGATAGACTCCACTATACTACCATAGTATCACTTGCCAATACAATTCAAATGTATTGACCCTTGTGGCTGTAACTTGTAATGTTGCAAGTTTGTTTGATTTTAGAGAAGATTGATTGATTAGGATTACAAAGTCTACAACCAACATCTGCCTGTGGCATTTTGAAGATGAAGGACCCAATGCTTATAGATTTCCGCTGCAATGTATTGTAAATAGCCAAATGAGCTATGTAAGATGTAATAAAACTATGTTATTCCTGGTTATAAAGTTATATTATGACCTTTGTTTCTTGATATTACATCTTAACTGTGGATGCTATCTATTGATCCAGGGACTAGCATTGCAATCACAGGGATCCTTTCCTTTAATAAGGAGGGATCTTACAGTATCCCACCTTCGACCCACACTTGCTCCCACTGCACAACGAGTACGAGTATCCCCTTGACCAAACAGACCTTCCCAGAGGGTGTTGCGTACTAACCCTTGTTGAAAGCGGCCAATGCAGCTTCATTCAGCTCGCTGCTCCACAAAAGAATAAGTCAAAGACTGTCACCACACAGAAACCACAGACATAAAAAACATGGATTTATACATGAACAAGGGAGGCAAACCACTATCGGGGCCTGGAAACTGGGGTGCCACGTCCCCATGTTTGACGAGCCCCGTGGTCATGGAACCTTCACCCTCAAGAGGAAGTATACCCCTAGCAGGGGCACAGTTGCCTGGATCCCGCGAGGTACTGCCTCGTGAGGAAGGGAATCTTGAGCTATATCGCCTCCGTAGGTGGCATACCGCACTAGAATGATGCACCCTCATGCCTCGGATACCCCAGGGCGCGTCAGGGATAAGACATTAACTTCTCTAAGAGGGGTTCCGACCCGTCGCTCCAAGCAAAGAGTACAATGTCCCTGCGATGCCCACCACTTCGGTAAAGAATACTCGGTGTACCCTCCCCCTTTTTTGCTGGGAAAATACGATCGACCTCGTGGCCGCAGACGCCTTTATTGCCATTCTGGTGATAGAAGGGGAAAAGCAGAAATGCCAGATGAGGACAAGCAACATAGGAGCAGGACTCTTTGCAGGAGTACGGAGCAGAGTAGGGCAAGCTGGAACAAGTCTGTCGGGGGTATCACCCCCGGGTAGGCTAACCATACAAGATTTAAAGGAAATTTAATCGCCACCATTGATGGTACATCCAGATTTAAAAACTCAGAAGACACAAAAAAGAAGGCCAGATGAACAGAAGGTCGGCAAACCAAACAACCGGATAGAAAGCACTCCTAAGACGCCTAGGACGACTATCATGGTATTGCCGATGAGTACGCCATGGAGGGGTCCTCATAGATCGTGTTTAGAGAGGTGGGGGAATGAAGAAATTTGGTGGTACAAGGTAACACAGCTTACCCAGGTTCAGATCCCACGACGGTGGCGGAATCCTACTCCTGCTATAAATCAATATAATGGCAATATGTCGAGTTACAGGGATTGGTTCGCAATGCGCAATATGATTTGTGTTATTATAAAGGCTCCTTTAGGTACGGCTTATATAGTCGCCATATGCTAGGGTTACACGAAAAGTCCTAGCCGGACAGGTTACAGAGTCCTGCACAGTATACAATTAGTCTAACGTGTCTTGCACTCCAAGGCTCCAGGTATGTCGGTGAGTCCACCGTAGCCTCCATTTATCCGGCATGGGCCTCCCTTCCCGATCCATCTAACTAGGTCTCCCAACAGGACATGGGCCTTGCTACCAACCATGGGCCACCCGGGTTATCCGGATTAGAGACATGCAATGGTGATACCTATTTAGCACATCCCCAATAGTAGCCCCTAGAGAACTCTGAGATCTTGCGCCATCTTGCCTCTTCAGATTGAATGTTCCATCTAGGTGAATGTCGGAAATTGTTAAGCAACATATTGTAGTCGGAGAATCACTGAGCTTTCCATTGTACACTTCTCGTAGACGGACAGGATCCGTCCATGCCGAAATCTTTAGATGGGACTATTCGTATGCACGTGTCAGTGAGATGTCGTAGACCATAGGTCAGCGGCGCCTCATAACTCACACATGCAGAGGAAGTAATCATGGTTGTTTTTCCAGCGTGAAGGATCTGAAACATTCGTGGCCGTGGTGGGAACGTGGAGAGGTTCATGCACATGTTGTCCACACATCAACCGTTGGATCAACTTGCACGAATCTTGACACCAAGGACCATAGAATTTAACTGTGGTGGCATTTTATCTTTGCACCTCATTCTTCCTTTTGTCATTGTATTCTCTAGCCCAAGCTCCTCTCCGAGTTCATTGCACATGCACAGAGTAAAACCCTAAATCTTTTCCAATCTCCAACCCATCTGTCTCCACCCCAATGGCTACTAGCAACAGCACACCATCGATGGAGGCATCTGGCGAGGCCACGACCAAGCCATCTAGCATTGTCCATGTCCCGCCGGAGGGCGTGGTGGTGCCATGCACTGCGTTGGTCAAGTCCACCGGCGGCGACCATATCCCAGTGGCACTGGAGCCGTTGGAGGAGGAAGCCGACTCCCACAAGGCAGAGTGGCGAGGCTCGAACATCTCCGAGAGTGACATCAAGTACATGATCTCTAAGGGGTACCTTCCTGTGATGGAGGGTACCTCCAAGCGACACCGGCCGGCAAGGTCATTCCTTCTCACCAAGTCAAAGAAAAGGTATACCTTAAGGACCAATTTTTGCACGGAATCTCCCTTCCCATATCCGACTTCTGCATCCAAGTCCTCAAACACTTCCGGGTTCAACCTGATAACCTTTCTCCGAATAGAATCCTCGGGGTTAGCAATTACGCGGTGTTATGCCAGGAATACCTAGGGATTAGTCCTAGGTCAGATCCGTTTATCTATATCTTCAATGTGAAGAGGGAAGCCGGAGTGAGAAAAGAGGAGCTCAGAAACTGTGGAACAATTAGCTTCAAGATCCGGCCTGGCCGGCGGTTCCCCGACATCGTAGGACATGAGTCCTGCAAGTATTGGCAGTGGACGTACGTCTACGGCCCAGATATCCCTCTGATGGGCTGGGAAGAATCATACCTAGACTTTGTTGACGAGGCCGCCACTGAAGCCCCGACATGGATATCGCAAGCCCTCCTCCCCTACGACAATGAAGCCTCTCGCGCCATAAGGTGGTTTGACTGGTTCGTAGAGATGGGTCTGACCGGCTTGTACCTAGACATGTTTTGGTTCGTCAGGTAGATCCAACCACTGCAGCACCACGCGAAGAATATGTACCAACACACCAAGGATATAAAGGATAGCCTGTAGGGGTTCGTAGCATGGAAAAAAAATTCTACCGCATGCACACAAACAAGCCAAGATCTATCTACTAGATTGTAGCAACGAGTCGATAGAGGAACTCACCCTCGAAGATTCCAAAGCGGTTAATGAGAGCAGATTCTCGTGGGTGATGTAGTCGTACACTTACCGATCTCATGATCGCTTAGACGATCCTTCTGGCGCTGCGTTCCGGCAGCTCTTCCGCAGTCGGTCACACGTTCGGTACTTGATGAAGACCTTCCTCTCCCTTGTTCCAGTAGAGGGGAGATCCCGCAGGGATTCGCCTAAGCTGGAGCGAGTATGGTGGAATAAGAGAGGGCCTTGGGGATCTACGGATTAGAGGCACCAAGGAGAGGTGGTGTAGCCAGTGGCTAGGGCTTGGAGAAGCCCCAACTCGGCGACTTGGAGGAGCCCTAGGTGGCGGCGGCAGCACTTGGGGTGGTGGCGCCTGGAGCTAGGGTTTAGGTGTGAGGGGTAGGGGGCGCCCTACCCCTCCTTATATAGGCGGGGCAGGCGGTTTGGGGAGGAGGGAGTCCTCCCACAACTCCTCTTCATGGCCGGCGGGTGGAGGGAGTTGGACTCCTACCCTAGGTAGGTTTCCTACTCTCCCTCCACCAAGCAATGTTCGGATTTGACTTTTCAAATTGGCGTTTGACTTTCAAACTTGGATTTGATTTCTCTCTTCATATTGCCCAGCCAAGTGACCTAGTACATGATGCAACCATTCCACATTGTCATGACACATCGATGTACCCTTCCCCTTCCGGAGTGCCGGACCTTCCAGACCCTTCTAGAACATTCCCGGTGAAAACACCGAAATCATTTCCGAACTCCGAAACAGGACTTTCCTTATATGAATCTTATTCTCCGGACCATTCCGGATCTCCTCGTGATATCCCGGATCCCATCCGAGACTGCGAACAACATTTGGTCTCTTACTCATCATTCCATAACTACACAACAACATCGAATCCTTAAGTGTGTCTCCCTACGGTTCGTGAATTATGCGGACATGACCGAGACACTTCTCCGATCAATAACCAATAGACGAATATGGAAATTCATATGGCTCCCACATATTTCTACGATTACTTTGCAATCGAATGAACCACTTACATACGATACCAATTTCCCTTTGTCTCATGATAGTTTACTCATCCGAGGTTTTGATCGTCGGTATCTCTACATACCTAGTTCAACCTCGTTACTGATAAGTACTCTTTTCTCGTTCGCGTGATATGTGATCCCTTCTGTGCCATTCACATGCTTGCAAGATAACCAGATGACATTCCACCGAGAGGGCCCAAAGTATATCTATCCCTCATATGGATGGACAAATCCCACTCTTGATCCATGTGCCTCAACCCATACTTTCCGAACACTCAATGCCACCTTTATAGCCACCAAGTTACGGTGTGGTGTTTGATTTCATCAAAGCATCCTTCCGGTGATGGTGATTAACATGATCTCATGGTCGAAGGAATTAGGTTACTATGTATCAGAAAGCTTATAGCAAACGAACTATTAAAATGACTTGATTTTTATGCTACGCTTATCTATAGGAGTATGTCCATCATACCATTCTCCTAATGATATGATCTTGTTGTTAACAACCTCTAAATGTTCATGATCGGGAAACCACGATCATCTATTAACCAACAAGCTAGTATTATAAAGAGGCTTTACTGGGGACTCTAATTTAGTTTACAAATCACACAAGTATTAATGTTTCCTGTTAATACTATTATAGCATGAATGTAAACATTTATCATAAACACAAAGATATAATAATAACCACTTTTATTATTGCCTCTAGGGTGTATCTCCAACATAGCCTCCGAATTTCTGAGGACAACTTCTCTAGTGATTCCATCAAGCTTCGCCTCAAAGACATAGTCAAGGTGAAGGATCAGAAGCGTGGCTTCACCATCACCTATGGCATGTTCGAGGGCGGCAAGTGCACAAAGGTAATCATTTATTTCTTGTACATTGATTTTTGACATATACTCCATTTCTTGCGTCATGCACATACCTTTGCATCTAACATTCAGGATTCACTTAATAGCTAGGGGACTTGGATGAGACCAGTATGGCTCCCGAAGTCTTTGATCCCAACATGAAGGAAGTCACTATTGTGTCCAACGACGATGTCCCGTTAGTGCGAAAGAAGAAGGGCTCCACCTCGGATGCTACTAACGGAGGAAAGAAAAAGAAGACGGGGGGTGGAGCCTCCAAGAGATCCACCACCTCCCTAGAGGTGGAGAAAAGAAGATTAACCGATAGCCCTTTAAGCAAGGTATCGAATGTTTTGTTAAGCCTCTTCTCATCCGACATCGTATTTTTGCTTATCTTATTCCTATACTTATACTTTTGCATGTTTTAGGAAGAAGGCGATCTTGAGTTTGAATAAGACCTCCAAGACATTGGGAGTTCTAAAAAGATTAGAGATATGCTTGTCCAAGATTCTCCTGTCATCGCTCCTCCAACTCCTAGCTCAACCCTCTATCGCACCCGCTGGATCTCCACCAAAGGTAACATATGAACCTTCCGCCATTGAAGTGGACAACACTCCTCTCAGGAGGTCCTAGATGCTAACGTCGTGGTCCATGTTGTAGGAGAATAGGCGACACGGGAGAGCACTTCTTCCAAAGTGTCTAAAGCTCCGGCTAAGGATCCCACTGGTAGAGGTAAGGAATTGATGGTGGAAGGCAGAACTTCTGCGGAAGGCTGAACCTCTGCGCCCATGAGCCAGACTAAGCTTTCCAAGATTGTCTACCTGGTGCTTACTCTGAGTAGCTCTGCTCTATCTCCTCGTGCTGTTCCGACTTCTCCTTCGTGTGGTCTTCACACACTTGTAAGTTTGGCAAACTTTGTGCTGAGTGCCAGCAACCTCAAGATCATTGCACTTGTAAGTTTTATATGCCTTTTTCATTTCATACATAATATACCACTATAGTTCCCGAGGATTTAGACAAAAACCATAGGTCTTTTGGTCTGAATGCTCTAAGAGTAACTAAACAAGAAACTTTGTACTGTAGCTCCCAAGTATGTAATTTGAATGAATTATTCTAACTAGATACTTTTTGAGTAGCATACATAGTGTTTGTAAATTTCAATACTATAGCCCCCAAGCCTCTAGTTGAAACATAATTAGTTCCAACTAGATGCTTAAAGAAAGACTAAGCATAGCTTTGGGTTAAAAACTCACACTGTAGCCCCGATCCTCTAGGCGGAGATTTATCCGGCTAGATGTTCCATGTAGACTAAGTAGATTTTTTGTTGTTTGCAAAATGAGAATACTTAGAGGGTTGCCGCCAACGACAAGTTCCAAAAGATGCACAAGGGAAATAGTGTGTTATCTTTTCAGTTTCATGCTCAACTTGATATGTATGTTGTTATCTTCTGACTACTCATTGTGCTTTGTCATTTATACGACTTACAAAAGCTATTGCCAAAGCCAAATATAGTGTTGAGAAATCCAAGCACATACAAGATTTGGATAGTGAAAACAAAATCTTGAAGCAGGACAGGGACGACTAGCTGAAGATGCATGAAAAACCTTTAGCTGCCGTGTAGGAAACTGCTGACATGGATATAAACCGCCTTAAGGAGGATATTGCGACTCTTAAGTAGAATAACAAAGTTTCCGAAGAGAAAAATGCTCGGAACCTTGAGGCGTACAAGACCCTCCAAAAGGAATAAGAATCCACGACGAAGGTGCTCCAGCAAGCCGAGAGCAGCGTCTTTAATAAGCATTCTCCGTCTTGTACTTCTATAATTCAGGTACTTTGACCTTTTTGTATTGAACTCATTTACTCAAACATCTTTGCCACAAATGCAGCTCCTATTATTTTGACTAATAATGCTCCTTTGCCAAAGGAATGCATAGTTTTTTACGGCAAATCAGCACCGCAATCACCTAGGACAAAGAGATTGCCCAAGACTTTGGACATCAACATCAAGGCTTCATGTGCTCGGGATGGCACTAGGATGACTCTAGACATGGTCAAGGCCCACTATGACGATTCCGACATCGACATGGTGACCTTTGGTCTGCCGGACATGGACGAAGACGGACAGAAGATCGATAACGATGCAATCTAGGCTTCGCTTGCCGGCTATGACATCAGGTCACCCAATTGGTCAAGGCGAATGTCTTCGTGACACTTGAGGTACTTGATGCCGACCAGACTAGCTCCGAGTCTCTGAAAACTGCCTACTTCATTGATGGGCAAGATGGCTCTCCTGCCGCCGATCATGCAACATCGAAGTCCCCTACACCAGAGAAGTGAAAACACTTTGTAATATTTATCGCCTCTTGTTGATTTATGTATGCGGAAAAAATATATTGTTATCTTAAGGAGGAAAACTATGGGTATAAGCTTCCGGCGGCTTAAGAACTAATTCCAACATGTATATATTTTAAAAGCCTGTGCTGGCTTACCCATTACTCTAGTTTTTATGCTTGAATTTTTGTGAGTCGGAAGACCCTTAGTCAGAACTATGCGCTCAGGAGATGATACCCAATGGCACCGTCAAGAACCTAAGCACAAAATCGCCGACTTCTAGTGCCGAAAGTCACTACTCCAGAATCCACATAAAACAACAAAGAACGTGTACACTAGAAAACTTAATCTAACGCCCATAGGCGGAATTTTCACAAGTGTAAATGCAAAGCTTGCGCATAAAGGTTTTATATGATCCAAAAATGAACATTAAAGGAGGTAAAAGACTCAAGCATATGAGTGAACCAAAGAGCTTTATTTCATTGATCATATAAGAGATGGATAGTAGATACTAAAATATGCATGCTAAGTGTAGAAAGGACGTAGCAATGCTATGTTCCATGGCCGATCAAGCTCCTGGTAGTCATCATTCGGGTCACGTCGCTTACGCTTATGATCCTCGTTTGGCCTATCCTCTAATTCACGATTGTCAATGAGGTAATAGGAACAATTGTGTAGCGCCTTTCTTATGATGGACGGTCCTTCCCATGGCATGGATAATTTATGTGACTTCTTCTTCTTAAGTCGGAGAACCAAATCCCCTCTTTAAATGAGCGATGCCGCACACAGCAACTAAGGTAGTTGTGTAGCTTCCTATGGTAGATGGCAGACCTCTGGCATGCCAGTATGTGCTCATCCTCGAGAAGGTCTACATCTAGCCGTCTGGACTCTTCAGCGTCATCTTCATCATAGGCGCAACCCTTGGCGAATCATGGAGGATGTCGGAGGGTAGAATTGTTTCTGCTCCATATACCATGAAGAAATGGGTGTAGCTATTTGATCAGTTGGGAGTAGTTCACAAACTCCACAAAACATATGACAATTCCTCCTCCTAGGCTCCAGTTTCTCTATGTAGCGGTGCTTCTAGACGTGGCTTAGAATTAATCCATTGGCTCGCCCAACTTGACCATTGGATTTTGGATGTGCCATATATGCTAAGTCAAGTTGGATGCCCTTGTCCCAACAATAAGCCTCTACTTCTCCTCGAGATAAGTTGTTGCCGTTGTCGGTCATGATGCTATGTGGGAGACCTAATCTCACCACTAGATCCCAGAAAAACCTAAGGGCAGTTGCGATCAAGTTTTCTAATGGGTTTAGCTTCTATCCATTTTGTGAATTTATCAACTGCCACTAGCAGATGTGTAAACACACAAGGTGCCGTCTCTAATGGTCCAACCATGTCAAGCCCCTAGACTGCAAACGGACAAGTTATTGATATAGTTCACAATTATTAAACTAGTACATGTGGTTGTCCGGCATATTACTAGCATCCAATGCATGTCTGACCAGCTTTTCAGCGTCCTCCTTTGCGGTCAGCTAGTAGAATCCTTGCCAGAAGACTTTGGAGACCGAAGATCGAGGAGAGGTGTGATGCCTGCAATCTCCGAGATGGATCTCACGAACAATTTCAATACCTTCTTGTCAGGAAACACACTTCAGGTATACACTAGTGGTACTTCTTTTGTAGAGCTGCCCATTCATTATGGTGTAGCTCTTTGCTCGACGTACAATTTGCTGACTTTCGACCTCATCGATGGGCAAAGTTCTGTGTACGAGATACTCAATAAATGGTTTTGTCCAAGAAGGAGGGACTATTGTTACTTCATTAACAAATGAGTCAAATCTATCTGGGTTCTCGATGTCCGCTCCCTTCATGGATGGGGTCCGTATATGCTCCAGAAAAACGCAAGGAGGAATTGGTTTATGCCCTAGTCCAAGCTTTGACGGTATATCAGCCCCCTCATTTTCCTTCCTCTTGACATACTTAACTTCGTAGCCTTCGAAGAACTTGGATATCTCGTCTACTTCGTCTCGATACGCCACCATCATCGGGTTCCGCGCGTTCCAGGTGCCAGCCACCTACTAGGCAACCAAGTTTGAATCTCCACAACAAACTAGGCGCTTGATGCCAATATCCTTCGCTAAGAGAAGTCCTTGAATGAGTGCTTCATATTCCTCCATGTTGTTTGTAGCCTCAAAGTGGATTTGTAGGACATAGTGCAGTTTTTCTCCTATTGGTGACTGTAGTAGCACACCATCCCCCGAGCTGTTAAGTAACTTTGATCTATCAAAGTGCATCAGCCAATATTCTGGCTCTGGTACATGAGTAGCATCTGGCAAGTTTTGTGATTGATAGCGTCGCGTCTCTTGTAGGTGATCTCGAAGGCGGCAAGCTCAATGGCCTAATTTGCGACTCATCCCGAAGCATCGCTATTGTTGATGATGTTGGACTGTGGAGCTTTGCTCACTATTGTGATAGGGTGCTCCTGGAAGTAGTGCCTTAGCTTCCGAGAAGCGAGGAACACTCCATAAGCTACCTTTTGGTAGTGCGGGTACTGCTACTTGGACTCCGTCCATACCTTGCTTACATAGTAAAATGGTTATTGTACTCGTACTCATGTGTTGGTTCCTTCCGCTACACCACGACGATGATGCTGATAACCCGGTAGATCAACATAGGCTCCATTGGCTCAGGTGCTGCAAGTATAGGTGCCAAAGAGAATATCCTTTTTAGCTCCTTAAGCGTAGCGTCCGCCTCGTCTGTCCATACAAATTTGTCTGCCTTCTTCAGCAACTTGTATAAAGGCAAAGCCTTCTCTCCAAGTCGATTGACGAACCGGCTTACCGCTGCAACGCAACCTTTGAGCCGTTGGATGTCCTTCAGGCATGTCGGACGGTTGATGTTTAAGATGGCCTTGATCTTCTCCAGGTTGACCTCAATTCCACACTAGGAAACGATGAATCCCAACAATTTGCAGGATGGAACACCGAAGACACACTTATTGGGGTTAAGCATCATGTTGTATTTCCAGAAATTATCGAAGGTTTCCTTTATGTCGGAGATTAAGTCATTTGGTTTTTTAGACATCACCGCTACATCGTCCATGTAGGCGTGAACGTTCCGACTAATTGGGTCATGTAGGAAAAATTGCATAGTCCGCTGGTAGGTAGCACCTGCGTTTTTCATCCCAAAGGGCATCGTGACATACCAAAACCTGCCGTAAGGAGTGGTAAACGAAGTGTCCAATTGGTCCAACAACCACTTCTTGATCTGGTGGTATCCTGAGTATGCATCTAGAAAACACAGAAGTTCCGAGCCAGCTGTCGAGTAAATGACTTGGTCAATGCGAGGTAAAGAAAACGGATCCTTCAGACACACTTTGTTCAATCCGGTGTAATCAACGCACATTCTTAATTCCCTGGGTCCATTTTTGGGCACAAGTACAGGATTGTCCACCCATTGGGTGTGATGGACTTTTTGGATAAAACTAGCCTTAACTAACCTAGCTATCTCTTTGCCTATGGCGCGTATCTTATTGTCCCCGAAGCGTTGTAGAGGTTGTTCACTGGTTTGCATTTTGGATCAATGTTCAAGCTATGTTTGGAAAGTTCCCTAGGTACACCTTTCATGTCGGCAGGTTGCCTAGCAAACATGTCCCTATTCTCGCGGAGGAACTCGACGAGCGCGCTATCCTATTTGGACACCAGGTTCATCCCAATGGCGGTGACCTTGGTCTCAATGGCATCCTTGAAGGCAGGATCGGAGTCAGAAATTTTCTTCTTCAATGCTAGCATCTCTGAGGCGTCGACCTTGCTTTGGATCTCCTTGAATTCTTTGCTATAGAGGATAGCTTCTAGAAAGTCTACTTTTCCAATCTCGCAGTCCCTTTCCTTTTAAAAGCTTCCGGATATGGTGATGACACAGTTTGGTCTGTGTATCATCAACTTGTTGTAGACGAAGCATGGCTTGTCCATGAAGGAGTGGAGAATGTCACGTCCAAATATGACGTTGTACACGCTTTTGTAGGGGAACACTTCAAAGGTCATGCGTTCTTGGCGGTAATTGTTAACATCTCCAAAAGTGACTATAAGTGTGATGCACCCAACAAACCGAGCCTCCCAACTAGGAACTACGCCATGGAACATGGTTTTTGTCCGCCTTAGGTTGCTCTCCATCAAGTTTATCTTGTACAGTGAATCCAGGTACATAATGTTGATGTTGCTTCCGCTATCCACCATGAACTCGGTGAAATTGTTGTCGTCAATCAAGGGGTTGATGAACATGGAGTATTAGTTCTCTGTTGATACAAGGTCACGGTGATACTTCCTGTCCTATGTGATTGGAACTTCCGACCAATGCAGGTACTAGGGAACGCGGGGGGGAGGTAGGGTGGCCATCAGAATCCTCAGAGAGGTCTTCTATGCCCGTACAGTTGGGTGGCAAGGAAAGTGTGGTAGACGGGGGCCTTCTTCTCGAAGGTGTTCTTGACTTTGCAATCTATCTTGTCATCGTGCTTGGGGTCAACGTACTTGAATCCTTTGACTCCTCTTCCTTCTTCTTCCCTTTTCCCTTTCCTCGTGGTCGGTTCGTTCGACTTTGTTTGTAGCCGGACTCCGGGTCTTCTTTGAGATTGTTGACGAACTTGCAATGTCGATTGGCGTGGGTAGCTTTGCCATTGGTATCGAGGTGCACAAGGCATGGCATATCACAGTATTCCTCGTATGATTAGGGAACGCAGGGCGCTGCCGGGATAGTTTCACTACCACGCTGCTGCCCACGACCAGCCCCCCGGCGTTGGACGCGCTATCCACCCTCACCTCTTCCTACAAATGTCATTTCGACCATGTTGGAGGTTGTCTTTTCTTCTGGCGGGATCTTTCGCTTAATGCTACTGTTCCTATTAGCTTGGGTTGGAATGGAAAGTGACGAAAAAGTGCCGCGAGCATCATCGTCGGGAGCTGCGAACTCCCTAGCCAGGGAGATCATATGATTGAGATCTAGCCTGTGATTGTCCTACATGCGCTTCAACTTATGTCGGAGCAAAGTGATCTTTTCCAAACCATCGATTTAGGCAGCCATAGCGGTCTGATCGTGTACTCCTGCGCAGGAATTCTTCATATCCAGCCAGCAGGAGAGGTAGGATCGATATGTCTCGTCCTTCTACTGGACGCACCGCTATAGATCGCTGATATTGTAGGGACGTTTGTATGTACCCTCAAAGTTCTTAGTGAATGCCTCTTGCATGTCCAACCGATTGCATATGGACTTCTCCCGCAAGTCGTCGATCCATTGGTGGGCCGTGCCCATCAACATTAGTGGGAGGTACTTGACGACAATGTTGGGGTTTGCCCCGGTGATTGCGACCATGTTGCCATAATCCTGCAACCACGTAGTTGGCTTGGCGGTGCCGTCATAGGGCTTCATCGTCTTGTCAATCCGTAAACCCTTGGGGTAAGTTGCAGTCCATCTCATAGGTCCAAAGCAACGTGGTCCTAGGTACTATCCTTCCCGGGCCTCCTGAATCTTTTCCAAAGTTGAACGCACGTCATATGGCTTCGGGTTTGCTTTCTTCTTCTTGCCATCAGGGGAAGGGCTGCGTGAACGACGCGACCCTCCTCCGCTATGGTGGCTTCTAGGGGAAATGGAGGCGGAGGTGGCGGTGGGTTAACTTTCTTGTTGTTTCCCTCCTGCGACTCCTCACGCATGCCGCAGTTTCTTTTGGGACGTGGAGGGTCATGGTGGGACCTGCTCTTCTGTCTATGATTGCCACTGCGCTCCCCTCCATGACGAGGCTGCTTCGCGTTGTTGTGAATGATGATGCCGCCCTGGGGGCGTCTAGGGAGAGGCATGCTTGTACGGTGGTGACATTTTGGGTCTTCGTGATGTCGGGGGATCGGGGCAGTGGAGACGGGCAAAAAGGGTGAGCCTTTCCTTCGTGGTTGGAGGATATGGGGATAGCGTCCTTCCTATTGCGCGCTTCCCTCCGTCTTCATTCTGAGGAACCCATCTGGGACCCGACATCATGAGGAGATCTTTCCCCTATCCGTTTGGTATTGCTTGACTGGAAATATGCTGGATCAGACTGAGGCCTCTGAGAGGTGGCCTTTTCCTACTTTTTGACAGCCTTGGAGACAAGGTCATGGACCTGTTCCACGGCCTTAGGCGATCGATACTACTCCAGTAATGTCTAGGCGACGGCCAAATTGAGGATGGGTTTGGGCATGACTTTCCTTCCCTCGCTATCAATGTATGGCTTGGATTGTGCCGAATTTGAGGGAGCCCACACCAAGTTGCGCCGTACACCAGGGTCACTGTCAACATGAGCCGGAGTTTTCTTAGCCTTCTGCTACTTGAGCAAGTGCTGTACTCAGCATCCATGGGTCTTGCTACTTCAAACAATTTCTGCGCCTTGGCCAGATCTTGATCTAACTTTGCTGCTCCGCGATGGCCCGCGCTTCCTCCAGTAGCTAATGGCGCTTCTCATCAAGCTATACCACGTTCCGTATATGGGCCACAATCATAGGCTTGACGAGCAGATTGCCATACATCTCTCTATCAGCTGGAGTGATTTGGGCGACCGTAGAGGTAGATGCTGGTGACAGCGGATTCGTGATGTTGCCATTACTCGGACCATTGTGAAGTTCATCCGGCTGTTGCGTCAGGTAAGCTGAAGGAGGCAGGTCCTTCGCACGATCATTGTTGGCGTCATCGGCTGTTCCCTTCCCGTTATCCCTGAAGGAAATATGCTCTAGAGGCAATCATAGAGATGATTATATTTCTTATGTATCCATGAGTTATTGTAATGTTCCTTGAATATCCATATCAGGCAACTTGTATTGATTGGCAATTATGTGAATTTTTTGTGAAACTCTTTACTTGTATGGTTATTTAAGAGTTGTCCCTAGTCGGAGTTCATGTGAGGACACACGTGAATATTAGACTAGCACATCGATTGGTTGATGACTATGTTTCGCAAGTCATAGACATGGAGATGTCAAACCAATGATGTGGACACATGTTATGAACATGGGGTTGGACTGACCCAACATGAGACTGGCAATTAGACTTTCATCTCTCTCTACACATCGTGTACGTTTTGTCCTTAGACCTGAGATTGTCGCATGTACTTGAGATGTGGATCGACCTACTTTGGGGCTATCAGACGCTACTCCGTAACTGGGTAGTTATAAAGGTAGCTTTCGGGTTTGTCCTGAAACATGCTGCAAGGCATGGTCAATAAAGATGGTATTTGCCCCTCTCTACTTGAGAGAGATATCTCTGGGCCCCTCGAGTGATCGGATCCATAAATGCATGGCCGTGCTACATATGGTTAAGAGTTAACCTAGTAAAGCGTTTCCGAATTACAGTATCGATAAAAATAGGTCAGCTTGGAGCTAGACCAAATATCGTGAGGCAAAGCGAAAGACATGTACTAAACCTTGTGATGGTTCGTCCGATATGATCTTTGTATGCGTTTAGGAGTTGGCACGTCTTGCTAGAGGCAGCTACCAACTATTGACAGAATAAGCGTATTTGTGTCATGTCTATACCCATATGAACATATAGGGTCACACGTTAAGGGGCTGGAAGACTAATGAGGATTGGATCCGAATTAGACCAGGCTTAGGCTACTAATGGGATCCTAATGTAGAAGCCCACTAGGGACGCCTATATAAGAGAGGGTAGGGCGAGCTGACCAGGGTTAGACCTTAGACCATTCCACCCAGCCGCCACTCCTCACGCCTGTGTTGCACGCGCGGACCTAGCAGTCCGGCGTCTGACGCTTCCACCCTATACGTGTGGATACCTCGGAGGCGCTGCATCTGTAGCGTTTGGACAAGCCGCGCAAGGGGAGCTGCTCGTGGGACGAGAACGAGGAGTCGTCGTTGATTGTATGCACTGCCTCGACGCGCTTCATCGATTCCGCAACTGCGCATCTAGTGGTAATCCCGTGATCTATGACAACAGTAATCCTGGTATACGCGATAGAAATTTTTTGATTTGCACTAGTGTAGCCTACCCGTATCCCTTCATTGGTATCAGAGCCGATGCTGTTCAGTTATAGGTTCGGGATGTTTGCATATGGTGATATGCAGATTGATATGAATGATGTGATCGTTTATATGGCGGTGTTTCAGGTTTGATCTATGATCTTGCTTTCCGTGATCGTGATTCTGAGGTTGTCGAACGACTTACCCCTACCGGTCGGTTTCCTCTATCGGGGTAGACAGTGACAAATAAATCATGTTGAATCATGCGAATATCAATATGATTGATCGAATCGGAACCTAGATCTAAAATCGATGTACCGTGATCAAAGGAGTTTGATTGAATCGGGACAGGAGTCGGTTTATGGTAAATTTGATTTGCCGATCAAAATCCTTAAAGAAAATTGTGAAGATATCGAGGGCGCCCTTTGAACCCCTGAGGGGAGACCCCTAGACCCCTTAATCGTAGCCCCTTCTGTATCTCGTTAAGGTAACTAGGTGCTGCGATGTCACATGATCTGGTAGAATGTGATTCTATGCATAACTTGTTTTTGCAGGATGTATGTGATCAGTATGGCCCATATATGTATGTGATGCATGTATTAAATTTTGCATGACCTGCGTGTTGTGAGTAGGGCAACACGGCTGGAGCCATATGTGTTGTCATTTATTGTAATGGCCTACGTGCCAACTTTTGATGATCCCAATACTATGTAAATACTAGCTCTGAGGAGTAATAGCTTGTATTAGTTCTTGGAGGACTCATCACTTGAAGATGGCTCACATGGAACATGAAGATGGATATCATCATGGTGGACAGGTTCTATGGCGATGGAGATCACCATGAGAAAATGGGCCATACTGTGTCACATCATATGTGAATGCTATTCTTATGTGTTTTACTCTATGCATGCTTAGATGATAGAAGTAGAATGATCCCTCATAAAGTTTAAGTTAAACCATGCCCTCCCAACCAAACCTTGCACCATCCTATGCCCTGTACAATCGTTGGTGGGCCTATGAAATTAGGGTGCCGCGGTTTTCCTTGGCTGGATGGGTTTGTATCGGATACCTACACGCATAAGGGTTGGTGAGCTTGACAAGGTCATCTTAACAGTTAAGGACCTTGGGCATAAAGGTTGGACGCCTAGTTTTTACATAGATATGTCACCCAACAACAAGAGTCATATGTGATATGATTAGCAAGTGTTGCTTACCAATTTACCTTGTCTTCTAGAAGTGATGCTAAAGCTCACTAGTCGACTTGTTAATTGCGGATCTTGAATCACTTAGTATCAATAGAGGGATATTGATTTAAGTGGGAGTATATGCTATTAAATTGTTTAATATGTTTTACTCTTTCATGGTTACATGGCTTAGTATTTTGCATGTTTTCTGTTGTAGATCAATGGCACCGAACACTGCATCATCTTTTTATTTGCGTTCGATTCTTGACAAAGATAAACTTAATGGAACAAACTATACAGACTGGGTCCGTAACCTGAGAATTGTTCTCAAGTCTGATAAAAAGGAAATGGTTATGGATACCCCAATCCCCGATGAACCTGCTGATAATGCATCTGCTGCCCTAAAGAATGCCTACAAGAGAGCATGTGATGATTCTCTTGAGGTTAGCTGCCTTATGCTTGCATGCATGGAACCTGAACTCCAAAAGAAGTTTGAGGATCAGGATGCGTACGATATGATCGTTGCGCTTAAGGACATGTTCCAAGATCAGGCAAGGACACAGAAGTACAATGTTGCCAAGTCCTTTGTCGAATGCAAGCTAGCAGAGGAAGTAGCTGTAGGCTCCCATGTGATCAAAATGGTTGGTTACAGTCAGACTTTGGAAAAGCTTGGTTTTCCACTAGGCCAAGAGTTGGCCACTGACTTCATTTTGGCGTCTCTTCCATCCAGCTATGGGCAGTTCATTTCGAATTACCATATGCATGGGGTGGAGAAGGGACTTAATGAGTTATGCGGGATACTAAAAACAGCAGAAAGTGACATGAAAAAGTGTGTAGGGCATAGCCATGTGATGGCTGTGCAGAACAATCCTAGCTTCAAGAAAAAGGGTACTTCTTGGAAGAAGAAGGGCAAGGCTAAGGATACGATCCCTAAGCCTGCACCCAAGCAAAAGGCTGGACCTGTAGAAGACACTAAGTGCTTCTTTTGGCATGAACATGGCCACTAGAAGAGAAACTGCAGCAAGTACCAGGCTTCTTTGAAGAAGAGTGGAAGTAAGAGTACTTCCAACTCAGGTATGCTTGTTGTAAATGTTGTGGACATTCTTCTCGCTGATTCTTATGTTAACTCTTGGGTATTTGATACCAGATCGGTTGCTCATATTTGCAATTTGATGCAGGGGCTAATAAGGACTAGAGAAGTGCAGAAAGGCGAAGTGGATTTTTGCGTCGGAAATAAAGCAAGGGTTGCTGCATTGTTCGTCGGCGTCATGCAACTTCACCTTCCGTCAGGATTTATTATGAATAATTGTTATTACAGTCCTAGTATGGGTCGAAACATTTTATCACCTTCATGTTTGATGAGGGATGGTTATTCATTCGCGAGTGCAAACAATGTTTGTGTAATCTCTAAGAATGATATGTTTATGGCTAATGCTCCCATTGTGAATGGGTTATTTATTTTAAATCTTGATGATGCATCTGTTTACAATGTTAGTGCTAAAAGGCTTCGGCCTAATTATTTGAGTCCTACCTATTTATGGCATTGTCGTTTGGGGCATATAAGTG
This sequence comes from Avena insularis, assembly GCA_023614405.1. Lineage (NCBI taxonomy): Eukaryota > Viridiplantae > Streptophyta > Magnoliopsida > Poales > Poaceae > Avena > Avena insularis. The sequence continues at coordinate 93,531,768 of CM042685.1, read as the reverse complement.
AAAAGTTCTTGAAAAAGCTCCATGGTGATGGTCTTCTAACTTCGTTTGATTTTGAATCATACGAGACATGTCAAGCTTGTTTGCTTGGAAAGATGACCAAGTCACCTTTTTCGGGTTTACCCGAGAGAGCGACATACTTGTTGGAACTCATACATACTGATGTATGTGGACCAATGAGCACGACAGTCAGAGGAGGATATCACTATTTCATTACTTTTACTGATGATTTCAGTAGATATGGTTATGTCTACTTGATGAGGCATAAGTCTGAAACATTTTTAAAAAGTTCAAGGAGTTTCAGAGTGAAGTAGAGAATCAACATGGCAAGAAAATAAAGGTCTTGCGATCTGATCATGGAGGTGAATATTTGAGTCACGAGTTTAGCGATCATCTTAAGAGTTGTGGAATTGTTCCACAACTTACGTCGCCCGGAACGCCTCAAAGGAATGGGGTCTCCGAACGATGTAATTGAACTTTGTTGGACATGGTTCGATCGATGATGAGCCAGTCGGATTTGCCATTGCCATTTTGGGGTTACACTCTATAAACGACAGCTTTCACACTTAATAGGGTACCATCTAAATCCGTAGTTAAGACACCATATGAGATGTGGACTGGAAAGAATCCCAGTTTATCTTTTCTAAAGATTTGGGGTTGTGATGCATTTGTCAAGCGGCTTCAGTCGGACAAGCTAACACCCAAATCGGATAAGTGCATTTTCATGGGATATCCGAGGAAATCTTAGGATATTACTTCTACAACCGAGAAGAGGGCAAAGTGTTTATCGCTCGTAGCGGTGTTTTCCTAGAGAAAGAGTTTCTCATAAAGGGAACAAGCGGAAGGTCGGTGCGACTTGAAGAAGTTCAAGATGAGCCAGTTGGGGATGCTTCTACAAGTGATGCTATTGTAGCAGAAGAAGTTGAGGAACCCGTGGCAACAAAAGCACCACAACCACGAAGTTCGGCGAGGCTCCGCGAAGCACGGGAATTATTATTGTTAGACAATGATGAGCCTGCGACCTATGCAGAAGCGATGGTGGACCCAGACTCTGAGAAATGGCTTATCGCCATGAGATCCGAGATAGAGTCCATGGGAGACAATCAAGTTTGGAACTTGGTTGACCTGCTTGATGGTTTTAAAGCCATTGAGTGCAAATGGACCTATAAGAAAAAGATTGATATGGATGGAAATGTTCACATCCATAAAGCACGACTTGTTGCAAAAGGTTTTCGACAAGTTCAAGGAGCTGACTACGACGAGACTTTCTCGCCCGTAGCGATGCTTAAATCTATACGGATAATTCTAGCCATTGCTGCACATTTCGACTATGAAATATGGCAGATGGATGTCAAGACGGCTTTCCTAAATGGAATCCTTACTGAGGACGTGTATATGATACAGCCCGAAGGTTTTGTCAATCCAAACAATGCTAGAAAGGTATGCAAACTTCTGAAGTCCATTTATGGGCTGAAGCAAGAATCTCGGAGTTGGAACTTTCGATTTGATGAAGTTGTAAAGGAGTTTGGCTTCATCAAAAACAAACAAGAACCTTGTGTTTACAAGAAGAAAAGTGGGAGAGCGCTGGTATTTCTAATCTTATATGTAGATGACATATTTTTGATTGGAAATGACATTCCTATGCTCGAGTCTGTTAAGACCTCATTGAAAAATAGTTTTTCGATGAAGGACTTAGGAGAATCGACATATATTATGGGCATCAAGATCTATAGAGATAGATCAAGGAGGCTAATTGGATTAAGCCAGAGTATATACATTGACAAAGTGTTGAAACGGTTCAGCATGGAAGAGGCTAAGAAAGGGTTCTTGCCCATGTCTCACAGCATAAAACTCAGCAAGACTCAGTGTCCTTCGACTACTGATGAGCGTGAGTGCATGAGTAGGGTTCCATATGCTTCGGCTATTGTATCCATCATGTATGCAATGATATGTACTCGCCTAGATGTTTCCTATGCTCTAAGTGTTACGAGCAGATACCAAGATGATCCAGGTGAAGATCACTGGACAACGATAAAGAACATCCTTAAGTACTTGAAAAGGACTAAGGATGTGTTCCTAGTTTATGGAGGTGAGGATGAACTCAGTGTAAAGGGTTACACATATGCGAGTTACCTTAACGACTCAGATGATTCAAAATCACAATCAGGTTATGTGTTTGTCATGAATGGTGGTGCTGTGAGCTGGAAAAGTTCCAAGCAAGATACGGTGACCTCCTCTTCAACAGAAACTGAATATATTGCTGCCTCGGAGGCTGTAAAGGAAGATGTTTGGATTAGGAGTTTCCTGATCGCTGTCGGTATGGTTCAGGGCGCGTCTAATCCCTTGGATGTTTATTGTGACAACAATGGTGCTATTGCACAGGCCAAGGAACCTAGAAAGCACCAGAAGAACAAACATATTCGCATGCGTTACCATCAAATTCGAGAGTTCATTGAGGATGGTAATGTCATGATATGCAAAATACATACGGACTCAAATGTTGCTGATCCCTTGACTAAGCCTCTCCCGCAGCCCGCGCATGAAGTGCACACAAGAGCAATTGGTATGAGATACATTTTAGATTGACTCTAGTGCAAGTGGGAGACTGAAGGAAATATGCCCTAGAGGCAATCATAGAGATGATTATATTTCTTATGTACCCATGAGTTATTGTAATGTTCCTTGAATATCCATATCAGGCAACTTGTATTGATTGGCAATTATGTGAATTATTTGTGAAACTCTTTACTTGTATGGTTATTTAAGAGTTGTCCCCAGTCGGAGTTCATGTGAGGACACACGTGAATATTAGACTAGCACATCGATTGGTTGATGACTATGTTTCGCAAGTCATAGACATGGAGATGTCAAACCAATGATGTGGACACATGTTATGAACATGGGGTTGGACTGACCCAACATGAGACTAGCAATTAGACTTGCATCTCTCTCTACACATCGTGTACGTTTTGTCCTTACACCTGAGATTGTCGCATGTACTTGAGATGTGGATCGACCTACTTTGGGGCTCCGTAACTGGGTAGTTATAAAGGTAGCTTTCGGGTTTGTCCTGAAACATGCTGCAAGGCATGGTCAATCAAGATGGGATTTGCCCCTCTCTACTTGAGGGAGATATCTCTGGGCCCCTCGAGTGATCGGATCCATAAATGCATGGTCGTGCTACATATGGTTAAGAGTTAACCTAGTAAAGGGATTCTGAATCACAGTATCGAGAAATATAGGTCAGGTTGGAGCTAGACCAAATATCGTGAGGCAAAGGGAAAGACATGTACTAAACCTTGTGATGGTTCGTCCGATATGATCTTTGTATGCGTTTAGGAGTTTGCACGTCTTGCTAGAGGTCGCTACCAACTATTGCCAGAATAAGTGTATTCGTGTCATGTCTATACGCATATGAACCTATAGGGTCACACACTTAAGGGGCTGGAAGCCTAATGAGGATTGGATCTGAATTAGACCAGGCTTAAGCTACTAATGGGCTCCTAATGTAGAATCCTACTAGGGACGCCTATATAAGAGAGGGTAGGGCGAGCTGACCAGGGTTAGACCTTAGAACATTCCACCCAGCAGCCACTCCTCACGCCTGTGTTGCACGCGCGGACCTAGCAGTCCGACGTCTGACGCTTCCACCCTCTACGTGTGGATACCTCGGAGGCGCTGCATCTGTAGCGTTTGGACGAGCCGCGCAAGGGGAGCTGCTCGTGGGACTAGAACGAGGAGGAGTCGTAGATCGTCTACACTGCCTCGACGCGCTTCATCGATTCCGCAACTGCACGTCTAGTGGTAATCCCGTCATCTATGACAAAAGTAATCCTGGTATACGTGGTAGAATTTTTTTGATTTGCGCTAGTGTAGCCTACACATATCCCTTCAAACCCGTTGCTTAGGCGGAGCTTGTCCGGTTTGGTCTTCTTCCATCACACTCCCAATGGCGACAAACACCTATCGGGATGTGACGGCCTTGTAGGCCTACTCCTCATGCTTGATCGCCTCCTCCATCTCTTTCATGGCTGAGTCGAGCACTTCCGGGTAAATATCCATCTCCTCTAAGTCCATGCTGACGTCGGCATATAGCGCATCTCTAATGGAGTCAGAGGGTGTGGGCGCTTCCTTGATGATGGAGGACGATGTTGAGGTAGCGAGGTTGTTGGCTGAAGGCGGCGGTGGCGGCGGTAGGCCGGGTACAGCGATGGGCGGTGCCACGACGACTCAATCAGTAGCGGCGAAACTTTTGACGGTGCCAATCATTACTTCGAAAGTGAGGAGACCCACGGCCTACTGCCTCCTTAGCGTATAGCCGAGAAGTGTTCTATGGTCCATACATTCCACGAAGTGATAGATAGCATCATCATCGGGGTAATTTTCTAGATCGTCTCATATCCGGAGCCATCTGGAAAGGTAATCATGGGGGCTTTCACCCTCTCTCTGGATGCATCGCGCCAGATCGAAAATAGTTACCACGCCGATGAACTGCGATCGCTGTTTTCCACATGCACGGGCGAATTCGGCGGACTTGCAGTGATCTTCCACCATTATCTCCTGCACAGGGGCGGTTTGGGTGGGAATTTGAAATTTTCCGATCTATGCCGGCAAACTCCAAAGAGAGATCCCACTTCGATCCATTCGCGAACGTATCATGCCCGTAGGCGGTCCACGTAGGCCTTGACGATCCTCTGACTTCTAGGGAACTAGTGTCCGTGTCAGTTTCGCCGATGAAGAGGTGGATGTCCCAAACAACAGGTAGGGTTCGTGTTCGCCGGGATCCAGAACTCGTCGGGAGGGATGATCCGAATGTTGCTAGAGAAGAGAACGCGACGAGTGTCTATGGTTTCACCGATTCCCACGAAGATCTTGGACCTCGCCTGTTGTAGAGCTTGAAGCGCCTCTTGCCCCACGGTGGGCGCCAACTGTCGTGGTGTTGTCGACAAGTACGCCATGGAGGGGTCCTCACAGGGCGTGTTTAGAGAGGTGGGGGAGGCGGCAAGTTGGCGGGTACGAGGTAACACATCTTACCCAGGTTCAGATCCCATAATGGTGGCGGAATCCTACTCCTGGTATAAATCACTATAATGGCAATATGCCGAGTTACAGGGATCGGTTCGGTGTGCGTGATATGAGTTGTGTTGCTCTAAAGGCTCCTATAGATCCGACTTATATAGTCGCCAGATCCTAGGGTTACAGGGGAAGTCCTAGCCGGACAGGTTACAGAGTCACGCACAGTATACAATAAGTCTAACGTGTCTTGCACTCCAAGGCTCTAGGTATGTCGGTGACTCCACCATAGCCTTCCTTTATCCGGCATGGGCCTCCCTTCTGGATCCATCTAACTAGGCCACCCAGTAGTCCATGGGCCTTGCAACCAACCATTAGCCATCCGGGTTATCTGGATTAGAGACATGCAATGGTGATACCTATTTAGCATATCCCCTAGCCTTGCAACGGAGGAGGCAGACAGCCGGCTAGGAAGACCTAGTCGGATGACCAAGACAGAGGGAGTACAAGATGACATATGGCACAGGGAGCAGTACGCCCAGGACGACGGACAAGATACGGAGAAGACCGAGACACCGGCCCATACCGTAGACTTTGCCAATGACGGTTGTAACAATGTTCTGTAGGTTGTATTGTGCACAACTACCCATATGTCAACCACTGTAGCTTACGTTTTGTGGCATGACATTCACTGTGGGTACACGCCTGCCATGCCGGATAATGTAGATGACTAGCCGGATGGGGCCCGCATGTGGGACCCGCCAGTCGACTATGTCGTTGCCCATGCCGTCTTGGTCTATATAAGGGGCGGCAGGGGCAACGTAGCAAGGGTTGGTCTCTCAATCTAGGTAGCACACATCAATACAGCTCAAGGAGCCTTTGTAGTTCTTGGTGTTCATCGAGATAGTGAGATTGGTAGGATTAGGGGTGTTACCTCAACATGACGGCCCCGAACCTGGGTACTTCTTGTGTTCTCGATGCTTGCATGTTCCCAATCCCTCCTGCGGACGTCATCGCTCGCTTCCCTGCTTGCTCCCACATCTATCCTACTATGGCACTGCCGTTTCCACACCGAGTACAGTTGGCACCCACCGAGGGTCTAAGATGGTGGCGGCCGGAGTCACATTCCGCACGGGACCCTACACTTCATCCGGCGAGCGCATGGCTTTCGGTCTCTTGCTCACCTTGGGAAAATTTGATTGTGTTATCGACAACACCCGCTGGGTCGCCGGTTCCACCTTTCCGGCTAGCGGCTCCGTCATGATTTTCGGCGACCTGCCCGTCTAAGTCGCCACCGTGACAGAGCGTTTCCCTCGGGAAATCATCTCTTTTGCTGAATTGTTTCCCTCAACCGGCAGCGTGCTCTTCGCGCTTGACAAAGTGGAGGTGATGATGGGCGCGTCGATCCACACTCGCCGAACCACTCTCCAGCGCACCAATGACGTAGCTGGCACTTTCACCCCCATGAAAGGGAAGGGCGCCATGGAGAAGGCCGTCGAGGAGCTCCTTGGCCCGGTCGATCCCGGCAACCACCCGGATGAGGTGGCCGCGAAAATCGAGGCGGATCGAGAGCGACTGCTTCATTAGGCCCAAGGCCTGGCCTCTGCCAAGTTTCACATGGAGAGAACTATGCGTGAGTACCACCACGCTCATGGCCTCACCCCGGCTAACCTAGAGCCTAGACGACTAGGGTCCGTGCAGCATCGCGGGGGAGAACTAGGGGCTCGCTTCGAGCAAGACAGTGAGCCGTCTATTCCCGTGTTCTTCCCACCACCCGTGTACGACACCACGGTCAAGAATGTGCTTGTGGCGAGAGCCGTCGTAGAAGAACAACCTCACCTAGAGGGGGAGGAAAACAATCCGTCAGTTCCAGCGGGTGCAACACCTCCTGCAAGTGGCAGATGAGGAGGCGGAGGCCGCCCGGATTGTGTACAAGGCATGTGCCAGCACCAGGGGAAACAATCCAGCAGAAGGAAGCCGGGGAGGACCTCGCCTGACCGTGTACTGCGCCTCTCCTAGAGGCCAACCTCGTGCTCGCTCCCATTCCAAGCATCGCCAATCCAGCAGTAGTCCACCAAATGGCGAGCAGGGCGCAATGAGTCACCCACTAGCAAGAGCACCATTGGCTCCGGCTGAACAAGGCCACCCTCCACCCCTCCCCCACCATGCCTCACTATCCGGGTGGGAACACCCAACCCGGTTGAGACGGATGCGCGCGACAGATTCGATCTCCTGGCGCAAGCTCGTCTTACGGAGGAGGAAGATGCAACCGGACCAGTCTGCCTTGGGCCGCGTATCCGGAAGGAGCCATTACCTGACAATCTCTCCCTGCCACAGGACACCCCCAAGGATGACAGCAGCATGAAGCCAGAAGACTGGCTGACCGACTACGCCACGGCTATCGGAATTTCCCATGCAACAAGCGCGTGGCAATATGCTATGTGCCTCTCAAGTTGATCGGTTCGGCGAGAACCTGGCTAAATAGCCTCGCGCCCAATAGCATCAACGCTTGGCCCAACTTTGAGAAGGTCTTCATCCGAAACTTCAACGGCACCTACAAGCGTATGGATAGAAATCGTGATCTCTCTCTCTGTGTGTCCAAGGAGACTGCGAGTCCGATTGCGAGTACCCCACCTGCTAGACCGAGCTGCACACCTCCTGGAAAGTGGTGGTAGAGAACCAAGCAATCGTTGTCCCCCTCGTAATCTAGATCTCCCTTGTTGCCCCCAGCACCTCCGACGGCGGTCGCCGGTGGTGGTGTCATTCTCTTCTCCTCCTCCGCCTCCTTATGCTCTTGGGACGATGCCCCTGGAACAACTTTTTGGCCTCTCGGGCTTGATACTCGATGCTCATGTGCTTAGAAGGGCCGGCCTCATCATTGGTCGACATGTTTGCACTTTATAAAAAAAGAGGCAAAAAGTTAGCACACATATCGACCGGAAAATTTGACATGACCTTTGCTAATTTATTGACCTACGAGTGCCCATTTCTCAACCGAAACGGAAGTTAATCGAAACATCGGGAGAAACAGGCAACTCAATTGTCATCCCTGCAAACATTCACACACAAGAAAATTGCCCCAGCCCCATATCCACAGCCCAAACCCCCATCCAACAACACCATATATAGTACCAGCACAACATACATAGTACTAGCACAGCTCTAGTCACAGAGTACATATTACCAGCATACATAGTACCAACATATAGTACCAGCATCCACTGTCCAACTTACAACAAGTTATACTCACTGTCATCAAGCACCTTAAAAAACAATTCTGAAACTCTTAACATGAGTTCCATAGTTGAAAGATAAGAGCTTGCATAGAAATCTGAATATAGAACATCTAAAGATCATATATGTTGCTTGCAATGCAGAATAATGGGCATGGAAAAAATATTATCAAGAAAGGTGTCTCCATGTTTGGAAATAAAACAAAGGGCAGCAAGAACCACACAAACAGAAAGTGTTTTTGTTGTTAAACAATATTGCAAGGAAAATTAGTTCTTCGCATTACAAACTGCAATAATGTCTCTGGAGAAATGGTTGTATTGATCTAAACAATCAATTTCTGTTAGAGAAGCAAACCCCTATGTGCTTTTACCTCTTATAGTGTAGTGTGTAGTGCACTGTAAAGAAATTTTCAACAAGAGAATGGTCCCTGCTAGATGAAACAATTCAGGACAAGAAAGAAGAAGCATGAGTTTAATCTCAAGAAGAACCAGCTTCCTGCTTCATGAAATCAATCACTCTGGGCTCATCAGAAAAGGCAATAGGGAAAATACATCGAATTTAGGCACCACTCATAAATACTAGACCACCAAAGGTAAACATCATAACTTTGTCTATGTGAACAAGCAAAAATATTTATAATCCTGCAGCATTTCACAAGAAGCTTTAAGTGGCACAAGAATAACATAAAGCATATATCTGGTAGTATTAAAATGGATTCTAACAATAGTATTCTCAAAAAGACATGTTCAAGGTCAAAATTAATTAACGGACCAAGATGGTGACTTCCAGTTTCTGTAGCGCAGAAAACTTGTCTTCGCCAAAATAGAACCAAGAAACTAACCAAGCATAAAATACATAGAGTACATATTTCTCACTGGAATTCTAGAGCAATCATTGCATCTGAAGATAAATAATATGCTAGGAGAACAAATAGTACTTAAAAGCAGTACGTGGTTGCTCCAATATAACCTCAGAAGTCGGTATATAGAATTGGAAAGACCTAATACCTAGCTCTAAAATGTCCAAAACATACAACACGCTTGAGGCCCGATACTATAAAATAAGACTAATTGGCCCCAAATAAGATAGTAACACCATTTTCTTTTTTGTTTTATTGTTCTTCCCCTTGGTTCTTGTTTTGCTGTTCAAGTTGCTGGCAGAAACTAGAACAAGAAAGTTTGGTATTAAGGAAAGACTTTCTAACAAATTCCATCACGACAATTCACAAATTACAAACATCAACCACAAATCTCCAGGACAGGTACCAAGAATAAAGAGGAAACGCCTATTTTGCTAATAAAGGGGAAACCCCTGTCACCCAGATGACCGTATATTATACTGTGATGAGTGGGAATTAGCATGAAAGGGATTTAGTTAATAGTAAACGATGATTGAGAACTGGGGGAGATGGGGGAAAGGTGGGGGATATCATCGTATGGTGACCAGGCTGCTGGCGGTGTGGACAGCGAGCTGGCGCTCCTGCTCCTCCTCCATGGGATCTGAAGGTTCTCCTCCTCCATGGTCTCCTCCTCCTCTGGTGTGCAGGCGCTAGGGCAAGCGACAAAGGCGTGCGGTGGCAGAGCGTGCGGGAGAGCGACAGGTGCGTGCGGGCGAGAGGCAAGCGAGCAGCGGAGGCTAGGGTTTGGGTGCACGGGGTTGGGGAAAGGGGTCGGGCTAAGGTAGGGAAGCAGGGCCGAACTGGTTATTTGGATAAGTGCCAAGGTTTTGTGGCGCATATCAATGGAATGCGCCACAAAAGTTTCAACTTCTGCGGCGCATTTCAGTGATAGGCGACACCGAACCTTGGCACTTAGTCAAAAAAGACGCAAGGATGTAGTTTTACATGAAACATACAGTAGCCTAGTGGTTGTAATGCATATTGGTTGCACAAACCTGTGGCAGCCAGGTTTGAGTCCTGGCTGTGTCAATCTTTTTTTTCTTTATTTAGAATTATATGTTACAAATATATTTAAAACCAAGCACATAAACATGCATATTTATTCAAAAAAAAACTCCTCGAATTATATGTATATATTGTGCTTGTCACAAACACATGTGAATTTTAATACCCACACGAATATCACGATATATGTTTAGTATCTAACTAATATATATTTGTGAGCACACATATGAATTAATACACAAAAAAGGTCACATGTCGTCATGTGATTTGTCGAGGTAGCCTATTTTCACAATCTTCTTTCCCTTTTTCTTCGTGGTTGAATACTTTAGCCCGGGCACTTTGAGATTTCTTCTCATGAACGGACAACCTTTAGTAGGTTGTGTGGTATTCCTTCTTACTGTAGTACTAGTAGTATGCATATTGAAGTATTTGTCAAATTCCTCTTCGATCTTCGGATTTTCGTTCTTGTCGAAGTCTTGCTCGTTGGAGGATCCTTCCATTCTGATGATGATCCTATTGCCCCTCCTCACTACAACACGACCGTGCTTTGAAGGGTTGGTAATAAAGAAACATTGATCAACTTGGCTAGATAGTACCCACGGCTCATTTTTCGTGGAGGCGTTCTTTGCCGACTTGCCATCGGGTATAACGTAGGTGGTGAAATACCGGAGTTCCTTTTATACATTCTTGGCCCATCTAACACGGAACATCGGTACCGTCTCTCCACAATAGTCAATCTCCCATATCTCCTCGATCCTTCCATAGAATATTTCCATTACAGTAGTCTCATCATCACCGAAGAACATCATAGTTACTCCTGAGTTTTGATTTTCGTTATTCATGTCCTTTTCCTCGGTGTAGAATCTATAACCGTTGATGTCGTACGACTGATAGGTATTTACGTTATGCACTGGGCCCTATGATAAGGAGAATATGAGTTTTTGATCTTCCGTAGAAGGCATCTCTAGAGGCCTGAACCCAATAAGGTACAAGTCCCTATGTTTACAGTGCTAGTCCCTGGATCGAATAGCTAGCACCCACAGTTTAATATGTAATATCAAGAAACAAAGGTCATATTACAACTTATAACCTGGAATAAAATAAATTCATTATAACTTACATAGCTCATATGGCTATCTTATTAAAAAGCAACAGATATATCTATAAAACATGGGGTCCTTCATCTTCAAGTGCCACAGGCAATCATGTTGGTTGTAGACTTGTAATCACTACTCAACAAACTTCACTAACATCAAACAAACCTGCAACATAATAAGTTACAGCCAAAAGGGTCAATATATTTGAATTGTATTGGCAAGTGATATCATATTGATATAGAGAATCTAACACCTACATGAATATATGTCTAAGTGGAGTTTTCTCTAGCCTTTGCATAAAATAAGTTTTCCCTATCCTTTGTAAAATAATTTTTTTTCTTTTTCAAAACACTTTATCAAACAATGGCACACTAGAGTCACATAAGGTGCTTCCCTTGTTCACCAAACATAGTTTTAACTTAGAGAAATTGGGATGAGGAGATTCTTGATCACTTCAATGTCTTTAATGCTCAAATTGTCCATTACCGGGGACACGGCTAAGTACTTAGGTTTTACCCTCTCGAGAGGTGGTGAACTTTCCCCACAAGACTCGACATGCATCGAGACGAGACTTTTCAGAAGAAATCCCTTAGACCACCATGGACGCGTTCCATCATATCATCACTACCACCAACTGTCCATCTGGCTGAGTTCTTGCAACCTAGTTGGTCAAGGCAGAGCCCATATACCATGTGGCTGCACTGGAAGCTTCTCAATAATAAAAATCTCAAATCTCTTTGTTCCTGGGTGGCCATCCACAAGTGAGATACACCAGGGTAAACCATATAAATGGGCCCTGGGTAACCACTCAACAAAAATCCATCCATGTAATTACCATTCCACCCAGGTGTTTCATTAACAAGTTTTATTTCTAAATCAAAACATTGAGGCATAACTTTTCCATAATATCATTACATGAATTCCCACCCTTGAATTCTAATAGCTAAGCTAAGCAAACTAGCATAACATTTCTCTTATCTTAGGAAGATTTCTACCAAGATATATTCTATAGGATCTACCATAGCATAACATTATAAAAAATAGTCCTATCATGCATACTACAAAAAAATCATTAATGCAATATTGAAAAGATAGGACTTTTGATGAACAAAGTATCACTTGCATTTTTAGTACAAAATCTAGGTACTCTCCTTGATATTTCAATTGTCACACTCCACAAAGTTCACTACATCACAATCAAGCAAACGCACACACTCAAAACTACAACACAAAATTAACAAAACAAAAACAAGAAAACAAAGAAATGCATGAAAGCATGCAAAAGGTTGTTTTATAGAAAAAGTGGTTTCTAAAAAGGTTCTAAACATTTCAAAACACCTACTGGTCTTTTATAAAAATGGAATTTAATTTGAAAACAAGTTAGTGAAAATAAGTCATTGTAAATCATTTTTGTTTTACTAGAAATGCTTTTATTCCAAGGAATATTTTTTAGTGCTAACCAAATATATTTTTAAATTCAAATGTTAGTGTTTATGGTCAGAGGGTTCAAAACAAAACCATTTGCAAAAGGTTTCACTCAAAAATAATTTTTAGAACAATTTTTATACTCAAAATAGTCCTACTAATGTTTCTGCATAAAACTCTATTTTTTAGAATAAAATGTCCTACTAATAGGTGGAAAGGTATAATTTTTATGAATCCATAGACACCTAATTTGTTATTTTTCGATTTATAGAACAAAAGTTATGCATTTTGAAAGTTTAAACATCTAATAGATCTTTTCTGGATTTCAAATCAAAAGTCTGGCCACGTGACGCTTCCTGATTGGCTGGTACCGTTTTGCGGGGATTAGCAATGTGAGCCATTAGATTTAAATCAGACCATAGGGGCCAGATCGACTGATACTCCTTCGTTGCCTAATCTAATCTTGGCCTTAGGATGCAGATCCAGCAGACCTGAGTGAAATGGATCGTATGGGCACCTAGAGGGGGGGTGAATAGGTGCTAACCAATTTTTAATACTTTTTCCCTATATGTAACCCTAGATTGGCTTGACACAAAGTAAATTCTCTAGATATGCAACTACGAGAATTTCCCTATATGTAACCCTAACTACTAAGCACGTAAAAGAGGAGCGAGGAAACCGTAGTGGAGCACGCGGAGACACAGGGATTTGTTTTACCGCAGTTCCTTCCTTGTTAAGGGAAGTACATCTGCGATGGAAATATTCTTGAGCAATTCCTGGTTGGAAGATGCAATTTTCTGTAAGTTTAGAGACGGAATACCGTCAGACGGATAGTAAGATTCGGGCTGCAAATTTAACTAAGTAAAATTACAGCATGAGCCTTGGGGGCTACACTACATCGTTCTTTTGCAACCTAAAAGCATCAACCCAGATCCAGAAATGTTTATCCGACTTTATGCTTGGGGGCTAGAGGATATGATAATAAATGCAAATAACAATCAGAAACATACAATGTGTTCCAGGTGCAACTTTTTGAATCCGAGCTTAGTGCTGTGAAACACCTTCTCGGTAAGGGTAAGGGACGGAGCATCCGTTGCTAGAAGCTTGTCGGATGCGACTTTAGCGTCCCGGACCAAAATTTGTTCCAGGAGGCTAACCAGCTTGACATCTTCCTCTTGTTGGATCGCTTCCTCTGGAGTCAAGGTTTGCTTCTCAAGACTGGTTTGAGCCAGTCTGACAATCTCTTACTTTTCTTTCCTCTTGAGGCCAGGGACAGCTGAGTCGACCACTTTGGCCACTGTACTTGTGGTCATTACCATGGGATCATTATCCTTTACGGGTTCACCCTTGTCAGTTGCCTGGTCATCAACGGTGATGAGGGCTTACGAAATCTTGCCAGCGTCAGGGGATGCAGAAGCTCCATGCACTGACGTAGTATTGGATGGGGTCGACGGCGGCACAACATGGGAGATAACAAGCTTTTGTTGACGCATCTGCTTGCTCGGCTTGCTGTCCGGCTTTATCTCGCTCTTCAATGATGATTTAACTCCAGAACACAAAAATCCTAAATATTAGGTGTGCTCTAGAAAGATAACAAAGGTACATGAGTACTAAAAATGGAAGGTGAGGTGCTTACTTTTTAACTACTGGCAGCATTTGGCTACCGGCAGCGACAACTTCCTTCGCCTTACGCTACTTGGAGGTGGAGGCGGCAACTTCTTGCACCTCATCATCCTCCGTCTCGTCCGGGTCATCTGAAGCATGGCCCTCTAGTGGAGCTAGCTGGGACTCAGAGACTTTCTCGAGCTGACAGAATCGGAAAAGCATCAATGAAAATAGAGTCAAAATATTTACCGGAGTCAGAGGACGGCTGGATGTATACATCTTCATGGAAACTTCCGGAACTTTTCGTTCCACTCTTTCCTTGACGAAATATTGCATGAGGGTCCTGTAGTCCTTCGACGAAAGCTAGTTCGGGCTGACCTTCATGCTGTCCTTCTTGTCACCTTTGATTTGGTGCATGAGGCTGTCTTTGTGGTGATGGAGAGGCTGAATCCGACGCTCCAGCCAGTAGTGGATCAACTCGGATCCACGAATCCCCTCATGCTTCAGCAAAAATTTGATCCGCCTCTTGGCGAGAATGAAAACATCTGACGGCTCTGGCGCCTCCACGTCCCATGAATCTTGGTGGGAAGCGGAGCCGTTGACAAACACCGGAAGACCTTCCGCCTTACCCGGAGCCGGAATATCCTTATGGTATAAGAAAGTTCCGGCCCAACGTTTGACGGACTCACTAGCGTTAATCCTAGGTTAGATCCGATTCCTCCTAAGGACTAAGCTAAGAGTGCCGGTGACATAAGGCACAACGACACTGATGGAATTCTTCCGAGTACCCTAGTAGTACGGAAAAAGGGTGAGACTTGGCCTAATTCCAAGAAACACCTCACGCAGAGCTGCGTAAGCACTAAGCTCAAGAAGGGAGTTAGGAGGAAGATTATGGAGTTTCACACGTAATGGTTGAGGACCTCGACGAAGAAATCCGATGGTGGCAGGATGAGGCCACGGTCGACGTGAGTGCTGAACAACACCCTCTCGCCATCTTTCAGCGCGTGGATGGCGTGTCCAGCAGTGCTCCGCCACGCGCCGGTTGCGATGAACCCCTCATCCTCCATGACTTGGAGCTCCGTAGTATCCATGGCGCTGGGGATCCACAGACCCCGCATCTTCTTATCGTCTGCCGCCGATGAACCCGCCGCCACTCCAGAGCACGAGGCAGACGCCATAGTTCTTGGAGGAAGATGGGCTGGTGGGGGAAGGAGGGATTTTTTCTTGACGGTGTGCAGACTGGAACTGGTGTGGAGAGCTTAAGGAGTACGAGGAAGCAATGAATGAATCCAAAGGTCGTGCTGATGGAAATCCTATCAGTGATGGGACCTGGCTTGTAAAGTTGTCATTCAACACGCTGCTGTAAAATCCGTCTTATGTTTCAAATCAAGCAACAGAAAGATCAAGGTCAGAGAAGAATATATCCGACTCAACTCACTCGGAATCCTACATCAATGAAAGAAGTTTTCGGGAACCTTTCAATATTCTCGAGACAAACAAACCATCAAGCTAGACGATTTATTCGACTATAGATCTTGGAGTCTTCCGGGGGCTACTGTTGGGGATATACTTTCTGGGTATACCCACAGGACTCGCTGACCAGGGTGGCCCACTAACGGGTTAGAGTTTTGCTTCACGGGCGTCCCAGTCAGAGAAAGAGGAGGAGCCATTTCCGTCTACGACAAGTCCCAGAAGAGTTACCGACTTAGGCCTATAGTATTACTTGTATTCCAAGTTGTACATAGTTACCGACTCTATAACGTAGCCAGATATGTCTCTCCCTGTAACCCTAGGCCCCGGTCACTATATAAACCGATCCTATGGGAGCCTTTAGGGAACAACTCAATAGACAACCACAACCAACTCGCACATGCGAACCTCTCTTGTAATCCATTGTAACATTCGGCTTACGCCGATATATTACTGGGTTGCTAGCAGGAGTAGGATCCGATCACCGCAGTCGGATTTGAACCTGGGTAAACTTGTGCTCACCGCTCCTGGAACATCCGATGTCTCACACCCCATCCTTCCAACGCCACTAGGACTCCCTATAGCGTACTTGTCGACAATTCAACAACAGACATGAGATTTCCAAATTATATTTAGGCAAGCATATACTCCATTTTTGTTCACTTTAACCTTAATCACCTAAAGATGCTCATGATAGGGTCAATGTGATCTCAAAGCTAGTAAGTACCATACTATTTTGGAAGCTCTTTATGAACTTGAAATCCCTGCTTCCATCTGCGAATGGCCTTTCTTTTACTTCTTAGTTGAGTTAGTAAACCCTTTCCTCTCTATCTCCAGCAAGTATTTGAGTTGTTGTGTTTCAATTATTCATATGATGATTTATTCATTCATGTTCCTTATTTTCCTTGTTTTGCAAATTGTTCTTATCTGAATGAGTATTACTATGAAAGCCATCATTGTGAAAAGACTTTTATGTTTGAGCAAAAGGACTCTTGTTATAAACTTCTTTACAAAAAGCTTTGCTTGAAAACTATTTGTCAACTGTTCTTTGACTAAGAAGAAAGTTTGCCATTCCCAATTATGATTTATCTTTATGCATCTTCATTGTGACTCCCATACTTGTTGCAAGTTAAGTTACATAATGGTGAGTTGCTTTCTATTATGAGTTGTGCACTGGTAAGTGTGATGCTTCTTGTCCGTATTCTTTTTATCGACACTTCACTCCATAAACCTGTGGACATGTTTACTGAGCTCAGTTTTCGCTTGGGGACAAGCGAGGTCTAAGCTTGGGGGGAGTTTATACGTCCATTTTCCATCACTATTCTATATCATAATTTTCTTCTATGCATTTATATATTTCATATTAAGAGGTGACACTTATGTTATTTCATCTATTTTTGCATGTTGGATGATTCTTGGAGGATGAACTGCCGGAGTCAGGATTCTGATGGAAATAGCGGTGTGTAGATGCAATTTTGACAAAGATCAGAAATATACCAGAAAATATATGGAAAAACATATGTTTACAGAAGACGAAGAATGCTAGAAGGGGAGGCGAAGTTGGGCCATAGGGGGCCCACATCCCCCAGGCGCGGGCCACCCTGGCCCACCTATGGCTCCGCCCCTTCGCTATATCTTCCTCTCGAAACCCTAAAGTTCAGGCAGCGACCACAGAAAGATTCCACCGCCTCTGCGGGGCGGAAACTATAGAGAGAGAAAGAGCTCTCTGGCAGACAGATTTCTACCGGGGAAATTCCTTCCCGAAGAGGGGAGATCGTCGCCATCAACACCATCATCAAGCTAGAATTCATCGGGATCATCATCATCCACACCACCATCTCCACCAGGTCCATCATCACCACTCTATCCTGCTGTAACAATTGGGTTGAATCTTGCATAGTTCTTAGGGGAAACTTTCCCGGTGTTGACTACTTTTGTAGTTGATGCTTGTGAGTGGAACCATTGAATTATTTTCTATGTTCAGATTGTTATCCATCATTATATCATCTCTGATCTTGATCCATATGATGTCTAACGTAGTAGTAGTTTAGTTCTTGAGACATGGAAATCATCATGTTGTTTAGTAGTGTGGTGTTGTGAGGTATATATTTCAAGGTTAATATTTAAGTCGTGGTCCTATTCTTCTAATGGTTTCATGTGAACGTCGACTACATGACACTTCACCATTTATGGGCCTAGGGGAATGCATTGTGTATTTGGCTACTAATTGTGGGGTTGCCGGAATGACAAAAACCTAAACCCCCGTCAGGAAACCTTTGCACAAGGGAGTGTAGGATCTCAGAGTTTAAGGTTGTGGTTAGGTTTTTGTCTTAATTACTTTCTTATAGTTGCGGATGCTTGGAAGGGGTTTAATCACAAGTATGTATTAGTCCAAGTAAGGTCGGTACATTAGCATAGGTTCACCCACACAACACTTATCAAACAAAAGAAGATTAATCAACTTTATGAAACAAAAGCACTTGACAGTATTCCCATGTGTCCTCAAGAACGTTTGGTCCTCATAAGTATTATCACCAGCTTGTCCTTTGCTAAGAAAGGATTGGGCCACTTGCTGCAATTATTTAATGTCTTTATTTACTTGCACTTTATTTCCTTGTTTTATCAAAAAATCCTAAAAATATGTGTGCTAAGTATTATAGAGATTTCCTGCTGCAAACCACTAGGCAACACCTTCTGCTCCTCGTTGGGATCGAAACTCCTATTTTTTGAAAGTACAACGATATACCCCCTATACTTGTGGGTCTTCACTTGCCCTCTCAACCCACCCCACTGATGACCCACAAGTATAGGGGTTGTACCGTAGTAATTTCGATAAATGGGAGTGTCGATCCCAGCGAGGAGCAGAAGGTGCTGAGCAGTCGTATGGAGCAGGAAATCCCCGTGAATACTTTGAAAACGGATTTTTAGTGGTTTGATGACAAGGCAACAAAACAAGGATCAAGTAACAAAAGTAACAAACAAATGGACCAAGTGGCCCAATCCTTTCTTAGCAAGGGACAAGCCGATGGAAATACTTATAAGGACCAAACGTTCTCGATGACACATGGGAATTCTGTCAAGTGCTTTCGCTTCAAATAGCTGAGTACTCTTCTCTGGTGTTTTTAAGTGTTGTGTGAGTGAACCTGTGCTAACATACTGCCCTTCCTAGGACTAATACATACTTGTGATTAAACCCCCTGCAAACATCCGTAACTATAGGAAAGTAATTAAGATATAAATCTAACCACAACCTTATACTCTGAGATCCTACGCTCCCATGTGCAAAGGTGTCCTAACGGGGGTTCAGGTTTCTATCACTCTGGCAACCCCGCGATTAGTAGCCAAATACACAATGCATTCCCCTAGGCCCATAAATGGTGAAGTATCATGTAGTCGACGTTCACATGACACCACTAGAATAATAGCACCACAACTTAAATACTAAACCATTGAATAATAACTCACCACAGATTCACTACTAACAACATGACTTATCCCAAGTCCTCAAGAACTTAACGAACTACTCACAAGACATCATATGGATCAAGATCAAAGATGATATGATAATGGATAACAATTTCAACATAAACAATAATCCAATGGTTCCACTCACAAGCATCAACTACAATAGTAATCAACACCGGGAAAGTTTCCCCTAAGAACTAAAGCAATATCCAACACAATTGTTACAGTGGGACGGAGTGGTGGTGATGCTGCTGGTGTAGATGATGGTGTGGATGATGATGATCCAGATGAAGCCTAACTTGATGATGGTGTTGATGGCGACTCCCTCCTCCGGAAGGAATTCCCGTAAATCTGTCTCCGAGAGATCTTTCTCTCTTGGTGTTTTCTGCCACCCAAAGGCGGCGGAAATCTATTTGTCGTCGCTCTCCGAGCCTAGGGTTTCGAAGGGAAGATATAGGCAAAGGGGCAGAGTTGGAGGCCGGGCAGGTGGACCACACCTGCCCTAGGCACGGGGTCAGGTGGGCCCGTGCCTTGGGTGGTGTGGCCCCCCTGAGGCCCATCTCCGTCCCTCCTTCTGGCTTACTTCGGCTTCTAGTAAAATAATATGATTCCATATTTTTTCTGGTATCTTTCTGATTTTCGCGAAATTGCACCGGAACGACTTGTTTTCCATCAGAATCCAGACTCCGGCAGTCCATCCTCTAGGAATCATCCAACATGCATAAACAGATGAAAATACACAAGTAATACCTCATAATAAGACAAATATCAATGAATAGAGGTAAATTATGATATAGAATGGTGATGCAAATTGGGCGTTTCAACTCCCCCAAGCTTAGACTTTGCTTTTCCCCAAGCGGATACTGAGCTCAGTAAACATGTCCACAGGTTTATGGATTCAAGTGTCGATAAAAGAATACGAACAAGGAGCATCACACTTACCATTGCACAACTCATAGAAGAAAGCAACTCACTATTAGATAAATTAGCTTGCAACCAAGTACAACCATCACAATAGAGATGCATAAAGTTAAATAATAATTGGAATTGGCAAACTTGTTCTTAGTCAGAGAACACCTGGCAAACAGTTTCCCAAAAGATTTTTGTAGAAGTTTCAAAATAGGAACACTCTTTGCTCAAAATGGTTTTTCACAAGTGAAGGCTTTCAAAGTAATACTCAATAGATAAGAGTTTTGTGCAAACAAGGAAGATATATAACATGATTGAATAAATCACCATATGAATGCTTGAAACACAACAAATCAAAAGCTTGCTGGAGATAGAGAGGAAGTAGGTTTACTTACTCAACTTGGAAGTGGGAGAAAGGTCCCTTCTTAGAGGGTAGCAGGAATTACAAGTCATAAAGAGCTTCCAAAAGATTATGGTACTTACTAGCTTTGAGCCCTCATTGCCCCTATCATAAGGATCTTGAGATGATTAAGGTTAAAGTGAACAAAGATCGAGTATATGCTTGATGAAATATAAGTTGGCAATCTCATGTCCCTTGAATATGAGGGCCACTCCTCATGCATACTCAACTTTGGGCCCAGGTAAGTTCTTGTCATTGTAAGTATTTTCGTATTATTGAGAACCTCCAACGGGGTACCCCTTGCACATGGTACAGGAGCTTTCCCATAACCAAAATGACAAGGCAAGCATATAATGAGCATCTCATCGATCTTTTTATTTACTATGTGTATAGCTTTTTTATTGAGGATGCTTCATAGATGACTCCCTATGGTGATGCTGCAAGTTTCCACCATGATTAAGCATGGCTTAGGCTAGCGGCCCATGCGTTTCTCTAACACAAGATACAAACTCCATGGACTTACAAGTTCCCTCTTTATTTCACACCGCTGACATCCATGGACAAAAGAGCACGATATCAACTGTGTACAGAGTACAAGTGCAATGTTGAAAAAGTTCCCCGTGACAACATGGTTATGCTAATTCCAACGTATAGATGCAAGCATATACAACTTCGATGTTCACAATGGTTCAAGTCTATTAGGGGTAAGAAATAAAGTGTGCCATCAAGTTCGTGAGAGCTTTACTAACTAGATTTCACATAACAAAATACTTTTTAATTCGAAAGGTAGATGAAGCTTGATAATTTTCTTGGAATAGCAAAAGCTACTAGGTAGATATGGTGGACACAAGTGGCAGAAGTTTTGGGTTCAAAGGATTTTGGAAACATGAGAATATGCCTTCTCAAAACAGGTTTTTGGCTAGCAAGGCTGGGTAGAAAGCAAGAGAGTTGAAAGAAACAAGAAAACATACAAGTAATAAAGCCAAACATGCAATCTTCTTTGAAGACACAAAAGAATCTTAAATAAAGAATACTAAGCTTATGATCCAACAAGAAAGAAAACAAATTATACCAAATACCTGTAAGCTTTTTGTTTCTTTCATTTTCTTTCAAACTAATGCCATTGACCAGAACTTGGTTTGCCAAAACCAATTTAGATCCACTTGATGATCCCAAAGTGGTGACAATACTGAACAACAAGATCCATCATATAATAGAGATTGCAAACTAAAAATAAGAAGTGCAAAAAGTAAAAGATGAGACTTCTCATTAATATTCAATAAAGGATAGATACTTCCAGATGCAAACCAAACTATACGATAACCTCTCTACCACATATATGAATCCACTAAAAAGGGAAAATATAAAAGATAATGGTGGTGATACTGCGACACTCCCCCAAGCTTGGAACAAGCCAAGGGGATGCCAAACCTGATGAAGAATTACTCCTTCGGTGGTGGTGGTGTTCTCTTGATAAGTTCTTCAATAAGTTTCTTCAAATCCTCCATATCTAAGGTTAAAGTATGAATTAACTCCGAATTGTGCTCAATGCAGCCCATGATCAACTCGGATCGAGGATCCCAGTCCTTGTTATTCTTTCTCCATTCGTCCAAATTAGAGCGTTTCTTCCCTGCACGGTTAGAACAAGGGGTACTAGGAGGAAGTATGCGTAGAGCGAGGATATGACGCGGAGTTCTCCCTCCTGTAGACATCTGTGCTGTCCTCCTAAGCTAGGTAGGTTCTGCCACCAAACCAATGCTTGCGACGGTAGCGCGGATGTCCGGTTGCTCGTCCTCCTCCATGTCTCCTTCATAACCTAATGGAATCTCCTATTCCTTGGGGACTTGAGGTTCTTGTTCCTTGGGCTTCTTGCCTTTGTCGTTGGCGGAGGCCATGGTGCTCTAAACTTGAGAAGATTTCCTGACAAAAACAGATTGAAACGAAAACACGACGAGAACATGGTGCACAAACCTCGGGGGATCCGGGGGGTTATATATTACGAAGATTCAATACATAAGGAAGGTTTTGACACGGAAACAAGGTGGAGACGGAGTTCCCTCAGGCGCGACCAGGCTAGGCCGGCGCCTGGGGTGGATTTTTCCACCACGGGCTCCATTTCCTCTCCAGTTTCATCTCATAACTTCCCTTATGTATTAAAACATGAAAAATATAAAAAGATTGGGGTTTCACGAACCTTCTGTTTTCACCACTTTTACCTATTCAAAGACGAACTCTGCAGATTCCTTCTCTCTTTCTCCTAAGAATTTCCTTTTTACAAAACCCTTGCACAAACTCAAAGACAACATTAGTGTAAGCAAAAACAATAAACCTTTGGTACACACTTCAACTGAAAACCCATCAAAACAAAAGCTTCTGTAAGAGGCAAATGCAAATGATGGAAGAAGTCTACAAAATAGACCAGTAGGTAAAGATTGATTTTTCCGAAGACCTTCTGTTGCTCAAATCAAAAAGTGCAGAACTGATGAAAGTTGGGTAATAACTTGGAGAACAAGCTCAGAACAATGCAGCTCCATCCGAAGTACTGAGCTTCCTCATGAATTTTTACAATGCAGCATAAACATCTGTCCCAGGACAGCCACTTTTCACAACTACTCTACTTCACAAAAGTAGTTAAACTTGACACAAAAACCAAAACAAAAAGGATAAGGAGCGGTTATTACAGACGTAATAACTTCCAAGACTCGACAAAACTCTTGGGTTATCTCGCAACAAGTACTTTTCTTTAATGCCTTTAAGTTAGGCTTGAAACTTCGAAAGATGCTCACATAGGATATATATATTTGGAGTGAAAGAGAGCATCAAGAAGCAAATAACCAACACACTTGAGTATAACCCACTTCCTATGCATGGGGGTATCATGAGAAAACGAATTGTTGAAACAAAAAGCCACAATCATAGGAAGACAAAATAGATGCAACTTCAAAGCTTCCTACATAAAACGGGGAAACTTAACATCATTGAGATGCATAAAACCGTGTTTCCCTCTCTCAAAGTAACTTTCAGTAGCACCTTGAATAAAGTTGACAATATAACTGTCACTGGAAACAACTTTATCCTCAAAATAAGCATACTTACAGTCACCAAAAATAGGCCCAAGTTCATATACCGGATTAATAGAAGCAAGTTGTTCCATCCTGAAATCTTTATTAGGCAAGCTATTTTCACAAGGAGCTTTAGCAAATTAGGAAAATTTGAACTCATAAGAATCTCTATCAAAATTAGTTAAATTTTTTTCCTTCTTACCATCAATAATAGCTCCACAAGTGTTCAAGAAAGGTCTACCAAAAATTATGGGACATGTTTTCCTAGCTGTTGAATTAGGCACTAGAAAATCAGTAGGATATTTAATCTTACCACAGAGAACCTCCACATATCTTATAATGCCAGTGGGGAAAATGGTCTCCTTGTTATCAAGGTGAATAACCACATCAATGTCCTCAATCTCACAAGGACCAATCTCATGCATAATTTCCCTGTAAAGCTCATAATGAATAGCACTAGAACTAGCACCAGTATCACATAAACCATAGTAGCAATGATTACTAATTTTAACAGAAAGCACAAGAGCACTAGCTTTTCTAGCCTTACTAGGATGAGAAATAATATTAGAAGCATCTTCACAGAAGACAATGTGCTCATCCTCTGTATTTCTAGTGACAAGGTCTTCCACAATAGCTACCATAGGTTATTCACTCAAATGCTTACCAGGCTCCACAGTTTACATTGTACCTTTGTTATTTGCACTAATAATCATAGAATACTCCTTTACCTTAGCTGGGAAAG
The DNA here is from genome assembly GCA_023614405.1 of Avena insularis. Taxonomy (NCBI): domain Eukaryota; kingdom Viridiplantae; phylum Streptophyta; class Magnoliopsida; order Poales; family Poaceae; genus Avena; species Avena insularis. The sequence goes on along the minus strand of CM042685.1, from coordinate 93,507,446 downwards.
GCATTTTCTCAAGATGAGGTTCAGGCACAATATGATTAGTAGTACAAACTTGAGTACTTCTAACGGGAGCATGATTAACAACATCTTTATAAGGAGCATGGTACTTATTCCACTTCTTCTTGGGAATTTCTATGTAAGAGGGAAAGGCCTTAAGACAGTTGGCAATACTTTTGGAATCAAGACCAAACTCATTACTAATATCACGGAAGTCACTAGTTCCCATAAAAGATTTAATGCATTCATATTCATAGTTTATACCTGACTTTCTTCCTTTGTCATTCTCCCAAGCTTCAGTGTTCTCTTCAATATGGTCTAGAAGATCCCATTTAGCTTCTTCCTTCATACGTGTGAATGATCCAGCACAAGAAGCATCTAGTAAATCTTTATCATGAAGAGAAACCCTAGCATAAAAGTTTAGGGAGATCATGACTAGGACATTTAAGCATTAGTAAATTCAATATCCCCAAGCTTGAGTTGTACTCTCTCCATCAAGATGCCAAAAGTTATATATAAGATTTCTATCCTTATGAATCTCATTGGGAGGATAAAATTTAGAGTAAAAGAGAGGTGCCATCTCCTCCCATTCCATGGATTGTCCATTCTTCAGCAGCTTATACCATTCTTCAGCTCTCCCTTTCAAGGATATGGAGAGTAATTTCTTCTTCACATGTTCAGTTGTGATACCTGCACACTTAAACAACCTGCATAATTCATGGATAAAAAGCAAGTGATCACCGGGATGGACAGTTCCATCCCCAAAATAATAATTATCCATAACACTATTAACAATACTTGTAGGTATCTTAAAAGGATCTATCTCAACAGGAGGTGGTTCATCTACTACCCTAGCAGCGGTAGTAGTTTTCCCAAACAGAAAAAAAGTGGGTTATCCATATTGGAAACAAAGTAACAAGGAGTAGTAAGAGCAATACTCACAGTGAAAGTTTCCCTTACCAATTCCACTCTTCAATAGCGCTTCACTCCCCGTCAATGGCACCAGAAAATAGTCTTAATGACCCACAAGTATAGGGGGTGTATGGTAGTACTTTTGATAAATAGGAGTGTCGATCCCAACGAGGAGCAGAAGGTGCTAAACAGTGGTATGGAGCAGGAAATCCCTGTGAATACTTTGCAAATGGATTTTTAGTGGTTTTCTGACAAGGCAACAAAACAAGGATCAAGTAACAGAAGTAACAAACAAACGGAGAAAGTGGCCCAATCCGTTCTTAGCAAAGGACAAGCCGGTGGACATACTTATAAGGACCAAACGTTCTTGAGGACACATGGGAATTCAATCAAGTGCTTTCTCTTCAAATAATTGAGTAATCTTCTCTGGTGTTTGTAAGTGTTGTGTGGGTGAACCTGTGCTAACATAATGCCCTTCCTAAGACTAATACATACTTGTGATTAAACCCCCTACAAACATCCATAACTACAGGAAAGTAATTAAGATATAAATCTAACCACAGCCTTAAACTCTGAGTTCCTACGCTCCCTTGTGCAAAGGTGTCCTAACGGGGGTTCAGGTTTTCATCACCGCAACCCCGATTAGTAGCCAGATACACAATGCATTCCCCTAGGCCCATAAATGGTGAAGTATCATGTAGTCGACGTTCACATGACACCACTAGAAGAATAGCACCACAACTTAAATACTAAACCATTGAATAATAACTCACCACAGATTCACTACTAACAACATGACTTCTCCCATGTCCTCAAGAACTAAACGAACTACTCACAAGACATCATATGGATCAAGATCAAAGATTATATGATAATGGATAACAATATGAACATAAACGATAATCCAATGGTTCCACTCACAAGCATCAACTACAATAGTAATCAACACCGGGAAAGTTTCCCCTATGAACTAAAGCAATATCCAACACAATTGTTACAGAGGGACGGAGTGGTGGTGATGGTGCTGGTGGAGATGATGGTGTGGATGATGATGATGATGATGATCCCGATGAATCCTAGCTTGATGATGGTTTTGATGGTGACGGTCTCCCCTCTCTGGGAAGGAATTCGCCTAGCTGAAATCTGTCTGCCGGAGAGATCTTTTTCTCACAATGTTTTATGCCCCCTAGAGGTGACAGAAATCTATCTGTCGTCACTCTCCGATCTTAGGGTTTAGAAGGGAAGATATAGGCAAAGGGGCGGAGTCAGAGGCCGGGCAGGTGGGCCACACCTGCCCTAGGCGCAGGGTAAGGTGGGCCCGCACCTAGGGGGGTGTGGCCCCCCTGAGGCCCATCTTCGTCCCTCCTTCTGGCTTCCTCTGTCTTCTGGTAAAATAATATGTTTCCATATTTTTCTGGTATTTTTATGATCTTCGCGAAATTGCACCGAAACACCTTCTTTTCCATCAGAATCCAGACTCCGGCAGTCCATCCTCCAGGAATCATCCAACATGATAAACAGATGAAAAGCCATAAGTAATACCTCATAATAAGACAAATATCAATGAACAGAGGTAAATTATGATATATAATGGTGATGCAAATTGGGCGTATCACCCACCCGCACGCGCTAGAGCTGCACGCCTCGATGCTGGCGCACGCAAGCCCAGCGCCCACCCCACCTGGTCGCGGCACACAGCATACATACGTACGTGCCGTGCAAGCACCCGCAATGCAACTCCTGCAGCACCCCGCCCTCTCACGTCACGCTCTCCCTGGCCCACCTGCCTGAATCGCGCGATCCACCCACTCATCTCTCCCTGATGCTTCCTTCCCTACCTCTGTTTCCTCCCCGCCGCAACCAACCTCAACCCAAAACCGCTCCGATCACCATGCCACCCCTCAAAGTCCCTCCCTATCCCATGCTCTTTTTCCCATCGACCGCAGCACCACTGGCCACCCTGCCAAGCCTGCATTCCCTGCCTCCTTCTCCTTCCTTGAATGCATCTCGCCGTTTTCGTGGCCCCGCCACCATCTCTCCCTATCGAGGCCCGAGATCGCCACCTCTTCCACCGGCCACGCGCCCACAAGACCGTATTGATACCTTCAATCCGGATTCACAGCTACAGTATAATAGCTTTTTCCCTAGAACACCTAGGTTTAATCAAACCTTGGAAAGCAATGCTAAAAAGAAATAAAAAGGACACATCTACAAGACTTTTTTACTTTGTTTTACCTTAGTTTATCGGACAAATCTAATTTACTTTTATAACGGGTTGAATCAATGGATGGATATAGGCAAGGGTTGAAGATCCACCTATAGCTACACATCATATTAGATAAAACATAATAAAAGATCCACCTGCAGCTGCACATCTTGTGTAATGTTTGCATGGAGATGATCTCTTGTGGGTAACACATCCTGATATACTAGAGCCCCCATGATGCAGCGGGAATAGCAATATTCTTTTAATCTAACCGAGTGCAAACCGAAGCAACAGGCTACAAATGATTATTAAGTGTAAGACACAGATCAAAGCATTAAGTTGTGATGTTCTTGTCCCGAATGCGTCGCTAAGCTAATACCATACTACCCTTTCTGTCACTGAGGTTCCTATGGTATCGCCGCTAGCCAATTATCTCACCTCCAGCCTTTATCAATCTATGGACCTTGGGTACCTACAAGTCCACAGATTGAGACAAGCGAAAAGGAAACAAAAGATGCAATTCTCAGTTGCAAACAAAATAACATACTCCCATGATTAGATACAGATAATTGCTATGAGGGTTCTCCCTAACCCGAAGCTGTGAGGAGTACTCACTCATAACAAATAGATCTAGGATAGAAAAAATTGTGCAAAATACTTAGATTGAAATCAAATATTATAACAATGGTCGCCAAATCACAAGGAGATCTAAAGTACAAAGTAGTGGCTATGGATAATGGACGGGATGGATGAAAAATGGATGAACTATGGCGTGGATATCCTTTGGTGGTGGTGTGATGTAATCTAAGAATGGCGACACCCTGGCTGGCGTCTAGAGCCTCAAAATATATAGGCATCTGCAGGAAAGTCATAGGGTTTTAGGAGATGAAGCCACCACCACCAAGTATGGCCAGAAGGTATGGGCGGACATACAAGTGGTCGTTACACGTACTGACGCCTGGAATGTTTTTCCCAATTACTTGGCCATGTGGAATTCCTCAAATTCCTTCATTATGACTCCTAATTTCGCATTAAAAGACGTGATTTCCCGCACAACATAATTTAAAGCAAGGTTTTGAATATCTTTGCAATTATTATTCATTAGTAGCAAGGGTTGAGAGTTTCTTGTCAATTTCTTGACTAAAACAATGTTTAAACACGGTGTAAGATGGCAAATTTTGGAGCCATCAACTTCCCAAATCTCAAACCTTGATTTTCCTTGAGCAATAAGAAACAAAAGAACTATAAGGAATTCAACATTTAAGCTTGAGACCACAAGAATAAGAATTCACTTACGGTTGGTAGTCATATGTTCTTAGCACTTCATTCATTTGCAACGCTTATCAAAGTTAGAGAGATGACAAGAGTAGTATACAAACTTTGGGAAGTCAAGGAAATCGAAGTAGAGTTTAATATTAGTATAAATAACTAGAACTGTAACAATCAATCCAATTCTTCTAATTAAGTAAGAGAGTTTCATGTCATGAGTGGTATAACAATGAAGTGTTTTATTTACACCCACATCAATAAATCAAGTCTATCAAAAACACTTCTAATCCAATCATTGTCTTTCAATAAAAATTCATAGAGTAGTAATGAGACCATGCCAAGAACTTGTTATGTGGATCTTGATAGATCTCTTTTTATTTTTATTATTTCAAAGATTGTTGGTTGTTTCTTTTGCAAGTGCTTGCACAACCTTTGATAATGCCAATATTTTTGACCATACATTGACACATATGCCAATCATGTCATCGAATCATAGCCGAAATCCGGGGTTATACCATAGATCATTCAAAAGCTAGCGGACTTGTTGGCACCCTAAAGGTGTGCACTATAAACATAAAAGCATAATTTTCTCTCCTTTTATGAGCTAGTACCAAGGTTTTATAGACAAGGTTAGATTTGGCATGCATCACAATTACCACTAAACTTTACTTCAATCAAACAACTCCTTTCTTGAGTGTCATCAAGACTATCAAAATTTCTATGGGGTTAAGTATCTTCAAGGGTATAATCTCAAGACAATCATTCATAAAACAAGTTGTAAATTTCAGACTTTTCTTATTGTACTTGTTTGGCAATATTATTTTCAATGCAATACTCAGTTTGCTAAAAGAACTAGAGCAAGAGCTTCAACAACTAATCATCATAATAATAAAAAGCTTTACTCTAACCATATTAAATTACTCCCACAAGCATGTCATCTTAGCAAATGGAGCAACTAAGATAAACAACTTAAAATTCAAAAGTGTGAGACATAGGACATACCTCTTATAAGTGACTTCATTATTCTCTTCCTTATAGGGATGTGTTCATTCATAAAATCAAACACAATTACTCTCATAATAATATTAAAGCAAAGAGGCAAAGTGCAAATCCACATTTAGAAAAAAAAGGAAAAAAAGAAAAATCTTTTTGTATTTTGAGCATAGGGATAAAAGAATACAAAAGATCTTGCGACCAAGCAAGGGTAAAAATAAAAACAAACGAAAAAAAGAAACTAAAAAGAAAAGGAAAAAAACAAAGTGTTGGGATGAACCAACACAAATGTTTCAAAGCTCCCAAGGTGCTAGAGTACAACCTTTTTATTACAAAAATAAATTTGTTGGGGGAACACATCCCCAAGCTCAGGATTTTTCAAGCCCTTTTGTTGCTCATTATGGAGGCGATGGATAGTTTCCCATGTTCCGTTAGCTGCTCCAATCATGGAACTAGGTGGCGAGGCTTGCATTAGCACCTCGAAGGTTGATGCAGAGGTTGTTCATGTGTTGAATATTTCCTTAAAGTGCATAGGTGTCTTCATAGGTAGCGTAGTAGTTTGGTGGCTGCTCACCTTGTTCGGGTCCTCCTTGTTCAACTTATTCATCTTATCCTCCTCCTCCTAAGGGTATTACTTGTTGGGGTATATTAGCCTAAACCTACACGTCAAAATGCAAACATCCATCCTCGATAGAGAATAGACCATTAGGAAAAGGAACAGGGATCAAGTGATCCACTCCAGGTATATCAATAAAGTATCTACCATGAGTTTTAAAAACCATACCACATACTCTTACAGTGGGGAGACCGAGACAGTGAGTTCCTATCAACAGTTGGATGTTACCTAAGTTGATGTGAAGTGCGCGTGTAAGAACGGTCACAACCCCCCTCTGCATATGTGTCCTCGAGATTGGAGAGCCTGATGCTTAAGGTAAAACACAAGAAGAGCGCCTAAATTTGGCATTAATTTACAATTAATAATAGTAGATTTTGTGAGGATCAACATTTCCTCCTCATTATCTCTAGTAAACTCACCAGCTGCCTGCCAAGTGTTACAAATTACATAAAATAGATAGCGAATAATAGGATGATAAATTTGGTTTCCCTTGGGTGTGTTTCGATGAATTCTCATCAAATAAAATTACTCCCAAGGTGCATGATATTAAACAAAAGCAGTTGTGCGTACATCGGTGTTGTTGTTGGCAAACCCAAAATATTGATCCCATTGTTCGAGTGTTAGAATGTACTCACGGTTCATAAGGTGGAATTTGATGTGATCAACTTCGGGCCTTTGCACCTCGGTACAATAGTAAAGGTCCACTGTATGTGTCAAGGTGCTGAGGAACTGAAGTGTCAAGCGGTGATACGTGGCGACATCCTGAAAGACAGTCATACAAACCAACATTGTTGCAAAGTAAATCGAAATCAACACGAATGCCAAGTTGGTTCAGGATATAAGGACACGCCCACTTGGTGGACTTGATTTCTTGGATCTTGAGATGATTGAAACAGTTCAGCTAAAACTCCTCGATAAACTCAATACCAAGTGACTCGAGAGTCAACGTATCAACGGATGGTGCAGAGGAATCCGCAGCCATCACACGTGTATTGCTACTCCTGTTCATCTCAAAATAACAATAAAATAAAATAGATAAATAATTAAAAATGATAATAATTTTTTTAGTCCAATAGAAACATAGAATATGTGATTATCTACACTAGTTATAAATTAAACTCCTCTAAAACAATAATAAGCATGCTGAATATCAAGAACAAGACCTAAGTCTAGAATTGTAATGGTGAAAGATTGAGTGAAGCTTTTGAAAAAATAACTTGGGGATCGGAGGAGAATCATACCTTAGATCGATTGAGTGCGAGGAATTGAAGAAAGATTGAGTAAATTTGAAGATCCAATGGAGGTGGTTTGGAGTTTGGTGGAAGAAGAAAGAGAGATTTGTTTTGGGGGGATTTTTAGGTTACCTCCTCGGGCAGATTATGATGGCTGCGTATGTCATGGAAATGGCCATGGCAGTCGCTACCAGGGGTAGTGATTGAGTTTAAGGAGGCAAAGAGCGAGTCACCATATGTGGATCAAGATTGGGGAAGACACGTGGTTTACCCAGGTTCGGCCCCTCGGAGGGTAAAGATTTACTTCCTGCTTGTTTGTATTGGTGGTAAATGAGATTACAAGGTGGGAACTCGGCGTCTAGGCGGAGAGTCAATTGGATGGGGTAGCTAATGGAATGTGAATGTAAAGGGGACCCTAGGGAGGCTTATATATGGGTGCCTTGCTAGGGTTATATAAGATCTCAACCGAATCATTAGACATTTCAGGAGTTTGACCTAATCCGACTGAGCCTAGCTACGGTCTTGATCCTTCGCGTCTAGTCGTCGGCCTTCTTTGGAGCCTCCTTTCTAGTCGTAGTATTTTCTGGTCCATTCAACATTGTCTTAGTCAATCACTCCCTGCCTCCATGGATACCCCGTTTGATATATTCCCATCAGCGTACATGGTACGGTCGAGCGGTAAGGCCGTAGCCCGCCCGTACCGGGCATACCTTGGTGGTGACAACTTCCCTCCGACGATGCACCCGGTTTAGGCACGCGGTATGGTCACACGTTCCCATACTGCTGGTTGTTATCGATGTTGTATTGTTTGCTTAAAATCTGATGATTCAGATGCATCCGACCATACCAGTGGTTGTTAAGAACATTGTTTCCTACGGCAAAAATCAGCATTTGTATTTTCTTGTGGTTTGAGGTGGTATGGGTGCACGATACGGCCTTCCTGGCCATATCACTGGTCGTTAAGAGCACCATGAGCTATAAAACTAAAAAAAGATTGGTATCTACGTCCGCCTTTGCACACATACTTCATAAAATTTCAGCAATAGTTTTTAGGATATGTGTTACCAAAATAAAAGATAGAGGATTCTCTAAAGGTCTTCTTGAAAAAAATTTATTAAATATAACAAAACTTAATCTAAAACTAAAGCAAAAGAAGAACTTAGTTTAACATGGGTTGCCTCACATGCAACACTTCTAGTTACAGTCAATTAGTTTGATCCCCATGGCAATCATTTAGGTTCATGGAGTGGGATACCCACTCCAAAATAGTTGAGTTTCAAAGTAATTATACCATCATCATTATTACGTTTGTCTTTTTTTTCCTATGGAAGTGGACTATAAAAGGATATCTAGATGGTAGCCCTATTCTCACATTCCTCTCGTGTAAATTAATTAAATACTTAATGGTTCTTAGGAATGGGTTACCAAAAATTATAGGTTCTATGGGGTCTTTAGGCATGTCCACAATAACAAGATTAATAAGAGCGGGACTACCTTTAATTTCAATAACTATATTTTATTTTATCTGAATATCTTGTTTATAAGTTGAATCCGCTAGATGGAGTCTCCGTTCAGTAGTGACAAACGGCCCCAAGTTTAATTGCTCAAATAATATTTTGGTAATTGCAGAGACGCTCGCACCAGTATCACAAAGTGCGGATATCTCATTGACTCCCAACTTAACCTTAATAGTGGGATTAAATATATCATCTAGCTTAGCAAGAATCTTATCACCTATTCTTTTATACTCCATCTCTAACTTGCGAACTTTGGATGCTACTAGTTGTTTAAATTGTTCATACATAGCATCATTACCTTGTTCTATACCAGGATTCTTCATGATGATCATCTTTAATAGATCTTCTGTGGTATATTCTGGTGTCGGTGCGTTTCTATAATCAAGATCTTCATGTTACTCTTCATTGGTTACCACCTTAATCATCTTGAGGTCTTCTACCAGATTTGGCTTAGGTTTTCCAACAAACTTTGCTAGTATGAGAGCTTGGCTCTCAGCTACTTTGCCCAGCTAATCCTCCATGGTATTTGTCCTTTCATGTAGAGCCTGCACATCATTTCTAATTAAAACAACCTCATTAGACAATTTTCCTATACTACTCTCATGGTTCTCGGTGATTTTAATAAGCATATTCTTTTGATTGGTTTGAGCTTGTACAAAGGTTCTATCAGTTTGTTCAAATGAGAGATTACCATGATTTGCTCCATTATTATTATCATAATTATTGTAAGGAGCTCCTACAGGATTAGGATAATGTTTTAAGCATTAGAAGCATAATGATTTTTCCATGCAGGATTAAAATGAGTGCTAGTTATAAAATTGATATTATTAACATCGGTAGCGATATCATTAACGTGGGTATCTTCTTTACCGTTTACTACACTAAGTAGTTTGTCTACCTTAGATGTAATCTCTTCATTATTTACCTCGGTGATTGAACTTACTCCCTTCGAGGTTCTTTCCACATGCAATTGGCCATGGCTATTTTGCATATCATCAAGTAGTTTCTTTGCAACACTCACTTGCTTTACCATGATTGTTCCGCCTGATGTAGTATATAGGATTGACTTAGACATTAGGTTATGACCATTATAAAACAAATTTAATATTTGCCATTCTTCCATCCCATGACTAGGATAGTTCATTACGGCTTCTTTTATACTTTCCCACGTAAGTGCTAGTGGCTCACGGTCTTCTTGTTTATAACTTGTAATGTTGGATCATAGCTGCATAATTTTAGCTGGGGAAAAAATTAGTCGTAAACAAATTAGTACATTCCTCCCAAGATTCAATAGTGCCCTTTGTTAGAGCTAGACACCAATACTTAGCCTTTCCTCTAGGAGAGAAAGGAAACAATCTTATTTTAATAGCATTTGGATCTACATCCTTAATATGCATCATGTCACAAATTTTAGTGAAAGAGTTTAAGTGCAAACATGAATTCTCAGAAGATGAGCCCCCAAATTGGTTCTATTGAACCATGCTTAAAAGGTTAGGATTAATTTCATAAGTTTCCGCATCAACAACGAGCTGAGTGATAAGTGCACGAATAAAATCATCAGTGGGAGTATCATACGACCCAAGTCTCTTTTGATCCATGGCTCTTCTATTTTTGGTAATTTTTAAGTAATGAAAACAAATAACAAGTAACTATTTTTTGTGGTTTTCAAATAGATAACAAAAAAGTAAACTACTAACAAGAAATAAACTACAAACTAATAATAAAACTAATAAGAATGTTTGTAGTGACGTCACCAAGATAGTGAAATTGCTTCCCTAGAAACAGTGCCAAAAAAGGGTTGATACCATTTATCCATATTCACGGATTTAGTATAATAGATTTTTCCCTAGAAGACCTAGGTTTAATCGAACCTTGGAAAATAATGATAAAAGTAAATAAAAAGGACATGTATACAAGACTTTGTTTCTTTGTTTTACCATAGTTTACCAGACCAATCTAGTTTACTTTTATAAGCTGTCATGTGTAATGTTTGAACAGAGATAATCTCTTATGGGTAACACATCCTGATATACTAGAGCCCCCATTATGCAGCGGACATAGCAATAGTCTTTTAATCCAACCGAGTGCACACAGAAGCAACGGGCTATAAACGATTATTAAGTGTTGTTGTGATCCCTAATGGGTCGCTAAGCGAACACTTGAAGGGAATATGCCCAAGAAGCAATAATAAAGTGGTTATTATGTTATTACTTGTTTATGATAAATATATTTATTTTTCATGCTATAAATTGTATTAATCATAAAAATTAATACATGTGTGTTTAATAAACAAATAAAGAGTACCTAGTTATGCCTCTCATATAAACTAGCTTTTTGATTAACAAGATACTCAAGGTTTCCTGAGAATGGACATTGGATGTTGTTAACAACAAGGTCACAACGTTGGTGGGATGATTTGATGAACATTCATATGAAGTATAGTAATACGATCAAAGGTATTATGTTTAAATTACTATAACATCATTACAAAAGTAACTTTAGTCTTTAGACCATGAGATCTTGTTAATTTCGAACACCGGAAGATTACTTTGATAGAATCAAACGTCACACCATAACAGGGTGACTATAAAGGTGGGTTTGGGTACTCTGAAAGTGTTATGTTGAGGCACATGGATCAAGAGTAGAATTTGTCCATCCAAATGATAGAGAGATATACTCTGGGCCCTCTCGGTGATACCACATTGATATAGCTTGGAAGCAAGTGATGGGATCACTAGAATGTTATATCATGGGAACAAGAAAAGAGTACATGCCGGTAACAAGATCAAACTAGGTAGGGGGATACCAATGATTGAATCTCGTACATGGAAAATATTGCAAGACAAAGGGAGTTAGTTACAATGTTAAAAGTTCACACGATCACAAGAAGTCATTGTTGAATGTGTGGTTGTTAGTACAGATCTCCAGGTCCCGCTGTTGATTATTAATCAGAGAGGGGTCTCGATCATGTTTGCATTATTCGCGACCCGTAGGTTGAGACACTTAAGGGATACCGACACCATTTGGAGCATGTTAAATGCCAGAGAAAGAATATCAAAGCAATAGAATTATTTCAATGGGCACAAGAATTATTTTGGGTGAATTGAGAAAATTGGTTCTACATGTGAAATTGAAATGTAGTAAGGGGTTTTATGTGAATCTTTCTTAATTAATGTAATTAAAAAAATTCTGAATGAAATAAATAAAAGAGATTTATTAAATTAGAGATTGCATTAAATTTGGTGGAAATTTAATGGATGTGAGTGGAACTTTGATTGGAGGTGTGTTTATGTGAGTGGAGCATCCACCCACATGAATGAGGGAGAGGTGGGGGAACCCACCATGGCCAGCGTCCATGCCCCTTCAGCAGCCCCCTCCCATATATAAGGAGCACCTCCTCCTCCTCCTCCACTCTCATACCACCTCATGAAGGATCTCTCTCCACCTCTAGAATATTCCCCATGGTCTTGGCTTAGTGAGATACATGTTCCTGGTGGCATTTTCTGGAGCAAGGATTTGCTGCTTCCACTTCTTTGCTGGAGCAAGGACTCGGAGGTTGTCAAGGTACCAGACATTTGCGCGATCATAGATGCACCACTTCCCTGCGGTGCTAGACTTGTTGGTGCTGGACCTGCTGGACTTCATCACGATCTTGAGATTGGCAAGTGAATGACTACATCATCCACGAGAACCAATCTTGTAATGCTTTGTCGGTCTTCGAGGGTAAGTTCTCTATGGATGTATATCCACCCGTTGCTTGTATCTAGATAGATATATTTTTGTTCTCAGTTGTTCATATCATAGGAAATTTTTTGTTTTCTATGCTACGAACCCAACAATGGTATCATAGTCAGATATACGCGTAGATGCTTTGCATGGGTAGTACACATATGGTTATGTGGGTGTTGATGGTCATGTTATTGCTTCTTATGCGTATTTTGGATATTGGTGGCATAGTGGGATGAAGCATCCTGGACAAACTTTACATGTCCTCGCACATGAGACATGTTCCACGCTTGACATGCAACTAGTTTTTCATAAGTGGCTTGTGGGTGCCTCTCTCTCCTACTATAGTCAATATCTTATTTATAATGAGTTGGCAATAATTTGATTATAATATCTGTGGTTCCATGTTTGTAGTTATGAACGGTTTTATCTCCAAAATCCCTCAGCATGTAAAAACATGCAAAAGATAAATTAGATGCGTCTAGTTTTTTAGTTTTGTCAGGGAAGTACTATGATATGGTAGTATTATAATTTTTGTTATGGATTGATGATACGTCCAATTTGCATCATCATTCTATATCATAATTTTCCTCTATTCATTGATATTTGTCTTATTATGAGGTTTTACTTATGTCTTTTCCTCTGTTTTTGCATGTTGGACGATTCATGGAGGATGGACTGCCGGAGTCAGGTTTCTGATGGAAAAAGAGGTGTTTTGATGCAATTTCGCGAAGATCAGAAAAATACTAGAAAATATTGGAAAATTATATTTTCCTAGAAGACGAAGGAAGCCAGAAGGGGAGGCGCATCCAATCTGCCTCCTAGGGCAGGTGTGTCCCACCTGGCCGGCCTCTTACTCTACCCTCTCACCTATATGTTCCTCTCGGAACCCTAATACTAGGGGAGCAACCACAGATAGATTTCCGCCGCCTCTGTGGGGCGGAAAACACCGAGAGAGAAAGAGCTCTCCGGCAGACATATTTCTGCCGGGAAATTCCTTCCCGAAGAGGGGAGATCGTCGCCATCAATAAGCTAGACTTCATCGGGATCATCATCATCATCCACACCATCATCTCCACCAGCACCATCATCACCACTCAATCCCGCTGTAACAATTGTGTTGGATCTTGCATTAGTTCTTAGGTGAAACTTTCCCGGTGTTGATTACTATTGTAGTTGATGCTTGTGAGTGGAACCATCGGATTATTGTTTATGTTCAGATTGTTATCCATCACCATATCATCTTTGATCTTGATCCATATGATGTCTTGTGAGTAGTTCGTATAGTTCTTGAGGACATCGGAGAAGTAATGTTGTTAGTAGTGGATTTGTGTTGAGATATTATTCAATGGTTTATTATTTAATGTGGCACCCCAGATTTACGGTCCGAGAATACACGTTATGCATATAATTCACGTTCCCATGATCAGTGAGTCGTGAGCATAACCTACTAGTATCATTACATCATCCTTATATTAAAGAGTAGAAAACTTACAAAGGGGCCATTATGGTCGTTACAACACAAGTAGCAGAAGTCTTCAGCGCAGAGCCCATGCCTTAACCTACAGGCAACTGTCTGGGAAGACGGCCTAGCTCGCATAGACGTCAGCACATTCGTTCCTTCTTAACATCTGTAATCTGGCCAAGTAAATAGCCAGGGACAATGCTGGTGAGTACTTCGAATGTACTCGCAAACCACCGAGACAAGGTAATAAGATAATGCATATCCGGCTGTGGCGAGATAGCTCTAGACTATAGTTTTTTTTGAAGGAAAAGCCTAACATTGGCATCTCTATATCTTTGTTGAGAAAGTGTTTTCAAAAAATATGCCTCCTTTTTGAAAATACGGACATCTCCACATCCTTATTAAAAGTTTTGGAAAACATTTTTGTTGAAAAACCCTTTTTAAAACCTTATCGACCATCTCTGGTCAAAACCAACTTATTCTTTATCTTGCCTCGTGACCAAGTCACATCCTTTAATTCATCACAACTTATCCGATGGGTACTCCTAGCACTTGCCATTCCAACCGTCCTTGTCTGTGGACACATCTATTCGAATAGATTAGACTCTGCGGATTTTGTGCACTTTACCCACAAGAATCAATACATCCGCCGGGATAAAACCACGGCCTACTACACACGATAGTCAGGGGCTCGGATAATCAAACTTACGCTTTTCATTTGTCCATACCTATCAACGATGGCTTTTCCTTTTGGGTTTATCTCTCCGATACGAGTATGGGGTACGACGACCCTGGTCCTTCCTCCCGTACTGATCCCTACCTCCAGACCGAAGTTTGACTGGTAGCAATAGTGACAATCTTCCATCCGTACTACCTAAAAGCATATCGTCCGCGAGAGACCCAATTGTTGCACCGGTGCCTTACCCTATAGATATCCTGGATTTCAGGGGATTTCTGCCCTTTAGCGAGTAAGAGCAGCCCCGGCTAAAGATCACAAACTACGATCTAAGCCCCAGCGTCTGGGGTAATGTGGTTGCACGGGTAAAATTGTTCCGGACATTGGCTTAGAACATCCCTTCTCTTTCCCTTGCTTGACTTTTTCTTCATCCACCTCATATCTTCTTTTAGTAAAACTTCCACTCGGAAAGGATGCCTCTTTCCAAGGGTTTTGTTTTGAAAACTTTGTAGTAGGGTATAACCCAAAATATTTTTATCATTGAAAATCGGTGGGTTCCAAGAGGGAAGATGCTAATCATCTTAGCCTCGTTCTAAGGGGTAAAAGTAGGTGTAAATAGGGTAGGTGCCCAAGGTAAAATCATTCATAACTTGGAGGATCCAAGTTACTCACTTATGTTTATTTGAATAAAAACATGCATTTAATCATGCAATTTATAAACGAGATATAAAATAGTTGATAAGCGGGAGTAGGTAAATACAGGAGTTCAGGAATGGTGGCTTGCCTGTGACCAGCGAGAAGTCCCTTGACAGCGTTAGATAACTAGAATACCAATACAATAATAATAAAGATAGCCTGATCCTTCCTTCTTCTCGGCGTCACATAATCGCAACTATCGTCGTTATCGAGCATAGATGCAAACAAACAATACACCAATCAATACAAAGCATACAAGCAACAAACCATACAACAAAAAAAAGATAGATACATGATATACATCAGTAGGATGTTGGAGGTTTGATTGGATTGGGATTGGGAAAGATTTGGAGTCATTAGGGAAAGGATCCCTTTTTATTTATGGTTTAGGAATTACCCAACAAAGGGGTTTTTTATCAAGGATTTAATATGTATGATACAATTGTGTAAAAATGATACCATCATATAAGTATTGATAAAATGAAGCAAACAAAAGTGGATTCACTATTTTATCAATTTCCCTTGATTTATTATGGAGTTTATAGTGATTAAAGTTCTAGTTTTAGGAAATAATTCACCAGAACTTTTCTGGAGTTCCAAAAATTATTTCCTTGGGTTATTAGGTAGTAATTGGTGGACTGAATCAACAGGAGTTGGAACCACCTCTAAAAAATTACCAGAATGCCCTTGAGAAATTCCCAAAGGCAGTACTAGATGGGAATTGTCTTTTTCATCAGATTTATTTTATATAAGATTTTTAGCTGATTCCAAGGACTTATGTTAGGTATTGAGGATACCTTTATTTAGAAATTGGAATCGACCTTTTTGGAGTAACAAATATACTGTAGTGATTTTAGTAGTGAATAAACCATGCACATAAGTGTTTATTTCACTAAAATTCAATAGAGGCTCATAAAAATATGAGCTACTGGGTTTTGGATGATATGGTTATGTGTGTCATCTGGGAGTTCGAATCAAGTCCAAAAATAATTTTGTTTGACCTAGGAAATTTACTAAATAAAGAAAAGATATGATTTTGCTATTTTTAACAGGGGAAAAATAGGATGCAAAATATGGTGGTGCCAGTTGGGTATGAAAGGTATGGGTGATACCTCTCTGTACAAATTGTATTTAATCAAGTTGGAGTGTTAAATCTTTCTGGAGAAATTATTTAGTGAAAAGGATAAATCTTAGGAGATGATTTATCATATTTATTCTAATCATCCTTTTAGTGCAAGACTTGGTCTGCATGTTGCGTAAAACCTCCAGGCACTTGAGGAATATTAGATCTGGAAGATTTGAGGCGTTTTACCCCTTTGTTTGGATTTAAACAAAAGGGCTATTCCCAGATTTGAAATTAAAAGGAAGAAGCGAGGAGGGCTGGTTTCCTTGGGCCAGATCCAGAGAGGGAGTGGGTCGAGCAGAGGCAGGCCCAACCGCTGGCTCGCTCGTGGCTCCGGGGCGAAGGGGTACCGAGCGCTCCCGGCCGTCAGATCTGACTGGATTTGATGGTCGTGGGGCGTCGTCTTCCCGGGGCCAGCTCGCCGACGAGGAAACCCTAGCTGGGGGAGGGAGATGCGGGGGAGCTCACCGTGGGCTCGGGGGAAGGTCGAGGAGGCAATGGGGCGAAGCGGTCGGCGACGGCGACTCTGGAGAGGGGCAGCACGAGGTGGTTCGTCGTTGGGAGGGAGCTCACGCGGTGGCGCCCGAGCCTAGCTCGTCGGAGTTCGTCGGGGAGGCTCCCAGAGCTGCTACATGTCAAAGCAAAGGGCATGGTTAGCATCAGGGGGCAAGGGGAGTCCAATGGGGTGACATGTAGAGGGAGAGGAGAGATGAGGGAGAAGCCTAGCTCGATTTCTTGGAGGAGGCCGAAGCTTGCTCTCCTTCTTCTTTCGAGCTAGCCAGAGCTGGGGAGGGGAGAGGGGCTATGGGGAGGTAAGTGGGGAGGAAAGGGGGCAAATGAGTGCAGAGGGGTGAGCTAGGGTAGCCTGTGGCCTTATAAACAAGAGAGGGGGTGGGCAAGGTTCATTTGGACATGGGCAAGGTGTTGGCTGCTCATTGGGCAAGGGAGGCAGTGCTGGGGGTGGGGTGGGGCCTGCAGCTAGACCAGAGAGGGTAGAGGGGAGTGGGGTAGCTGATGTCCCCTTTATTACAAGGATATTCAAAGGAGGGTCATCTCTCTCCCAAGCACTAGGGACAAAAGGGGAGGGAAGCTACAGTAGCTTAGGTTAATGTGCATGACCAGTAGGGAGTGATGAGGTTAAGAGAAGTGTTGGGGAAGATTGGAGCTGGTTTGGATTTGGTTTGAAACAAGTTTGCATTGTTTTGTAAAATGTTGATCAAGTGGGGGCTTGTGAAGGAAGTTGATAAATTTGTATTGGACATAGTGTGGAGATGGTACTGGTAGAATGATATGGTCCTTGTACACTTCCAAGATTTATGTGGGATATTTCTAATGATTAAAGGTGCACTTAAACTCCAATATTCAAATAGTCCAGAATTAGCTTCTAGATGCTTATTTGATAATTTTACATGGTAAAAGCTTGGTTTTTGATGTGATATGGTCCTAAATACCATAACACACATTGGAGGATTTTTTGGGGAATTATTGAAGTGGATAAGTATTTTTGGAGAATTATTTCTTGTTTCTGCCATTTTAGGAAAAAGGGAAAAAAGAAATATTTAAGAATCTAAAAAATATTTATTTTTGAGTTGGGAAGATAGAATATGAAATATAGACATCAAATGTGCCTTGAGTTGGCAAGGTGATTTGGAGAAAAACAATCTTGCCTTTATAGACAAGGGTTCTGAGAATTTGATAAGTAAACGAAATTAAATAGTTTAATAATCCAAATAATAGGAAAAATTATTTGGGGATGCTTATATCCAAGGTACATGATGTAAACTTGATGTAGGCATCAAGTTCAACCTTGGTTTTTAAGAAAAGTAATGAAAAGGGTGGAAACTGAATTCTTGGAGGATCTAGGGTTTGGTTATTCTGATGCCACCTAAACATGATTGGATTAGGGAGCTTAGAGTTAACCTTGGTACAAGGGGTATATGGATGGATAGACATAGTTATAAAGATTATCATGGAAGCAAAGGTTGCTCTTGGTTTCATTTGAGGTGATCTAGCTGATATGGCAAACTTTGTTGAAAATAAGGCTGCCACAACAGATACATCAGGTAGCCTTCTAAACCATGGGGGTTTAGGAAGCACAAGTATTCAAGGGAAACAAGTGGAGTGGGAGTTGATAGGCCATGATTATTAGATCATAACCATGCAAATAGTTGGTCAAGGGGAGGTGGCATATAGATGTAATCTTCTGCCAAACTAGGCACGATGATAAGGTTTGCAGAAAAGATTAGTATCTTGACTTCAAAACCATCATGGATGAGTAGGAATTAGAATGGATTATCCAAGGGCAAGAGTGGGCTTTGGTAGTACTACTGATGTACAATAAGATGGTTTAAGTACATTCTCAATAATTCACACGAGTTGGAAAAGGTAGAGCTCGAAAGATTGAATCTAGATAAGAAATCCAGATAGCCATTTTGGTAGATTTAGGGTTTTTAGACTAGAGTGCAAATGTAGAAGTTTTTTGAGAGGATGCTAGGTTACAAACTCATGATCAAGGAGATGATGTTGGGGTAATAACTAAGTATATAGGATTCATGCTTAGATTGGGTCTCCATTGAGATGGAAACCATCCAGAGGTATCATCCTTGGATTGATCTGATCATGAGATGAGATGATCACTTGAGTGGCTTAAGACAGTTCCAGACTTGGATGCTTGATATGATATTGATGATCACAAGCCTAGATTTCATCCTAAGGGATGAGCTACTAGATTATCTCACTCTAGTTCCTAAGCAAATAAGGCAATCACCAGATCAAGGCAATTCAGCAGACAGTAGATTAGGGCAATTCATCAACCAACTGATCAAGGCAATTCACCTTACTACTTATCTAAATACTACTAGGGTTACCATCAAGCCTAGCTTGAGGTAAGGATGGGTATGTTTAAAGGGTTTTTTCTTTGAAGTAAGATAAGTACCATCTTGGTATCTCTACCAAGATTGAGATGAAAAGTTTTAATAAAGAGTTTTGGAAAACCTAGGGATAAGATAGTTGAAGGTTCAATCTTGAAAACATAAGGAGATAATATATATGTCTCCATAGTTTTATTAATGGAGAGTAGTAAAGTAGTTTTTGTAAACTAGGGTTGAGATGAGGATTATACAAAAAATACATAAATAGTTGCTTGAGCACAAGCAAACAAGTAACCACACAATGCAAGAAAAAGTTTTTGTTCCCCCTGATTTTTGCCATTTGGAAATTTAATCAGGGTTGCTGAAATTGGGATGTTACATTTAAGTTGTGGTGCTATTCTTCTAGTGGTGTCATGTGAACATGGACTACATTATACTTCACCATTTATGGGCCTAGGGTAATGCATTATGTATTTGGCTACTAATTGTGGGGTTGCCGGAGTGACAAAAACCTAAACCCCCGTTAGGACACCATTGGATAAGGGAGCATAGGTTCTCAGAGTTTAAGGATGTGGTTAGGTTTATATCTTAATTACTTTCCTGTAATTGCAGATGCTTGCAGGGGGTTTAACCACAAGTATGTATTAGTCTATGTAAGGTCGGTACATTAGCATAGGTTCACCCACATAACACTTACAACACCAAAGAAGAGTACTAGGCTATTTGAAGCGAAAGCACTAGACAGAATTCCCATGTGTCCTCGAGAACGTTTGGTCCTTATAAATATTTCCACCGTTTTGTCCTTTGCTAATAAAGGACTGGGCTACTTTATGAAGTTGTTCGTTGTATTTATTACTTGCACTT
Organism: Avena insularis; assembly: GCA_023614405.1. Classification (NCBI taxonomy): domain Eukaryota; kingdom Viridiplantae; phylum Streptophyta; class Magnoliopsida; order Poales; family Poaceae; genus Avena; species Avena insularis. Next base: position 93,487,287 of record CM042685.1, on the reverse strand, counting down.
TGTTTTGTTGCTTTATAAGAAAACCCCTAAAAATCCGTTTGCTAAGTATTTACAGAAACTTCCTCCTCCATACCACTAGTCAACACCTTCTGCTCCTCGTTGGGATCGACACTCCTATTTATCGAAAGTACTACGATACACCCCCTATACTTGTGGGTCATCAAGACTATTTTCTGGCGCCGTTGCTGGGGAGTGAAGTGCTATTGAAGACTGGAACTGGTAAAGGAAACTTCTACTTTGAGTATTGTTCTTATTTTTTTTGTTACTTTGTTTCCAATATGGATAACCCACTTGGTTTTCTGTTTAGGAAAACTACTACCACCGTTAGGTTAGTAGATGAACCACCACCTATTGAGATAGATCCTTTTAAGATACCTACAACTATTGTTGATCGTGTTGTGGATAATTATTATTTAGGAGATGGAACTGTCCACCCTGGTGATCATTTGCTTTTTATCCATGAATTATGCGGGTTTTTTAAGTGTGCATGTATCACAACTGAACAGGTGAAGAAGAAGTTACTCTCTATATCCTTGAAAGGGAGAGCTGAAGAATGGTATAAGCTGCTGAAAAATGGGCAATCCATGGAATGGGAAGAAATGACATCTCTCTTTTATTCTAAATTCTACCCTCCCACTGAGATTCATAAGGATAGAAATATGATATATAACCTTTTTCCTCGTGATGGAGAGAGTACAGCTCAATCTTGGGGAAGATTGAAGTTACTAATGCTTAAATGTCCTATTCATGAACTCCCTAACAACATTATTATCAATAACTTTTATGCTAGGCTTTCTCTTCATGATAAAGATTTACTAGATGCTTCTTGTGCTGGATCATTCAGACGTATGAAGGAAGAAGCAAAATGGGATCTTCTAGACCGTATTCAATATAACACTGAAGCTTGGGAGAATGACAAAGGAATAAAGTCATGTATAAACTATGATTACGAATGCATAAAATCCTTTATGGGAACTGATGACTTCTGTGATATTAGTAATGAGTTTGGTCTTGATTCCCAATGTATTGCCAATTGTTTTAAGGCCTTTGCCTCTTACATAGAAATTCCTAAAAATAAGTGGAATAAGTACCATGCACCTTATAAAAATGTTGTTAATCATGTTCCTGTTAGAAATACCGAAGTTTGTACTATTGATCATATTTTTCCTGAACCTTATGTTGAGAAAATACCTTTCCCAGCGAATGTAAATGAGTATTCTATGATTATTAGTGCAAATAACAAAGATACTAAGAAAACCGTGGAACCTGATGAGCAAATGAATACTGAACCTGTGGTAGCTATTGTGAAAGATCTCGATGCTAGAAATATAGAGTGTGAGCACATTGTCTTCTTTGAAGACGCTTCTAATATTGTCTCCCATCCTAAAAAAAGCTAGAAAAGATAGTGTCCCTATGCTTTCTGTTATAATTGGCGATCATTGCTATTATGGTTTATGTGATATTGGTGCTAGTTCTAGTTCTATTCCTTATGAGCTTTACAGGGAAATTATGTATGAAATTGGGCCTTGTGAGCTTGAGGACATTGATGTGGTTATTCACCTTCCTAATAAGGAAACCATTTGCCCTATTGGTATTGTAAGAGATGTGGAGGTTTCTTGAACACTTCTGGAGATATTATAGATTGTAAGAACGATAAAGTTTTAACTAAGTTTGATGGAGATTCTTATGATTTTAACTTTTCCAAACTTGCTAAAGCTCCTTGTAAAAATAGCTCGCCTAATAAAGATTTCAGGATGGAACAACTTGCTTCTATTGAACCAGTTTATGACCTTGGACCTCTTTTTCATGACTGTAAGTATGCTCATTCTGATGATAAAGTTGTTGCTAGTGATAGTTACATTGTCAACTTTATTCAAAGTTCTACTGATAGTTATTATGAGAGAGGGAAACATGGTTTTATGCATCTCAATAATGTTCAGTTTCCCCGTTTTATGTTGAAAGCTTTGAAGTTGCATTTGTTTTGTCTTCCTATGCAAGTGGATTTTTGTTTCAACAATTTGTTTTCTCCTGACACCTAGATGCATAGGAAGTGGGTTAGACTCAAATGTCTTGGTTATTTGCTTCTTGATGCTCTCTTTCACTTCAAATATATATCTCCTATGTGAGCATCTTTGAAACTATCAAGCCTAACTTAAAGGCATTAAAGAAAAGTACTTCTTGGGAGATAACGAAATAGTTTTGTCGAGTCATGGAAGTTATTACCTTAGTAATAACCGCTCCTTATCCTTTTTTGTTTTGGTTTTTGTGTCAAGTTCAGCTACTTTTGAGAAGTGGAGGAGTTGTAAAAAGTGGTTGTCCTGAGACAGATTTTTTGTGCTGCATTGTAAAAATTCGTGAACAAGTTCAGTACTTCGGATGGAGCTGTATTTTTCTGTGCTTGTTCTCCAAGTTGTTACCCAACTTTCGTTGGTTTTGCACTTTTTGATTTGAGCAACAGAATGTTTTTGAAAAAAACAATCTTTACCTACTAGTCCGTTTTGATGGATTTCTGCCATCATTTGCATTTGCCTCTTACAGAAGCTTTTGTTTTGATGGAATTCAGTTGAAGTGTTAACCTAAATGTTCATTGTTTTTTCTTACACTAATGTTTCCATTAAGGTTTGTGTGAGACCTTGTAGGAAAGGAATTTCAAGGAAGGAGGAAAGGAGTCTGCGGAGTTCGTCTTTGAATAGGTAAAAGTGGTGAAAGCAGAAGGTTCGTGAAAACCCAATCTTTTTATATTTTTGCTGTTTTACTACATAAGGAAGGTTACGAGACGAAATAGAGGAGGAAACAGAGGTCGGGGTGACCAAGCCCACGACAGGCGCTGGCCCCAGCTGGCCAGGCCTGGTGGGGGTGTGAGCCCCCCGAGCTCCGTCTCCGCCTTGTTTTCATACCAGTACCTTCCTTATGCATTGAAACCTCGTAATATATAACCCCCCGGGTTCCCCGAGGTTCTTGTATCACGTTCTCGTCATGATTTTATTTCGATCTATTTCTGTCAGGCAAATTCTCAATTTTGGAGCCGCAATGTCTTCCTCTGGATCACCCATGGAGGATTCCTCCGCGGATGTCATCAACCCGTACATGTATGAGTTGAGGATTCATCCCAAGGAGTTGATTCTCATGGATGGGAAGGTGTATATGAAAGAAGTTTGAGGCCCTAAAGGAGAAGGCAATCTAGAAGACATAATGGAAGCATGGGAACAGGAAGTTTTCAGGTACAAGAAGATGGCGGAACGCGAGGTGGATATCATCCATAACATAAGTTCAGAACTCATCTCCAAGCATAAAGAGGAAGTTGCTGAGCCCCGAGATGAAATCTTCTCACTCCGTCAGACCACCAACCAACTACCAGCACAGCTCTATGACATAGAAAACCAAAACTGTGAGTATGAGGTTAGATTTAATCGCATAAGCTCTGTTGCTAGTTTCAGTATTGTGGAAACCCGGACGTCCTTTTTGGACGGGGAACCTTTGCCTTGGAAGTTTGATGATGACAAGAGAACCCCACCACCGAAGGAGTAATTCTTCATCAGGTTTGGCATCCCCTTGGCTTGTTCCAAGCTTGGGGGAGTGCCGCTGTATCACAACATTATCTTTTATCTTTTACCTTTTTAGTAGATTCATATATTTGGTAGAGAAGTTATCTTATAGGTTGGTTTGCATGTGGAAGTATCTCTCCTTTAGTTGATTATATATGTATCCCTTGGTGTGAGTGACTTTATGGATTATTAATGAGAAGTTTCATCTTTTACTTTTTGCACTTCTTATTGTAGTTTGCAATATCTATTATATGATTGATCTTGTTGATCAGTATTGGCATCACTTTGGGAGCATCAAGTAAATCTAAACTGGTTTTGGCAAACCGAGCTCTGGTCAGTAGCAACACTTTTTGAGGATTGAAAGAAAAAGAGAAAAATCTTACAAGTATTTTGTATCATTTATTTTCTTTCTTGATTGGCTCATAAGCTTATTATTCATTATTTAAGATATTTTGTGTCTTCAAGGAAGATTGCATGTTTGGCTTTATCACTTGTAGGTTTGCTTGTTTCTTTCAATTCTTTTGCTTTCTACCCAGCCTTTCTAGCCAAAAACCTATTTTGAGAAGGCTTACTTCTCATGCATCCAACCCCTTTGAACCAAAACCTGTGCCATTTTTTTCCAGCATATCTACCTATTAGCATTATTGATCTTCCAAGAAAATTCTCAAGCTTCATCTATCTTTCGAATTAAAAACTATTTTCTTATGTGAAAACTAGTTAGTAAAGCTCTCACGAACTTGATGGCAAACGTAATAGACTTGAACCATTGTGTCATCGAAGTTGTATATGCTTGCATCTATACGTTGGGATTAGCAGAACCGTGCTGTCACGGGAACGCTTTTAACACTTATGGATACACATCCAGTTGATATCATGCTCTTTTGTTTGCAGATGTCGTCGGTGTGAAATAAAAAGGGAGCATGTAAGTCCATGGAGTGATGTATGTGAGTTGGAGAAACTCCTGGGCCTCTAGCCTAAGCCATGCCTAATCATGGTGGAAACTTGCACCATCACCATAATGAGAAATCTGTGAAGCATACTCAATAAAAATATATGCAAATAATAAATAAAAATATCGCTGAGATGCTCATTGTCTACTTGCCTTGTCATTTTGGTTATGGGATAGCTTCTGTACCACGTGCAAGGGGTACCCCGTTGGCGGTTATCTATGATACACATGCACTTACTATGACAAGAACTTACCGGTGACTAAAGTTGAGTAGCATGAGGAGCGGCCCTCATACTCAAGGGACATGATATTACCAACTTATATTCGTCAAGCATATAATCCATCCTTGTTCACTTTAACCTTAATCACTTCAAGATTCCTATGATAGGGGCAATGAGGGATCAAAGCTAGTAAGTACCATAATCTTTTGGAAGTTCTTTATGACTTGAAAACCCTGCTTCACTCTATGAAGGGACCTTTCTCCTAATTTCTAAGTTGAGTCAGTAAACCTTTCTCCTCTCTATCTCCACCAAGAATTTGAGTTGTTGTGTTGCAAGCATTCATATGATGATTTATTCAATCATGTTATCTATATTCCTTGTTTGCACAAGACTCTTATCTATTGAGTATTACTTTGAAAGCAATCTTTGTGAAAAAAAAAATTGGAGCAAAGAATACTCCTGTTATGAAACTTCTTCAAAATCATTATTTGTGCAACTGTTTGCCAGCTGTTCTCTGACCTGGAACAAAGTTTTCCAATTCCAATTATGATTTATATTTATGCATCTCTATTGTGACTCATGTAGTTGTTGAAAGCTAAGTTATATAATGGTGAGTTGCTTTCTTCTATGAGTTGTGTAACGGTAAGTGTGATGATTCTTGTCTGTATTCTTTTATCGACACTTCACTCCATAAACTTGTGGACATGTTTACTGAGCTCAGTTTACACTTGGGGACAAGCGAAAGTCTAAGCTTGGGGGAGTTGATACATCCAATTTGCATCACCATTCTATATCATAATTTGCCTCTATTCATTGATATGTGTCTTATTATGAGGTGTTACTTATTACTTTCCTCTGTTTTTGCATGTTGGATGATTTTGGAGGATGGACTGCCGGAGTCAGGTTTCTGATGGAAAACGAGGTGTTTTGATGCAATTTCGTGAAGATCAGAAAAATACTAGAAAATATTGGAAAATTATATTTTCCTAGAAGACGAAGGAAGCCAGAAGGGGAGGCGTAGCTGGGCCACAGGGGCCCACACCCCCCTAGGTGTGGGTCCCCCCTAGGCCGCGCCTAGGGCAGGTGTGGCCCACCTAGCCGGCCTCCGACTCCGCCCTCTCGCCTATCTCTTACTCTCGGAACCCTAATACTAGGGGAGCGACCACAGAAAGATTTCCTCCGCCTCCACGGGGCGGAAAAGACCGAGAGAGAAAGAGCTCTCCGGCACACAGATTTCTACCGAGAAACTCCTTCCTGGAGAGGGGAGATCGTCGCCATCAACACCGTGATCAAGATAGAATTCATTGGGATCATCATCCACACCATCATCTCCACCAGCACCATCATCACCAATCCATCCCACTGTAACAATTGTGTTGGATCTTGCATTAGTTCTTAGGGGAAACTTTCCCGATGTTGATTACTATTGTAGTTGATGCTTGTGAGTGGAACCATTGGATTATTGTTTATGTTTAGATTGTTATCCATCAACATATAATCTTTGATCTTTATCCATATGATGTCTTGTGAGTAGTTCGTCTAGTTCTTGAGGACATGGGGGAAGTCATGTTGTTATTAGTGGATTTGTGTTGAGATATTATTCCATGGTTTAGTATTTAAGTTGTGGTGATTTTCTTCTAGTGGTGTCATGTGAACATCGACTAAATGATACTTCACCATTTATGGGCCTAGGGAAATGCATTGTGTATTTTGCTACTAGTTGTGGGGTTGCCGGAGTGACAGAAACCCGAACCCCCGTTAGGACACCATTACATAAGGGAGCGTAGGATATGTGGTTAGGTTTATATCTTAATTACTTTCCTGTAGTTGCGGATGCTTGCAGGGGGTTTAACCACAAGTATGTTTGTAAAAGTAAGGTCGGTACATTAGCACATGTTCACTTCAGAGGTCCCAACCTGATAAGGTAGAGATCCCTGTATTTACAATGCTAGTCCCTGGATCAATAGCTAGCATCCACATTTTAAGATGTAATATCAAGGTCATAGTACAACTTTATAACTAGGAATAAAATAATTCATTACATCTTACATAGCTCATTTGGCTATCTCATTACAATGCAGCAGAAATAACTATATAGCATGGAGTACTTCATCTTCAAAGTGCCACATGCAATCATGTTGGTTGTATACTTGTAATCCTATTCAACACACTTCACTAACATCAAACAAACCTGCAACATAATAAGTTACAGCCACAAGGGTCAATACATTTGAATTGTATTGGCAAGTGATACTATGGTAGAATAGTGGTATCTATTATCTATATGCATTTGGCTAAGTGGATCTTAGGCTTGCTTTGCTCAATGTAGATTTTCCTTATCATTTGGAAACACTAGATTTTTGTTTGTCAAAATCACCCAAGGAACAACCAATAGAATTGGTTAACCTTTAACCCTTGTTCAACCACAAGCTTTTAACTTAGAAATTGGGATGAGAAGATCCTTGATAGCTTCCATGTCTTGATGCTCAAATTGTCCATTGCCGGGGACACGGCTAAGTACTTAGATTTTACTCTCTCGAGAGGTGGTGCACTTTCCCCACAAGACTCGACATGCATCGAGACAAGATCTTTCAGAAGCCTTCCCTTGGACCAAATGGACACGTTCCAATCCTATCACCCCCTACCACCTTCTGTCCATCTGGCTAAGTTATTGCAACCTATATGATCCAGGATGAGCCCATATTTCCATGTGGCTGCACTTGAAGCTTCTCAACATTTGACATCTCAAATCTCTTTGTTCCTGGGTGGCATTCCACAAGTGAGATACACAGGGTATGCCATGAAAATGGGTCCCTGGTAACCACTCAACAAAAATCCATCCAAGCAATTACCATTCCACCTAGGTGTAGTTTTATTAAGCAAAAACCTAAGTCAAAATACTTAGCAAAATTTCCATAGCATGTGTATATATTCCACCCTTGTTTACTACTATCTAAGCTCAGCATAATAGTATCAAGAATCTTAACTTAGGGAAAATTCTACTAAGGCATCATCTACTAGGATTTCCCATGGCATAGCATACTTACTAAAATTTCCATGCAAGTCCTACTCAAAATATCACTAATGCATAGTGAAAATAATAGGACGAAATGTATGAAGCACCACTTTCCTTTTTGGTAGAGAAACTAAGTTCACTCCTTGATCTTGCAATATTCACTCTCTTCAAAGTTCACTACAAATCAATCAAGCAAGAACATATTCAAATCTAGCATTCAAACAATTCACCACATAAAACAATAAAAGCAAAACAATTCATGCAAACATGCAAGAGATTGTTTTATTTGGAAAATTGGTTTCTAATAGTCTATAAACATTTTAAAATACCTATTTTTAATTTATAAAAGTGGCAAAACCATTTAAAATCAAGTTAGTGAAAATGGTCCATTTAAATCATTTTTGTTTTGCTAGAAATGATTTAAACCAAAGTAATAATTTCTAGTGTTTAGCCAAATATATTTTGGAACACAAATGTTAGTGTTTATGGCCAAAGTGTTTAAAACAATTCCATTTACAAAAGGTTTCACTCAAAAACCATTTTTAAATCAAAGCAACATTTTTATTTTTGCTAGAAATGCCTTTAAACAAGGTAATAATTTTCTAGGGTTCATCAAATATATTTTTTAAATCCAAAACTTAGTGTTTAGGGTCAGAGAGTTTAAATCAAACCATTTGCAAATGGTTTTACTCAAAAAGAATTTTTAAACCATAGCAAATATTTTTGTTTTACTACAAATGTCTTTATTCAAGGAATACCTTATGTTTAAAAAATATATTTCTAAACCCAAAAGTTTGTTCTTATGGTTAGTAGGTTCAAAAAATCATTTGCAAAAGATTTTACCCCAAAATCATTTTTAGAATCATTTTTATACTCAAAATAGGTCTAAACATGTTTCTACAAAAACACTTAATTTTACATAAACAAAATACTAAACTAAGGGCATGGTTGCAAAGTTTGAATTTTTCTGAATCCAGAGATATAAAATTTGTAGATTTTGGACGTGTAGATCTAAAGTTACGAATTTTTCAAATCTAAAAATCAAATAGATATATTTTCTGTTTTAAACAACAGGCGGGGCCACGTGGCTGTTTCTTATTCATCGGTACCGGTTCGCACGGATCAAGCGATGTGGTGTGTTGGATCTAAAATGAATCGCATGGCACAGAAGCAACATACCCCTTTGTTTAAGTGATTCTATTGCGTCCTTACGATCTACATCTAACAGTTTGCGCTGCATTAACCATCAACTGGCGGCGCTGGGAAACGACGAGAGGCGGCGCGCTCGGGCTGTGGTGGTACGACCAAAGCAGGAAGCGAGGGAGAGAACGGAGAGCGTTACCAGACTTGTAGGGTTTCACTGATTCTCGACGTGGTCACCGCAGGGACAGGGGACACACGGTGACATCGGGGATTGCTCGCCAGAGTTCCTGTTGTCATCGGGTGTGCTCGGGTCTGGTCGGAGACGAGGCTACAAACCACGGGAAGGCAAGATAACGAGTCAAGAAGATGCGAGAGAGAGAGAAGGTTGTAGGGGAATAAATCAGAGAGGAGGGGGCGCTCAGGTTTACCGGGGAAGGTCGCTGGAGTCAAAGTGGTTCACGGTGGCGCTTAGACATCGTGGTTGCCGAGGCTGTGGGGCACGCGCGGGCGAGCTGTGGGTGCTGGCGGATGCGCAAGGAGATGGAGAGAGTTCTCGTTTGATCTAGGGGTAGTGGGGTGGCTGGGTTGGCTGGAATTGAACGGAGATGCTCGTCCGAGCAGTGACGGTGCAAATAAAATTAGGGGCAGCCTGGGGGCAAAGAGGAGCTGGAGTGAGGGGAAAGGAAGAGGGGACGTGGGCGCTTAAGATGGCATGGTCACAGGGCTGATTAACTGGCACATTTATGCGAATTGACTCGAGTTTCAATGGCCAGAAACGGCAGCGAGGTGAGGGGAGTGGGTCACGCGAGGTTGATGATGATGAGGTGGCCAGGTGGGTCCCTTTCGTCAGTGAGGTGAGGGGTTTGCGTGTGCGGTCGCAGAGTCAGCGAGAGGGGTGAGGGGGTATGCGGTGAGAAATGTTTCTGCGGGAAGAGACTAAGAGTGGCCCGGGTGGGCTCCTGTTGGGCCTGTTGGGCTAGCTGGGCTTGGTTAGGTTAGTGGGTTGGGTCTGTTTCATTTTTTTTTCTTTCTGAATCTTTTTCTTTTTCTGATTTCATTTTTTGTTTTGATTTGAATCAAATGATCTAAACTCTCATTTATTTTCAAATCTTTTCAAAAGTTTCAATAGGTTTTTAATCTGTTTATTTATTTATTTTAAAGTCCATTTTAGAATAATTTCTTTTTTTCTTTTATGGTTTATTATTTATTTAAAATAGGCACTTATGTTTATTTAAATTAGATTTTATTATATTTTCAAACTTCTATTTGAATTCCAATTTTTACGAAACCTTTTTCAGTAGGTTTTATTTATTCATTAGTGCAAATAATTCACTTTGAATTATTTAAATATTTTAATATGATTTAATGTTCATTTAAATTGGCATTTGTTTTTATTTAAATAAAATCAAATATGGTTTTAAACTCATATAAATTTTATTCAAAATAATTCTTTTTAATTTAATTAGATAACCTTTTAATCCACTTTGGAAAATTCCAATATTTTTCCCATGAATTCATTAATCATTTATATTAAGGATTTTTATCTTCATTCAAAATAGAATTGAGTTTGGTTTATGCCATATAATTTTATTTGAATATTATTTATCCCTTTATTTTAATTGGATTATCTTCATTCCATTTGCATATGGATTTAACTCAAGGTTTTAATTGTCTTCTAAATAATTTTCTTGGAATTTTATTATTTAGGCAATTTGTCGTTATTTAAATAAATTTGGACATTGTTCAATCCCTATAGTTTTATTTAAATAATCTTTTTTTCCTTTTTATTATTCCATAAACTTTCATTCAATTTGTTTATGGATTTGGCCAAGATTTAATTTGGATTTTAAATATTCCTTATTTCTTTCTTTCTTTCTTTCTTTATCTTATAAAATCCATATCTTTTTAGTTTTAGATCCAAAATTGGTGATTCCAATTGTATAATTTTATTTAATATTTGTTTATCCATTTAAATCCTTTTAGGATTAATTTGCTCACAATTTGGTATGGATTCTAGATAGGAGATTTTATTTAGCTTTGGAAATTATTTCGTTTTATATTATTAAATTCATATGTTTTTATCCATGGCTCCAAAATAAGTGAAACCAACTTCTATGATTTTATAATATTTTTTTTTATCATTTTTGATCATCTATAAATGTTTGTTGATAGATTTTTATATGGAACAAATCCATAGTCTTGGAGAGATCTTGGAAATGATTTTCTTGCATTAGGGTTTTAGGGTTTTGGTGTATTTTCCCAAGTGTTTAAATTTCTAGATACATTCATTGATGAATGGATTTCACCTGATTTTAATTTGTTGGATTCCATTTTATTCAAATTTGTTCAAGAAGGGTTTTGGTGTTTCTATTTAGAAGAAAAAAATTCTTTTCACCCTAAATTTTAACCATTATTTATTTTGTTTATTTATTTTTCACATTTCAAAATTTGGAAAATTTTGGGATGTGATATTCACCCACACAACACTTACAACACCAAAGAAGAGTTCTCAGCTATTTGAAGCGAAAGCACTTGGCAGAGTTCCCATGTGTCCTCGAGAACGTTTGGTCCTTATAAGTATTTCCACCGGCTTGTCCTTTGCTAAGAAAGGATTGGGCCACTTGTTGTAGTTGTTCGTTGTCTTTATTACTTGCACTTTGTTTTGTTGCTTTATCAGAAAACCCCTAAAAATCCGTTTGCTAAGTATTTACAGAGATTTCCTGCTCCATACCACTAGTCAACACCTTCTGCTCCTCGTTGGGATCGACACTCATATTTATCGAAAGTACTACGATACACACCCTATACTTGTGGGTCATCAATTGATAATATTCAAAATTATAATATGCCAGAGTGTAAGTTCCATATACCATGATGCACAAGATAATGATCAAGTGCAAGAACCATATCATATTACTTTTAGCATATGATGTTTTTTTGTATATTATATTGCTTGTTTGGAAATTTAGTAACATTATAGGATGATCCCTCATTTAAATATCAAGATAAAAATGTGTTCTTCCTTTAGTATGCATTGTTGTGAAATTTCGTTGTTTCGAGGCACCACGTGATGATCGGGTGTGATAGACTCAACATTCATATACAACGGGTGTAAGACATTTTTACACATGCGGGTACTAAGGTTCTTACTTGGCGAGCCTAGCATGTACATACATGGACTCATAAAACGAAATGAAAGGTAAAGCATGAGTCATATGGTTGATTTCATGACCATCTAGATGCTCGCCTTTGAAGATGTGCCAACTCACGTGATGATCAGTCTTGGTGTAGTGGATCTGGTTCATGTAATCACCAAAACGACTCGAGGGATTTCAAATATTAATATGAATAAAGTTGAACTCAATTTATCATAAATTATATTGAAGTGAATTTTCATAATTTGTTGTAGTCATTGGCATACGTTCACTAGCTTATGCTTAGTTATAATTGAGATAATAGAACTATAGAATTTTTTATATTTACTTTACTAACTGGTATCATACTGTTTTGAGTGTCAATCTAAAGTTCAAATGTCCTATTACAAACTTTCAGCAAACTCCATTTACTCCATGAAGTTTAATAAGTAGTATTAAATAAAGAGTAACAATCCTAGTGTCAGTATCTAAATATCATGTTTGCCTCCATGATACTTGATATTCAAAAGTTGATTTAGTATCAAGGTTATTAGGAGCTAAAAGGATTGTTTCAAAAACCATCATGTGTGTAAGATATTGCGATATATGAAACAATGTTTTGTTTGCAATATGATAGAGTATAATTTAGCAAAATACATGTTCTCATATTGTATGAGATTTTGCGAAGGTTGGAGATGCTAGGCGTCCTAATCCTCCAAAAAGGTTTTGGGAACTAACATTATACTCGTGATTCACCTTTCTAAGCTATAGTAGCTTGATCATGAAAGTTGTCATGATAAGGATGAATAGAAGATGTAGGTAAAATGTTTACTACACTAAAAGACTACTAAGGAATGGATTTTGAAAGAACGCCAAACATTTGATGATGGTGATCTACTTCAAAGTTCAAGTGCAAAGGTATTATTATTTGACTAAACACGCTTTGGACTATGTTTCATGTGTATGGCGCCACTATTTATGTTGATAGATTCTTTTAAAAGTAAAATGAAGCGATGAAATAGAATCTATAAAATATTTGGCAGAAAAATAAAATGTTGGAAATGTCAAACTTTGGTATATAGATGATATAGATGTTATGGTTGTATTCTTTGCTTGTTATACAATGTGGTTCTTGGGTATTGGATACCGGATTTGTTGTTGTGAAGTGTCATACAGAACAACACAATTCATGAACTGTAATGGCCTAAGTAACTAGAAAGATAATATGTGATGATTTTCATCACAAACAAATAAAGCGTTATCGTGTTTCTCGTTGACATCAAAACTTGCCATCAAGATTTTTTTTAATAATTGTTATTTTTATTAGGTATTATGAGAACAAAGGTTATTCAAATAATTACCGTATAACATAGAAGATGGATGATTTACAAGTCCAGTTGGACAAATCACATCCATTAAAACTAATGATAAAAATGTCGCAAGACTAATGATTGAAAGATCACTTACAAAGTGACATCCCCATTTAAATTATATTGGAATGAAAAACATGAAGAAACTCCATGTTGATGGAATTTTGGAGTCTTTTGTTTTTGATCAAATGACGCTGGTGAGACTTTCCTAGAGATAATTGAAACTACTTTCAAAGGCCAAGGAAAAACGAACGACTAACTAATTGGAATTTCTACATGTTGATGTTTGTAGTCCATTGTGTGTAGTCATGAGCGATTGATTTCAACTTCATATACTTTCTTCAGAAATTTGAGTGAATATATGTGTATATTTACTTAATAAGGAAGAAATGTGAAATATTTGGAAATGTTCAAAGACTTTCAAGATAAAGTGCAAAATCATTGTAACAAAAATATAAAGAGTTTATGATTGGATCATAAAGGACGATATTTGAGTTACATGTTTAGAAAAACACCTAATATTTGAGGAATCGTTCCATGGATTTGCATTACCCGAAACACCATACGAGTATGTAGTGTTCGAGATATGTAACAAAATCTTGTTTGACATGGTAAGATCAAAGGTATTATTTATAAAACTGCCATTATATTTTAAAGATTAAAGCTTTAGTGACTACCGCTTTTACACTGAAAAGAGCGCCATCGTGATCTGTTGAAATGACAATGTATGAGTAATGGTTTAGGATAAAACCTGATTTGTCCTTTCTTAAATTTTGGTATGCTAGGCATAAGTAAAATGTTTACAACCAGAGTCGGATAAGCACGTCTTTGTAGGTTATCCCAAATAATTTGTTGGGTATTCCTCCATAACACCGAGGACAAAAGAGTTTGTCGCTCGGAACGTCAAGTTTGTTAAGAAGGAATTTTTCACAAAAGCTAAGTGGGAGGACAATAGAACTTTTATTAGGTTGATGAACCTAAGCAACCTGTGCTAAGTAGCGCAGTGGCAGAAAGTCTCCTGGAGGTGGCCACAATGCTGATGGTTCTCTTGGTTACAAAGGTTATTATCTCGGAGATTTGAGTTTGTATTGAACGGAGTAGGTCGGGTGACAATCAAATAGTAAGATTTTAAGAACAAGTTTTCATTGTTTTGACAATGATGAATTGACTACATGCAAAGAAGCGACGATGGGCCCCGAAGCCATCAAATGACTAGAAGTCATAAAGAATCCGTCATAGTTTCCATACACGAGAAATCATGTTGTTGAACCTGGAAGACACTCCGAAAAGGTATAAGGCCTTTTGGTCATATTTGGATCTATAAAGAAATAGACATGGATGTTTCACATCTATGAAATATTCGACATGTCAGAAAAGAGTTTACGACAATGTTCAAGGTGTTGACTATGAAAATATTTGATCTTTCATAGTGATATTTAATCTGGACGGATTATTGTAGCAACCCCTACATATAATTTTGGTATATGGTAGTTGAACAAACAAAACAAAGTTCTTCTAATACAATGGTTACCTAGGACATGTACATGACACTGTCCAAAGGGTTTTTTTAATTCAAAGGATGCTAAAAAGTGCATGCAACATTCAATGGTTGAAGTAAGCATAGCAGAGTTGAAATCTTCACCATGATGAAACTGTTAAAAGAGTTTAATTTCATCAGAGATGATGTCAACACCCGAATTTTTAATCCCAAATGCCTGTTATGCCATACATCGTAATCCCAGGATTACCATTTTTGCAAGACATAACAGATTTGGATATCACAGTATATCATCCATTACAAACCATACATAAGGTCTTACACAATAAGGATCTAATGATCCAGTTCTTAATACAACTCAAGCAGCGGAATAATGTAATAATAAGGATAGCGTAGGCGAAGCTCCATCTTCGGGGTCACAGGAAATGCTGACGATGGGAGATGACCCTAGTTGTCGTAACCTTCCTGCGGTCGATCATCCTGATACTCCTCTTCATAGTCTAGCCACGGGAATAGCCAAGGACAAAGCCAAGTTAAGGGGTTTTTTTGTAGTTAGGACACTAGGCTCTAGGGTTGTTTTGCAAAAGCCAGATTTACCTCTACTAAGTTCAGAAGCAAAGAAAACGAGTTGACAGTTTTATAACACCTAAGTGGGAACTTGAATTTCATATCATAACCCTGTTGTGGTCAAGTCAAAGTCTCAATTCATTTCACAAGTCATTTTGAAAACATCTGACGGGGGAACAGTATGGCCACTCCAACTGTCCATAACTACGGACGCGGCTATTCGAATAGTTTGACACTCTTCAGAGATTGTACACTTTCACCACAACATTCAATACATCCGTTAGGAACAAATCCTGAATTCACCATACTTAGTATGCGGATAATCAATCCTAACCTTTCCATTACACGCCCTAGTATAGGCACCTCTAATGTGAGTTTGGCCTCCAACCATGACCAACTGTCATCTTGGGTACTGCACAGGTGGATAATCTTCACAAGGTAGCCTCAGCTCAGACCTTGGCCGTGAGGGAACCCATATTAATTTATATAAGTTTCCAGTCAAGCCTTACCCAATTTTCGGGTATTGTGGTTGTATGGTAAATTGGAATGGTATCGCATCTAGACAACCATTAGTTTTATCAAGGGCTAAGGCTCATTCCTGAACATTTTCATCATCAAAATCAGCTGGTGTTCGAAACACATGTCAAAACATTTCAGTAGAATGACTCATCATTCTAAGGTTTTCATAACCATTTCCACCAAGTGTTCCCATCTAAAGTTGATCAAGTTTTACGCTTAGCACTAGCATCTACAAGTGGGGTAAGTACTAATGAGGGGTGGTAAGTAAGTGGAGATTTGTTAAGTTAAATCTCATGCCTTAGGATGACATCAAGATTATCTACTTAGGCCAAATTTAATGCTCTTTATGCAACCTTCAATTTTCTTTCTAGAATCTACAAGTGGCTTAAGTAAACTCTAAGATAAAGCTTTGATAAAGAAATAAAGTATAATGCTAGTAAGTAAAACTAAGATTTGGTTGTCAAGTGGGTATGATCACATATGCTTAAGGCATATATTTGGCATGGTAACAACCAAGTAGTAGCTTGCATAATTGAAAGTATAAACTTGCTAAAGTAGGGTATCGTGCAAGTGTTAGCTTGCATAGGTCAACTTGGTTAGTAAGGCTTGCCTTTTGCAGAGAAGTGGTTGAAGTTCTCCTCGGCTTCTTCCTCGTAGTATCCTCCTTCCTCCTCGTATCCTTGGTCGGTACTAGCGTCTATAAATAAATACGAGGTACACAATCACCAAACAATACTTAACTATTTTCAATCATCACACAAAGATGCACTATAGATGATCTAGCATCATCACTAGGATCACAAGGATTAAAGCATTTGTCTTATTTGTTTTCATTTGAGAAAAGTAATTTCTACTCATTGAAAATCTACTTAAGATTTAATATTCTCCAACTCAAACATGGGATCATATTGACACATGTCATCACCACATATTTCAGTACAGGAGAAAGTGATTTTAAGCGGTGTCACAATTTAATAAGGTTTAACCTTTTTATTTTAAATAAATAAAGTGACTAGAAATGCCTATGTGACATTCTTTTACTACTTGAACATTATTTCTGTAAGTAAACCCATATGTTTTTATATATTCTGAAAGGTATGATCAAATGTGATTTTTAAGAGTTGGAATCAACTCAAAATCTTTTATGGTTGAATTCTGAAAAATGTTAGAATGCAGAAAAGCTTCCGCCTTGTTATTTTTACCAAGGTTGATCCATAGATCCAAATGATTTGAATCCAACGGGTTTGGATTAATCATTTCAGTACCTTTCTAACAAAATTGGTTTCATGCAATTTGGTTCATTGGATCGAGATGGGTTGCTTTTTGAATCTATGTACAAAACCGTGTTTGAATTAAAATAGAAAAATCTAAATTCAAACGGTTGGGTCGCGCGGGAGAGGTTAATGGGCCGGCCCAGTGTCACTCCGCAGCGCGGGGCTCAGCTGACAGGGGGGTCTACCAGTCAGCAGCTCATAACGCGCGAAGCGGTACGGGGCTATGTGGGTCGTTGGATTAGAAGGGAGATCGACGGCTGGGGATTGTCGTCGACAACGAACCTGTCACCGGTGAGCTCGAACCCTAGCGACTTAGTGGGGGTGCATAGGGGGTATATCAGGGATCCAGCAACGACGGCGAGGTGGGCAAATGAACGAGTGGTCGACGGCGAGCTCAGGGATGGTCGAGGCAGCTCCGGGGGTGGTCACAATCAACGGCGCCCTTCTCCTCCAGAGGCGGCCTGCTCCGGTGCAATTCCGACGAGCTGCTGCTCTTCGTGCTCCGTCTAGAGGGTGGAACGATCAGTGAGGTGAGGGGAGTGGAATGGTGTGCTTCAAACGGCTGGGGGTGGCCTCCTTTTATAATCTCGACAGCGAGACCGAGAGGGATGGGCAGGCAACGGTGGCGACATGGCTACGGGCTGCTAGCGGCATGGTTGAGGGTGGCGATCGACGCGCGGTCTCCTGGCGATGCTCTAGAACTTAAATGCAGGCTTAGGGGCGGTGGTAAATGGTCGGGTGAGGCTGGCGCTCTGATCGGAAGAGGCGGCGTCTTCGACGGCGAGCGGTAGCTGTGAGGCATTGGGCGGCGAACGGGGATGCCTGGCGTGTTCCTTGGGTCATGGCGAAGCGGTGGGCACAGACTGCGGTAGAGGGGCGGCGTGTGCGCGCGTGCCGGGTATGGCGCTCTGGGGTGTGCTCGGCATGTCGTAGTGGCACTGGGCGCGGGGCGTGATCGGTGGTCCACGGCTTGCCTTGGCTCGGGGAGGGGACATTGGGTGGCGGTGAAGTGCTGTCTATCTCCCATACATGGCGAGAGAGAGGGAGGCGGTCTGCTGCGGCGGCGACCAAGTTGCCCGGCGAGGTGGCTCGGCTTGTTCAACAATGGCCAGTTTACAGTGAGGCTAAAGGTTTTCCAACTAAGCTATATGATCTACTAGATGGTTGCTGTGAGCTAGAGAGGGAACAAGTTAGGCCAAAACACTATTAAAAACAGTGAATTTGATTTGGTTTAAATTTGCCTGCCAAGTGTTTGATGAAATTACCGCAAGAAACTTCTTTTTGAATTTTGAAAAGATTTTTGGTGGGTGTGCTAGGCATGTGCTGGAGACTCCGTGGTTGCTTGGGTTTTGAAAATTGAGCTTGTTTGAGTGGTTTTTGAAGTAGCGGGATCTTCCCATATGAGATAGATTCATTTTTAAACTATCATTTAAACATAGCATTTGAATGTTTTTGGAAGATCACAAAGTGGTCCTTGGTACCACATTATGAGTACTAACAAGGGGTGCAAATATCCACAAATGTTTCTGTTAGGTTTTGAGTGCTTTGAATAGCCAAAGTAGGCATGAGGGTTAATTTGGCAAAAATGACCATTCACATCATTTGTTCATTTTGAGTTGTTTGTCTTTGGGAAAAGTTTGGGAATGATTTAGATGATGTTTATTTCACCTAAGAATCATTTTACAAGCAAAGAAACACAGAACCATGGGAATTCAAAAGAATACTAATTTTAAATACACATACATATGAATGCTTTCATATTTGAAATGGAAAAGTTTTTGTTAACCCTAAATTTGATGATTAGGAATTTATGATCCATGTTTAATATTTTTGGGATGTTACAAACCTCCCCCCCTTAAAAAAAATCTCGTCCCGAGATTTTAAAAAGGACGAAAAAGATTACCTAGGATTTAAAGAGATCTGGGAACTCTGTCCTGATGTGATCTTCGCGCTCCCAGGTAGCTTCTTCTTCTGTGTGGTTGCTCTACTGAATCTTGAGAAACTTGATGCTTCGGGGTCTGGTAGTTCTGAAAGCTTCTTCCAAAATACGGATGGGTACTTCGGGATAGGTCAGGTCATCGTTGATCTCTATTTTCCGATGATCATTATTCTTGAACACTTCAGTCTTCTCCAGAACTTCGAGGCATTTACGAAGTAATGAGATATGGAACACATTGTGCACTGCTGACATTTCCTCGGGAATTTCCAATTGATATGATACTTATCCTCGATGGTTCAGAATCTTGAATGTTCCAATATATCTGGGGGATAACTTTCCTATCAGTTGGAACTGTTGCATTCCTTTCAATGGCGACACTTTCAGATACATAAATTCTCCGATATTGAAAGCAAGGTCTCGACGTCTCTTGTCAGCGTAACTCTTTTGCCTTGACTGGGCAGTCTTGAGGTGCTCACAAATCTTGTGAACTTTCTCTTCTTCTTCTCGTAGGATGTCGGGTCCGAAAATCTGACTCTCTCCTACTTCTGACTAGTTCAAAGGGGTGCGACACTTCCTTCCATACATGAATTCAAATGGGGCCATTTGCAAACTAGCTTGATAACTTTTGTTGTATGAAAATGCTGCGAACGGCAGATAGTCTTCCCATTTAGATCCATACTCTAACACACATGTTCTCACATGTCTTCGAGTATTTGATTTACTCGCTCCGTTTGTCCATCGGTCTGAGGATGATAAGTTGTGCTGAAATCTAGTCAGGTTCCTAAACCTTCTTGGACTTTCTTCCAGAATCTCGAGGTAAACTGAGTTCCTCGATCCGATACGATGTTCTTGGGGACTCCATGCAAACTGACGATCCTAGCGATGTATAACTCCGCTAGCATCAAACTCTGATATGTGGTCTTGACTGGTAAGAAATGGGCAACTTTGGACAATATTTACACTATGACCCAGATAGAGTCATTTCCCCTACTAGAAGTAGGCAATCCGGTGATAAAATCCATTCCAACTGAATCCCATTTCCATTCCGGAATCTCTAGCGGTTGCAACAATCCTGCGGGTCTTTGATGTCCCGCCTTGACTCTCTAACATATATCACACTTGGCGATATAGCTTCCGATTTCTCTCTTCATCTTATGCCACCAAAATTGTTCCTTCAAATCCTGATACATCTTTGTTCCTCCGGGGTGGATAGAATAAAGAGTATCATGAGCTTCCTTTAGAATAACTTCTTTTAACTCTGAATCGGCTGGTACACAAAGACGTCCTTTGTACCACAGAACTCCTTTTTCATCTTCGGTAAATCCGGGTACTTTGCTTTTACCGATACGATGCTTGATTCCGTCCATACTAGCATTCCCTTTCTGCGCATCTTTGATCTGGCTTATCAAAGTGGGTTGAAGTTCTATGCTAGCCAAAAATCCTTCACTCACTAATTCCATTCGGAAATCTTCCATCTCCTTGTGCAAACTTGGTTGCTCCTTCAAAATCATGGAGTTCAAGAAGCACGGCAATCTCCTAAGGGCATCTGCTACCACATTGGCTTTACCGGGGTGATAGTGAATGTCCAGGTCTTAATCCTTGATTAGCTCAATCCATCTTCTTTGTCTCATATTCCACTCCTTCTGAGTGAATATATACTTCAGGCTCTTGTGATCTGAATAAATCTCACAACTATTTCCCATCAGATAATGTCTCCATGTCTTCAGGGCTAGAACTACGGTTGCGAGCTCGAGGTCATGGGTTGGGTAGTTCTGTTCATGTTGTTTCAGTTGTTGGGATAGATAAGATATAACTTTTCCTTCTTGCATTAGCACACATCCGAGACCGATCTTGGATGTGTCACAATACACGTTAAAGGGCTTCGTGATATCCGGTATGATTAAGATTGGGGTTGAAATCAATCTTCTCTTGAGTTCTTGAAAACTCGCTTCACAATTGTCTGTCCATTCAAACTTCTTATCCTTCTTCAGCAATTGGGTCATGGGTCTGGCGATACTCGAGAATCCTTCTACGAACTTGAGGTAGTATCCTGCTAATCCGAGAAATGCACGAACTTGGGTTTGAGTGGTTGGGGCTTGCCAATCTTCGACATCTTTCACCTTTGCAGGGTCAACGGCAATTCCTTCGGCTGATACTATATGGCCGAGGAATCCTACCTCCTGTAACCATAATTCACATTTGCTAAACTTGGCATACAACTTATGCTCTCTAAGGATTCCATGAATGGTCCTTAGGTGTAGCTCATGTTCTTCTTCTGACTTGGAATAAATCAGAATGTCATCGGTGAAAACAACGACAAACTTATCCAGGAAGTCCATAAAAATCTTATTCATGAGATTCATGAAATAAGCAGGGGCATTTGTTAATCCAAAAGACATGACAATATACTCGTATAATCCATATCTGGTGGTAAAGGCAGTCTCTGGAATATCCTCTGCACGAATCTTGAGTTGATGATAGCCAGTTCTAAGATCAATCTTAGAAAACACTTTGGCACCAGTCAACTGATCAAACAAATCTTCTATCTTGGGCAACGGGTATTTGTTTTTGATAGTGACATCATTCAACTTCTGGTAATCCGTACACAAACGGTTACCTCCATCTTTCTTGTTCACGAACAAAACAGGTGATCTCCATGGTGACGCACTTGGTTGAATCAATCCAATTTCCAGCATGGCATCCAGTTGCTTCTTCAGTTCTGCTAGTTCATACGGGTTCATACTATATGGTCTCTGGGCTATGAGTCCTATTCCAGGGATTAGTTCAATGATAAACTCGAAATCCCGATATAGGGGCATACCGGGCAAAACATCTGGAAATACATCGGGGTATTCACAGACTATCCGGACTTGGTCAATGGTAGGTTGGGCTATACTCTTGTTACACTTGAATTGGCGAGGTAAGGTTTCAGATACATGCTCGATTGATACTCCGGCTGTACTGGTCATTGTTATGGCTTTCTTGGCACAGTCAATTAATCCTTTATGTTTGGACATCCAATCCATTCCTAGTACTACTTCCAAACCTTTAGTTCCGAGTACTATCAGATTAGCATAAAAATCTATGCCATGGATTCAGATAGGGATGGCTTTGCAAATTTGCCTAGCTTTGGTGGTTGAACCGGGGATTTGAACAATCATAACATGCTTCAGTTTGGTTGGTTGAATCTTACTAGTGCATGCAAATTATTTAGTGACAAATGAGTGGGATGTACCAGAATCAAACAACACTCTTGCAAGTACTGAATTAACAGAAAACATACCTAGCATGACACCTGGCGCTTCCTGGACTTCTTCAGCATGCATGAGAAAAAGACGACCGTTGCGGTTGAGCGAGTTCCCTGGGGCAAACCTTCTTCCAGGCTGAACACGACGCTACTGCTGAGTTGGGGCATTTGCATTGGGGTTGCGGCTTTCTTCTTGGGGCACTCATTGGAGTAGTGACCCTTGTTTCCACAGTCATAACAGGTCACTTGTGACTTGTCCTTTGCTGCAACAGGCACATCATCGCTTCCAGTCCTTGGGGCAGTGTTGGCGTTGGTGGCGGCATTGTTCTTGTTGAACTTGGGTGGTGCACGATTGAAATAGCCAGAGTTGCCGGGGTTGTTGTGATTTCCTCTGGGCCTTGGGTTTCCATGGTTGGGATAGGTCGGACAGTTCATCGGGGGTCTGTTGGTTCTCGGGGCAAATCCCGGAGATGGATTGGGGCGATACTTTGGGGTATGATGGGTTCCTGGCTGATGCATCATGCGGCACTTGCGGTTCTCGTTGGCTTGGTTGATCTTTCCTTCCATCTGAATGGCAGAGTCAACTAGGGCTTCAATATCATCAAAGGAGATATTGACCAACATCGTCTGCATCTCATCGTGCAGACCATTCAAGAATCTTCCTTTCTTCTTGGCTTCAATGTCGATCTCATCCGAGGCATACCTAGCTAATGACAAGAATTTGTCACGGTATTCCACTACGGTCATCCTTCCTTGCTCCAGTTCTCTGAATTCATCTCTCATCCTCTTGATCAAACCCGGTGGCACATGGGTTCTGCTGAACTTGACTTTGAATTTCTCCCAGGTCATCATCTGTCCTCCGATCATTGCATGAACGCTGTTCCACCATGCTCTTGCATCTCTCGCTAGATAGTGGGTGGCGAACAGAACTTTCTCGTTAGCTTCCACTCCGGCGACTTCCAGATTGTTCTCCATTGTCTGCAGCCAGTCATCTGCATCTAGGGGATCTTCTAACTTAGTGAAAACATGTGGGTTGGTGTTCTGGAAATTCTTGAGCTTAGATCCATGGTTATCCTGATTTTCTTGGCCTTTATTGTTGTTGGCCATCTGAGCTATGTGCTGAAGGGTGGCTAAGTTGGCTTGATGTTCGGATCTTTCATCTTCGCGGTCATAAACCAACATTTGCAGGATCCGCAACATCGGGTCCGGGGATGAACCACTTCATCCGCAAGGCATCTTAAGATTGAGATAGCTCATGAGAAAAGAGGGAAATTTCTAAGGTTCAGGGACTTTGAAAAGTTTTTGAAGTTTGACTCTGATTTTCTAGCAACTTGTTTTTCATTCATTCATTCATTCATAGCACACGATACAACACACAACACAACAAAGGAAAACAGATGGTTTTAAGAACCATCCTGGAAACTACGATACAGTGGGACCGAATACAATTTACTGCACTAGTGCTCAAGTGCTACTACTCCTTGGAGTCGGTGTACTCATCATCATCATCATCATCATCGATGAAGGCGAAATCCTCCTTATCGGTGAAGAAGTCCATGGCCTGATCCTCCAGAAAGTCATCATCATCGCTGAGATAGGAGTAGGGATCTCCATGAAGGTCTTCTCCATCATTTTCACTTTCCTCCAACAGCATGTCTCTCTCGTGGATGGTCTCCTCCAAATCCGTGATACGGTGGCGAAGACGTGCAATGATGCACTCCTTCTTGTCGAGCTGACGGCGACGAGACTTGCGATCCTTCACTAGAATGGCGAAGGTCTGATCCTTCTTCTGGGCAATGGTGGACTTGTGGTTAGAGTAGGCACGGACATTGTCCAACTCCTGCTGACGGTCGTACATCATGAAGCTGAGGTGGTCCAATTGACTCTTCAGCTCGTGGTTGTATGGGGCCTCCAATGGCTGTCCCATAACATCACACCTTGGGTAGAACTCAAAACGGGTACCCTTGATCTGATTGATACTCTGCCCACATAGACGGGCAAGAGCTTCTTGCATGGCCCTGGCCAGTCCATCGAGCCAGTTGTTATCTCTTAAGGTGAACTGGATTACCTCCGCAGTGGGAGGTTCAATCTTTCCTCTAAGACTTGCAACAACTAGCCACTGCAGATTTTCTCCTTCCTGATCATTGAGCTGAGCTTCGAAGAACTCGGGATGCGGACGCTCCAGAAGTTCCGAAAGCTGGTCCAAGTCATGCTTAAAGATGAGGTCTCCTCCATTTCCAAACTGATAAAACTTGCTGTACTTCACGTCCATCTATAAGAATATAGGATGAGTAAGTTAGTAGAGTGCTCAAGTGTGTCAAATTTTAAGTATTTTGCAAGAGTTTTTGAGGAACATGAATTTTCATGAAAGAATGAAAGTGATAAGAATGGGAATAAGTTTTTTGTAAATACTCACTTCCTTGGGTTTTGAAACTAATTTTTTGATTCAAACGTCCAGTCTAACTAGGGTCTCCAATGGTCAGGATGGCTCTGATACCAACTTGTCAACACCCGGATTTTTAATCCCAGATGCCTGTTATGCCATACATCGCAATCCCAGGATTACCATTTTTGCGAGACATAACATATTTGGATATGACAGTACATCATCCATTACAAATCATACATAAGGTCTTACACAAATAAGGATCTCATGATCCAGTTCTTAATACAACTCAAGCAGCGGAATAACGTAATAATAAGGATAGCGTAGGCGAAGCTCCATCTTCGGGGTAACATGCAATGCTGACGATGGGAGATGATCCTAGTTGTCGTAACCTTCCTGCGGTCCATCATCCTGATACTCCTCTTCATAGTCTGGCCACGGGAATAGCCAGGGACAAAGCAATGAGTACTCTTTAAGTACTCGCAAACTAATACTAACAAGTTAAGGAGTTTTTGTAGTTAGGACACTAGGCTCTAGGGTTGTTTTGCAAAAAGCCAAATTTACCTCTACTAAGTTCAGAAGCAAAAAAAACAAGTTGACAATTTTATAACACCTAAGTGGGACCTTGAATTTCATATCACAACCCTGTTGTGGTCAAGTCAAAGTCTCAATTCATTTCATAAGTCATTTTGAAAACATCTGACGGGGGAATAGTATGGCCACTCCAACTTTCCATAACTACGGACGTGGCTATTCGAATAGTTTGACACTCTGCAGAGATTGTACACTTTCACCACAACATTCGATACATACGTCAGGAAAAAATCCTGAATTCACCATACTCAGTATGAGGATAATCAATCCTAACCTTTCCATTACACACCCTAGTATAGGAACCTCTCCTGTGAGTTTGGCCTCCCAACCATGCCCAACTGTCATCTTGGGTACTGCACAGGTGGACAATCTTCACAAGGTAGCCTCAGCTCAGACCTTGGCCACGAGGGAACCCATACTAAGGTAGATAAGTTTCCAGTCAAGCCCTACCCAATTTTCGGTTATTGTGGTTGTACGATAAAATTGGCTGGTGTTCGAGTACACATGTCAAAACATTTCAGTAGAATGACTCATCATTCTAAGGTTTTCATAACCATTTCCACCAAGTGTTCCCATCTAAAGTTGATCAAGTTTTACGCTTAGCACTAGCATCTACAAGTGGGGTAAGTACTAATGAGGGGTGGTAAGTAAGTGGAGATTTGTAAAGTTTAATCTCATGCCTTAGGATGACATCAAGATTATCTACTTAGGCCAAATTTAATGCTCTTTATGCCACCTTAAATTTTCTTTCTAGAATCTACAAGTGGCTTAAGTATACTCTAAGACAAAGCTTTGATAAAGAAATAAAGTATAATGCTAGTAAGTAAAACTAGGATTTGGTTCTCAAGTGGGTATGATCACATATGCTTAAGGCATATATTTGGCATGGTAACAAGCAAGTAGTAGCTTGCATAATTGAAAGTATAAACTTGCTAAAGTAGGTTATCGTGCAAGTGTTAGCTTGCATCAGTCAACTTGGTTAGTAAGGCTTGCCTTGTGCAGAGCAGTGGTTGAAGTTCTCCTCAGCTTCTTCCCCGTAGTATCCTCCTTCCTCCTCGTATCCTTGGTCGGTACTAGCGTCTATGAATAAATACGAGGTACAGAATCACCAAACAATACTTAACAATTTTCAGTACAGGAGAAAGTGATTTTAAGCGGTGTCACAATTTAATAAGGTAACCTTTTTATTTTAAATAAATAAAGTGACTAGAAATTCCTATGTGGCATTCTTTTATTACTTGAACATTATTTCTGTAAGTAAACCCATATGTTTTTATATATTCTGAAAGGTATGATGAAATGTGATTTTTGAGAGTTGGAATCAACTCAAAATCTTTTATGGTTAAATTTTAAAAAATGTTTGAATGCAGAAAAGCTTATGCCTTGTTATTTTTACCAAGGTTTATCGACATGTCCAAATGATTTGAATCCAATGGGCTTGGATTAATCATTTCAGTACATTTATAACAAAATTCGTTTCATGCAATTTGGTTCATTGGTTAGAGCTGGGTTGCTTTTTGAATCTATATACAGAACTGTGTTTGAATTAAAATAGAAAAACCTAAATTCAAACGGTTGGGTCGCGCGGAAGAGGTTAATGGGCCGGCCCAGTGTCACTCCGCAGTGTCGGGCTCAGCTGACAGGGGGTATACCAGTCAGTGGCTCATAACGCACGAAGAGCTACGGGACTATGTGGGTCGTTGGATTAGAAGGGAGATCGACGGCTGGGGATCGTCGTCGACGACGAACCTTTCACCAGCGAGCTCGAACCCTAGCTGCTCAGTGGGGGTGCATAGGGGGCATACCAGGGCTCCAGCTACGACGGCGAGGCGGGCAAACGAACGAGTGGTCGACGGCGAGGTCAGGGATGGTCGCACTCAGCGGCGCCCTTCTCCTCTAGAGGTGGCCTACTCCGGTGCAATTCCGGCGAGCTGCTGCTCTTCGTGCTCCGTCTAGAGGGTGGAACGATCAGTGAGGTGAGGGGACTGGAATGGTGTGCTTCGAATGGCTGGGGGTGGCCTCCTTTTATAGGCTTGAAGGCGAGACCGAGAGGAATGGGTAGGCGACGGTGGCGACATGGCTACGGGCTGCTAGCGTCATGGCTGAGGGTGGCGATCGACGCGCAGTCTCCTGGCGATGCTCTAGAACTTAAATGCGCTTTTAGTGGGGGTGCATAGGGGGTATACCAGGGCTCCAGCGACGACGGTGAGGCGGGCAAACGAATGAGTGGTCGACGGCGAGCTCAGGGATGGTCGAGGCAGCTCCGGGGGTGGTCGCAATCAGCGGCGCCCTTCTCCTCCAGAGGCGGCCTGCTCCGGTGCAATTCCGGCGAGCTGCTGCTCTTCGTGCTCCGTCTAGAGGGTGGAACGATCAGTGAGGTGAGGGGAGTGGAATGGTGTGCTTCAAACGGCTGGGGGTGGCCTCCTTTTATAGGCTCGACGGAGAGACCAAGAGGGATGGGCAGGCGACGGTGGCGACATGGCTACGGGCTGCTAGTGGCATGGTTGAGGTTGGCGATCGACGCGCGGTCTCCTGGCGATGCTCTAGAATTTAAATGCGGGCTTAGGGGCGGTGGTAAACGGTCGGGCGAGGCTGACGCTCTGAGCGGCAGAGGCGGCGTCTTCGACGGCGAGCTATGGCTGTGAGGCATTGGGCGACGAACGGGGATGTCTGGCGTGTTGCTTGGGTCATGGCGAAGTGGTGGGCACGGGCTGCGGTCGAGGGGCGGCGTGTGCGCGCGTGTTGGGTACGACGCTCTGGGGCGTGCTCGGCATGTCGTAGTGGCACTGGGCACGGGGCGTGCTCGGTGGTCCACGACCTGCCTTGGCTCGGGGAGGGGACAGTGGGTGGCGGTGAAGTGCTGGCTATCTCCCAGACATGGCGAGAGAGGGGGAGGCGGTCTGCTGCGGCGGCGACCAAGTTGGCCGGCGAGGTGGCTCGGCTTGTTCAACATTGATGACAATGGCCAGTTTATAGTGAGGCTAAAGGTTTCCAACTAAGCTAGATGATCTACTAGATGGTTGCTATGAGCTAGAGAGGGAACAAGTTAGGCCAAAACACTATTAAAAACAGTGAATTTGATTTTGTTTAAATTTGCCTGCCAGGTGTTTGATGAAATGGCCGCAAGAAACTTCTTTTTGAATTTTGAAAATATTTTTGGTGGGTGTGCTAGGCATGTGCTGGAGACTCTGTGGTTGCTTGGGTTTATAAAATTGAGCTTGTTTGAGTGGTTTTTTAAATAGTAGGATCTTCCCATATGAGATAGATTCAATTTTAAACTGTCATTTAAACTTAGCATTTGAATGTTTTTTGAAGATCACAAAGTGATCCTTGGTACCTCATTATGAGTACTAACAAGGGGTGCAAAGATCCACAAATGTTTCTGTTAGGTTTTGAGTGCTTGGAATAGCCAAAGTAAGCATGAAGATTAATTTGGCAAAAATGACCATTCACATAATTTGTTCATTTTGAGTTGTTTGTCTTTGGGAAATGTTTGGGAATGATTTAGATGATGTTTATTTCACCTAAGAATCATTTTACAAGCAAAGAAACACAGAACAATGGCAATTCAAAAGAATCCTAATTTTAAATACACATACATATGAATGCTTTCATATTTGAAATGGAAAAGTTTTTGTTAACCCTAAATTTGATGATTAGCACTTGATGATCCATGTTTAATATTTTGGGGATGTTACAGATGATGAGGATGCTTGCATTTGCAAGAAATTAAGTGGGAGCGCTGAGACATATTTCTAATACATTATGTGAAAGACATATTATTGATTGGAAATGATGTATCTTTTATTGACACAGGTTAAGAATTTCATTAAAATTTGATTTTTATGAAAGACTTAGGAATAACCCAAATATTAGGCATCAATGTCTATATGAATACATTGAGGTACTAATATGGTTTTGCCGAAAGTACATAGATGAAATATTTAAATCAATATGGAAACAACAAGGAAAGGTTTTTGTCGCATGGAAAAGGATTGAATCAAGATTCAAGTGTATTAACACTTGGTAAGTGAAACAAGATTCAAGTGTTTTGACACTTGGTGAGTGAAATCACAGGAATATTTTGATCAATCATATCATGATATGTACACATCCAGATATGTCCTATGCTCTAACTGTTATGAGCATAGACTAGAATGACTCATAAGATGATCATTGCATGATAGTAAAGATATTCTTATGATCTTTGGAAGGAATAAGAATATATTTATGTAGAGGTGACAAATAGTTACAAATAGTTCATTGTAAAGTATTATATTGATACTAGTTTTGTCACAAGATACAAATTAAGTTTATCTCAATTTAAACTATGGATGGCACAATACGATGGAAAGGAAATTCCATGATGGATTTGGATGAGTTACAAAGTTAAGACATTGTGACAGATACTACTACAAAAGTCTAAGTATATGACTGCTATTGTAGCACCAAAAGAGGGCATTTGTGTCAAGTAGTTTTTTATTAAACTAGGTGTGGTTCATAGTAGGCTAAGACTATGAAGATATATTGTACGACAATAGTATAGACATGATTTAACACCAAGTAACTATAGGTGTCACCAAAGGACCAAATTTATACAATGCCATCTCATTGCAGAATGAGTGATGCGTAGAGACGCAAAGACATGCAAATACACATGGAACTAAAAATGTCAGATCCGGAGATTATATTTACCACTAGAAAACGCGTATATACAACACCAGAAAGCCATAGGTGTTGAATGCGCAAGTTTTTCAAACTAGATTATTGACTCTAGTGCAAGTGGGAAACTAAATGGAATATTCCCGAGAGGCAATAATAAACTGGTTATTATCTTATTCCTTGTTTATGATAAATGTGTATTTTGCATTCTATAATTGTATTGATTGGAAACATTAATACATTTGTGTTTAATAAACAAATAAAGAGTTCCTAGTTATGCCTCTCATATAAACCAGCTCGTTTATTAACAAGATGATCAAGCTTTCCTGATCATCGACACTGGATGTTGTTAATAACAAGGTTACAACATTGGTAGAATGATGTGATGAACATTCATCTGAAGTATAGTAATACGTTCAAAATCATTATGTTTAAATTAGTATAACATCATTACAAAGTAACTTTAGTCCTTAGACCTTGAGATCATGTTAATTTCTAACACCGAAAGAGTACTTTGATAACATCAAATGTCACACCATAACAGGGTGACTATAAAGGTGGGTTGGGTACTCTAAAAGTGTTATGTTGAGGCAGATGGATCAAGAGTGGAATTTTTCCATCCAAATGATAGAGAGATATACTCCGGACCCTCTCGGTGAAATTACATTGGTATAGCTTGCAAGCAAGTGATGGGGATCATTAGAATGTTATATCATGGGAATGAGAAAAGAGAACATGCCGATAATGATATCAAACTACGTATGGGGATACCGATCATCGAATCTCGGACATGTAAAATATCGCGAGACAAAGGGAGTTAGTTACAATGTTAAAGGATCACACGAGCACAAGAAGTCATCGTTGAATGTGTGGATGTCAGTACGGATCTCCAGGTCCGGCTGCTGATTATTGATCGGAGAGGGGTGTCGATGATGTTTGGATTATTCACGAACTGTAGGGTGACACACTTAAGGGATACCAACACCATTTTGGGAAAATTAAATGCGAGAGAAAAATATCAAAATTCTGGAATTATTTCAATGGACACTAGAATTGTTCGGGGGAAATTGTTGAAAATAGGTCTGCATGTGAAATTGAAATGTAGTAAGGGGTTTTATGTGAATGTTTGTTAATTAATGTAATTAACAAAATTCTGAATAAAATAAATAAAAGAGATTTATTAAATGAGAGACTGCATTCAATTTGGTGGAAATTTAATGGATGTGAGTGGAACTTTGAGTGGAGGTGTGTTTATGTAAGTGGAGCATCCACCCACATGAATGAGGGAGAGGTGGGGGAACCCACCATGTCCGGCGGTCATGCCCCTTTAGCAGTTGCCTTCCCCTATATAAGGAGCACCTCCTTCTCCTCCTCCTAAAGGATATCTCTCCCCTCTAGAATATTCCCTATGGTCTCGGCTTAGCGAGATACATGTTCCCGGTGAATTTTTCTGGAGCAACGATTTGCTAATTCCACTGGTTTGCTGGATCACGGACTCAGAGGTTGTCAAGGTACCGGATGTTTGTGCAATCATGGATGCACCACTACTTTGCGGTGATAGACATGTTGGTGCTGGACCTGCTAGACTTCATAATGATCTTGAGATCGACAAGTTCTCTATGGATGTATATCCACCCGTTGCTTGTATCTAGATAGATAGATCTTGGTGCTCACTTGTTCATATCCTATGATTTTTTTGTTTTCTATGTTGTGAACCCAACAATACCGTACTAACCTTCTGTCACTGAGGTTCCTACGAGATCACCGCTAGCCAAGTATATCAGCTCAATCCTTTACCAATCTATGGGATCTTGGGTACCTACAAGTCAACAGATCGAGAAAAGAGACAAATATACAAAAGATAAAAATCTTAATTGCAAACAAAATAGAATACTCCCATGATTAGATGGACATAATTATTGTGAGGTTTCTCCCCAACCTTGTGCAAAACGAATAGATCTAAGATAATCCCATGATTATTGCAGACGGATAGATCTAGGATAGAAAACATTGTGCAAAATACTTATATTGAAATGGAATATTCTTACAATGGTCGCCAAATCACAAGATGATCTAACATACAAAGTAGTGGCTATGGTTTATGGAGGGGATGGATAATGGGATTGATGAACAATGGACGAATGATCGCGTGACTCTCGTTTGGTGGTGTTGTGATCTAATCTGAGATTGGCGGCTCCCTGGCTGGCGGCTGGAGCCTCAAAATATATAGATGTTTTCAGGAAAGTCGTAGGGTTTGGCGAGACAAAGCCGCAACCACCCAGTATGGGCGGACGATACGAGCGGACACCGACCGTACCAGTGGTCTTTACGCGTACTAACACCTGGAATTTATTTCCCAATTACTTGGTCATGTTGACTTCCTCAAATTCTTTCATTATGACTCCTGATTTCGCATTAAAAGACGTGATTTCCTGCATAACATAATTCAAAGCAAGGTTTTGCATATCTTTTTAATTATTAGTCATTAGTGGCAAGGGTTGAGTGTTTATTGTCAAGTGCTTAACTAAATACAATGTTTAAACACGGCGGAAGATGGAAAATTTTGGAGCCATCACCTGTCGCCTGGGCCTACATCTGCCCCGATGCGCTGGTCAGTACCCTTGTGCTCTTGTCCCACAATCGATAATGTTGTTGCCTAACGATAAGTATGTGCGTGTATGTTCTAGTTACTGTGGAAAGTTTGGACGCCCACATCATCTACCTTTGTCTTCATGTGGACAACATCTCCCAATGTCATGCACCATTCGTTTATAAGCTCTACTTCGCTAATGACCGAACCCCCGAAGCACACCGACACCAACGTCAAGATCCAAGTCCTCCGTCGACTCCAAAGTCGGAACCCAAAGATCTATATCATGAAAAACCGAGATTTCCTTCACAGACACCGAGCACAAGATCGCCTTGACCCATCCCGCCGAGCCCGAACCTCGTCGAACCCTGATTCCACGGATACAAAGTCCCTAACCTAGATCCATGACCCATCCCACCGAGCTCGAACCTCGTCAAACCCCGACCCAAGATCTCTGATATAAGAAATGCGACCCCTACCTATCACCTCCCTATTTTTGTAAATGAAATATACTTGTTTCATATCAATAGTACACGCTTGCACAAATATCATGTGGTTCGGGGGCTTTTAGTAGATTCACCTCATAACTTAAAATGGAGACCCTGTGTGGGATTTTCTAGTCTTATATTAGCCTCATTCAAATTTGTGTAGTGAACCGATGCCATGTTTCGACTTGTTAAGACAACATTTAAATTGCGGGGTATCTAAACAACATGAACAATCTAATTAATTGTTAGTACACGGTTCTGCTTAATATTTCCTAATTGCATCGCACGATTGACATGTCATACATTATACATGCATCATGCATGACCTTATGACGTAGTATTAAATAGTGCATCCGATGTTTCTTCTAGTGTTTTTGTCCTTCACATACTAGGTCGAAGAGTTGATGTGAGTGCCGACCGGATCTTTGGATAAACCTTCGGTTGTGTTTCCGGTGCGGGCATTCTCCCCCTTTCTACCTATTTTGTCTTTATAGTCTTTAATTACTCCTATTGATCTATTGCTATCTATGTTCCGATGCTTTAGTTTCGATAACTATCATATTCCATGCATCCTCTATAAATCCCTTGGACACCTCCTATTGCATGTTTCATGGTTGCTAGATTGCCTTGCGAGTGGTAGTTGCTTGCTCAGGTGCTGTCTTGTGTCGTCAAGTGCCACAATTGTTGGAATGTTGTCACATGCTTAAAGGTGGATATGATCGTTGATTTAATTACAACTTGATATTAAAATACTGGGATACATAAAACTAATGTAGAGGCACCGATGATGTTATTTGGTTTTTAACCGCTCACTTGTGTCTCGTAGGTCCCGAGTACTTGATTGTAGGATCCCCAACCTTTAATAAGATTGAGTCCCCTGTGTTTACAATGCTAGTCCCTGGATCAATAGCTAGCATCCACAGTTCAGATGTAATATCGAGAAACAAAGGTCATAATACAACTTTATAACCAGGAATAACATAATTTTATTACATCAAACATAGCTCATTAGGCTATTACATTACATTGGAGCGGAATAACTATAAGCATTGGGTCCTTCATCTTCAAAGTGCCACAGGCAGATGTTGGTTGTAGACTTTGTAATCCTAATCAATCAATCTTCACTAAAACAATCAAACCTGCAACATAATAAGTTACAGCCACAAGGGTCAATACATTTGAATTGTATTGGCAAGTGATACTTTGGTAGTATAGTGGAGTCTATCATCTATATGCATTTGGCTAAGTGGAGTTGAGGCTTTGCATTGCTCAAAATAGATTTTTCCCTATCATTTGAAAATAAGTTTTGTTTGGCAAAAACAAATTCCAAGGCATCTATCAATCAAAGACTGAAGATCCACTCAGGGCATCTATCGATCAAAGACTGAAGATTTACTTGGCAAAAACAATTTCCCAATCTAAGATTTTGAGATCCTTGTACCAAGCCATCTCTCCATCAAAGATTGAAGAATTTCACACAACCCTTGTTCACCCACAAGTTTTAATTTAGAAATTGGAATGATGAGATTCTTGATTGCTCCCATGTCTTGATGCTCAAATTGTCCTTTACCAGGGACATGGCTAAGTACTTAGGTTTTTTTTTTACACTCTGCAGAGGTGGTGCACTTTCCCCACAAGCCTTGGTTTCCCAAGAATGATCCTTCAGTAGCCTTTCCTTAGTCAAATGGACGCGCTCCAACCTATCAATCACTACCACCCACTGTCCAAAGACTAAGTTCCAGCATCCTAAGATCATGGCAGAGCCCATAATGCCAAGTGGTTGCACTTGAAGCTTCTTCAACATTTGACATCTCAAATCTCTTTGTTTCCTGGGTGGCCATCCACAAGTGAGATACACAAGCCAGTCCATGGCCTTGTGAACCACTCAACATAAACCATTCCTTCCATTTCCACCCAGGTGTTTCATTAATCTTAGTTGTTTTATTAAACAAAACACAAGTCCTCAGACTTAGAATATTTTTCATAGTGTGAATATATATCCCACCCAAGTTTTCTATTAGCTAGGCTAAGCTTGGTAGTAATAGGATTCTTAACTTAGGAAAATCCTACTAAGGATTCATCTACTAGATTTCCTATAGCAAGGTCTATACTTAGCAAAATAAAAACCATGCAAGATTTTACTTTAGCAAAAACACTAATGCATAGTGAAAATAATGGGACATAAGATATGAAGCATCACTTGCCTTTTTGGTAGAGGGTATAAGTTCACTCCTTGTCCTTGCAACACTCACACTCTTCAAGTCACTACAATCAATCAAGCAAGGCACAAACTCAATCTACCAATCAAGCAAATCAACACATATAAAATAACAAAGTCAAAGAAATGCATGCAAGCATGCCAAGCTTTGCTTTGTTTGCAAAAGTGGTTCCTAGTGGGTAATAGACATTTGGGTACACCTAATGGTCATTTTGTAAAGTGGCAAAGTCATGCATAGGCATGCAAAGGTTGGTTCTAATGTAGGGATGGTCCTCACTAGGCTTCTAAACTTTGTAAGTTCCAAATTGGTCATTTACCAAAATGGCAAAGTCATTTGCAAAAGGGTTTCTATTAGATTCCTAAAACTTTGTAAGATCCAAATTGGTCATTTACCAAAGTGGCAAAGTTGTTAGCAAAGGTTTCACCTCAAAACCAATTTCAAAACAAGGCACCTATTTGGTCATTTTATGTGGTGAAGAAATATGTCTACTAGGGTTTTAGTCTATAGGGTTCACCAAATGAGTTGCTATTGCAAAACTTGGTGCTTTTGGTCAGTAGGTTTGGTCCAAACATTTTCTCAAGGTTTTCTTTATGAAAGCATTTTCATAAACAAAACAAATAGTTTTAGTTAGCTAGAAATGGACTAAACTAATTAATCCATTCTATTCTTTTCCAAAATCACTTTCCAAACTATGGGTTGGTTCCTAAGGTCAGCAAGGTCACAACAAACTAATTTGCAAAGGTTTTAACCTAAAAATCATTTTTAAATGATTTTTATAATGTTAGCAAGCATACAAAAGAATCTGCAAAGTTAAACAAGTTAACAGATACTATTTGCTAAACTAAGGGCAGGGTTGGCTAGGGCTTGTCTTGCTGATTCCAACGACATCAAATTTGTAAAATTTGGACGTGTGGATCAAAAGATACATGGGTTTGAAAATGGCAAATAAATCTGTTTTCAAATTTCTTTTAAACAGATCTAGTGCCACGCGTTGCGCTGTGATTGGCCGGTACCGGTTCGGCCGGATCGTGGCTGTGGAGCGTTGGATCTAAAGTGGATCGTGCGGCTTAGGTAGCGTACCTCTTCGGCGTTTAAGTGAACTAATCGTGTCCGAGGGATCTGGATCGAACGGCTGTGGCAGGCTCGACCTAAAGTGGGCGGCGCTGCGGTGGATAGCGGCGGCGGAGTCGTCGGTCGATGACGGTGGCGATGCTACAGGGGGTGAGGGAGAAGGAGGGGTTGCTCACCGGGCTCAGGGTCACAGTGGTGCTCGGGAGGTGTTGGTCGAGGCGCCTGAGTCAGGCGTAATTCTTCGTCGGAGTTGGGAACGGCGGCGGATGGCTCTGCTCGTAGTCGAAGACGGTGCTGTGGACCACGAGAAGACAAACGGCGGTCTGGGTTAGATGCAGGAGATCTTGTCGGAGCTATGGGCGTGAACGAGGAGTGAAGGGGTGGTCTGGTCTTACTGGTGGGACTCGTCGGAGCGGAGGCAGACACGGTGGCGTTTAGAGCTTGTCGGAGTCGTCGCTGGAGATCGCCCTAAGGCAAAGGAGAGGCAGGGTTAGGTGCGCACGAGGGTCGCGAACGAGGGAGCATCATTGAGAGGTGCTGGGGAGGTCTGTGCTCACCGGGGAATGTCGCCGTAGTTGGAACAGACGGCGGCGCTGCAGGTCGTCGTCGAAGGCGAGGTTTCAGGGCACCCGCGTCTGAACGGAGGGCACGGACAGAAGCACCAGTGAGTGTGGAGTATGTGTGCGTGGTCAATGAGGCAAGGGGAGGTTTGGTTTCGCCGGAATCATCACCGGAACATCGTCGGAGTAGCAGCGGCACAGAGAAAAATTGGGGCGGCCTGGGGGCGAGCTTGGAGAAGGAAGGCGTTTAAGTAGGCGTCGTCGCGGCGAGGGATTAACGCAGCGTTTACGCGAATTGATGCGAGCTTTCAACGGGCAGAAACGGCAGCGTCGTCTGGGGGAGAAGAAGTCGCGGGGAAGACGATGGCTAGAGAAGTGGGACCGACGCGTCAGTGGGAAAAAGAAAGGAGGGGGAGGTCCACCGGTCAGCTGCTGTGTGGGTTTCTTTCGCGGTACAG
Source organism: Avena insularis (assembly GCA_023614405.1). NCBI lineage: Eukaryota > Viridiplantae > Streptophyta > Magnoliopsida > Poales > Poaceae > Avena > Avena insularis. The sequence goes on along the minus strand of CM042685.1, from coordinate 93,449,837 downwards.
AAAAACGGTTAGAGGAAGAATAAGTGGAGGTGGGGTCTGTTGTCAGCGAGAGAGGGAGAGGGGGAAGTGGGTCCACGCTGTCATTGACTGTGTGGGTCAGAAGCTGGGTGAGAAAAGGTTTCTTTGGGCAGTGAAAGGCTGGGCTGGAGTTGGGCCTATTGGGCTGCTCCTGTTTTCCTATTTTTTTTTCTGTCTAACTCTTTTTCTTTTTCTAATTCTTTTTCTGTTTTCAAATTTCCAAACAATTATTCAAACAATTTCAAACAACACTCAATCAATTCAAACAGCAAACTTTTCATTTGAATTTGGTTCTGTTTGGCAACATAATCCAAATCTCAATATGAAATATTATTTTTATTTATTTTTAGGATCCATTTAATAATTAAATAAAATGGATCTTTAGTTATTAGGGTTTGATTTTATTAATAATATTTCCATTTGAATTCCAATTATTTTCAAAACCAAACCAGAAGGTTTAATTTGAAAATTAAAAAGATCACTTGGAAACTTATTTAAATAAATAAATAAGTTTTGGTGTTTTAATTAAAATGGGGAAGCCTTTACTTAAATAAAAATTGGATATTTAAATCCTTATTATTTTATTTAAATAATCCTTTACTCATTTTAATCAAAGCAAAACCTTTTAATAAAAGATTTCAAAGTAGTAATAAAATACTTGGTGTTCATTTAAAATGGGAAAAGCTTTTACTTAAATAAAATTGGATATTTAAATCCTTTATTTTTTTATTTAAATAAACCTTTACTCATTTTATCAAAACAAAATATTTTATTACAAAAGCTTGGCCAAAATTAATTTGGCTCACCTTTTCATTTGAAACCAAAGTTTTTTATTAAAAGATCTGAATTTGTATTTCCAAAACAATTTATTTCCTTTGATAAATGTTTATCTTTATAAATCCCTTTAGGATTACCTGATCACCAATTGGTATGGGCTTTTGGTAAGGGCTTTATTGGCTTTGGAAATTCAATTTCCTTCTCTTATTGTATCCACAAGATTTTGTCTAAGGTTCCAAACTAAGTGAAACCAATCTCCAAGGTCTTTCTTGATCCTTTGTGAAAATTTGTTGATCAACTTGGTATGGATCAAATCCATGGATTTGGAGATACTTTGGAAAATGATTTCCTTCCATTAGGGTTTAGGGTTTTGGATTTATTTTCCAGGTGTTCAAATTTCCAGATACATTCATTGAGGAATGCATTTCCCTTGATTTGGATTTTTGTTGAATTCAAACTTTAGCCAAAGTTTGTTCAAGATGGAATTTTAAGTTTCCTTTTAGAAACAAAAGTTTCTTTTCACCCTAATTTTCAACAAAAATTTATTTTGTTTATTTATTTTTCACATTACAAGATTTGGAAAATCTTGGGATGTGACATTGATACTCGTTCCTTGTATATCGCATTATCCGCATGTGGGACCATGCATCCCCTAAGCCAGAGCTTGATTCATTTCTTATTTCTTGGGGACACAAACTAGTTTTTGGAGTTATTACTATCCTATACTAATGGCATACTATTGCTTTATTTATTACTATTTCTTGTGGAGAGCATTTACTACTGTACTATTTAGGAATGTGGAATGTTTACGCAGTATCGACAAGACATTCACAATTTTGGGTTCCCAGTTGTTTGCATCCATTGGCACAAACCATGCGTCCGTCTTAGAGCTAGCCAACTTTTTTGCGGTTGGCCCCCTAAAATATTTTATGAATCTTTTGATTGCTTTATTGTGATGCCTCATTTGGTTTTTTTATTTGTTTTTTTAAAGGTTGATCGTGCGTGTGTTGCTACTTGTGCATCCCTGGAGGGTAAATCTTTCTGAAAGCCATGTCCGCGATTATGGATGACTTGGACCATAATATCTCGATCATAGACAACTATAACTAAAGTAGTGCTATAAATCTTACTATGACATGTCTAGTAATCATATTCACTACAACGGAATTAGTAAATAAAAGTTCCTGTTGGGGATATACTTTCCGGGTATACCAATAGGACTCGCTGACCAGGGTGGCCCACCAATGGGTTAGAGCTTTGCTTCACTGGTGGCCCAGTCAGAGAAAGAGGAGGAGCCAGTTCCGGCTACGACAAGGCCCAGAAGAGTTACCGACTTAGGCATGTAGTATTACTTGTAGTCCAAGCTGTACATAGTTACAGACTCTGTAACATAGCCGGATAGGACTCTCCGTGTAACCCTAGGCCCCGGTGACTATATAAACCGTCCCTATCGGAGCCTTTAGGGCACCAGATCATAGATCAAGCACAACCAACTCGAACGTGCGAACCTCTCTTGTAATCCATTGTAACATCCGGCTTACATCGATATATTACTGGGTTGCTAGCAGGAGTAGGATCCGATCACCATAGTCGGATCTGAACCTGGGTAAACTTGTGCTCACTGCTCCTAGAACATCCGACGTCTCACACCCCATATTTCCAATGCCAGTAAGACCCCCTATGGCGTACTTGTCGACAATCCGATGACATTTGGTGCCCACCGTGGGGAAGGTGACCTTTGGAGCATTGTCCCAGGCAGAATCTGCGCGTGCGGGAATCGGCGAAACAATTGCCATGGGTCGCGTGGTGTACGCCAGTGATGTCCCTCTTATCGTCCTCGATGAGACTTGGATTCCGACTTCAAAACCCGTGATGACCTACACAATCATGTCAATCGGCGAGATCGATATTTATCTCGGTTTCGCTGAACCCGCCCAACCCACCCTAGAGGTGATGACCATGGCGGAAGAAAAATCTGGATCTACTTTGTCCGCAGAGGCGGAAGAATTCAGTGTCTCGGAGAAAATCAAACCCACCCAACCCACTCCTGTAGTGGAAGAAGAGGTGGAAGAAGAAGTTGGATCCGATCTCTCAAGCGAGATCAGATACACAAACGAGGAATACATCCTCTACGGATACAGCTTTGCTGATATCGAAGCAGAAACAAAGTTATACAACTACCTCAAGAATATGAACAAGAAGAAGCACTCTTTTGTGTACCACGTAAGCATTGTATCCGACTTTGTCGATGCTAGAGCTGGTAGCGAATCGGTCCTAGACGCAATCGAAGAAAACACCGACTTACATGGATCCCTAGCGGAATCAATGACGTCGCAGAAAATTCGAGACTTCGACAAGGAAATAGAGGAGTACGAGCAACCGCACGTCTCCAGAAAAACTCCAGGTGGGCCGGAAACTCCTCCTAGTCCATATGATAGCATGGATGAAAGCTACACCTCGGAGGATGACATGGACACCGGAGAATCCTCCGAGGTCTACAAGCCTACCATGACGGAAAGTACAGACGGAAGTTTATCCCGCGGTATCGGATCAAAAGGCGTCTTTGCCACCGGTACGCACGTTAAGGCTACTAGGCGGTCAAATAAGAAGAAGAAGAACAATAATCCGACTCCGGCAGATCCAGACGTCGAGGAAACCAACGAAGAAAAAGTTGATGAAGAGATCGAGATGGATAATCAGGGCGGAGATCCGATTAATCCCACCCCAATCGATCCTCCTGTCGATGGACCCGTTGTCACCAAGGGTGCACGCGAAACATTTGCAGATTCTCTCAAAATTCTAATCCCAACGGCTTCGGACCTCACGCCAGAGGCGCTGGAGAAAAGGGCTGAGGACCTAGAAAAGCACCGCCTGTTTTTACTTGAAGAGGCCACACGCCTCATCGAGATGAGACAACAGTTAGACGGTGATCCTGCTAGATATTAGTCAGATTTCAAGCGACATCCAAACAAAACAAGGGGAGATCCATTTATTGCAAACAAGAATCCATATATCCACAAAGATCTATTTGACGGAAAAGATGGAGAGAAGATCCGAGTCTATAGCACGCTGGTGGAAAACTCTGCTGCAGCTCCAGCCAATCCTCGCCAACAATCCATCTCCACAGTAGGTCATGCAATGCGTTGCATTGCTGGACAAAGGATTAAAGCATCAGAAGACAACCGCGTCATTCAGTGGCAAGCTATTCTCAAAATCCGAGTTTTGCCACACTGGCGCTGACCAAAGCGCTAACATAAGGCTCCGCAGGGATACGGTTCAGCGCTATCATCCCCGTGGAGAATAAGAAAATTCCAAGACTGGCTCCAATAGCCACTCTCGCCGGACGGCACGTGACTGGGCAAGAGTTATTTCGGTTGCGGCCGAAGTTGCCATCAGGGCAATGGTTCCTCATCAGGACCATCATCGGCAAAATAATCTCTATAGAGAAGACTCGGAAATACGCCTCCAGCGGGAGGAGCAAGATCGTCTAAGGATGCCACCACCGAGCCGTCCGGCTGGCAACGCCGAATGAAGAGATGATCCGGATAGTCCTGAATCTAGTAGGGATGGTTCCCAAAGAAGCAGGCATCAGAGTCAGCATAATGAGGCTCCACCGCCACCACCAAGAAACCCAGCCGGAAATAATCCACCAGGGCCACCATTGCCGCCTACCAGCGACCATGAAGGATCACGTCGTAGCCATGGAAGCCACAGGGGCGGAGGCGTCAATGATGAGAGAAGAAGCAGAAATCTGACTCCACCGCGTAGAAGCCGCGAGCCTCCGAGGCGCATATCTCTCTCGCCAAACGACGCTCGCCATCGCATCGAATCAAACATAGAAGCGCGGCGGTACGAGGAAGAAGATGTGTACATGGGACCCAAGTGCTTTGGTCCACGTATACGTCAGACAAAATTTCCGGTTGACTTTGGCATCGCCAAGCACATCCAGCCCTATGACGGCGTAGCTCGGCTAGATACTTGGCTCCAGGATTTTTTCCAAGATTGCTGCATCGCCAAAGGAGGAAACAACCTGGTTGCAGTCCGATATCTCCCACTGATGTTGAGGAAGACGGCTCGATCATGTCTCAATGAACTACTAGAGAATTCAATTCATAACTGGTATGATATGCAAAGTGCATCCTTTTCAAACTTCGAGGGAACATACAGGAGGTCCTGCACAGTCGGAGACTTGCAGCATTGCACCCAAAGACCTAGAGAAACTTGACGGGATTACCTCAGACGATGGATCGATACGAAGAACTCCTACGAAGGAGTAAATGAGCAAACTGCGATAGAAGCTTTTATTGCAGGACTTCTAGTCGTACTTTTACGTCACATGCTGAAGTGTGACCATGTCACTGATTTGGGAGAAATGATAGAGACGGCAAGCAAGTATGCTGACGCCGATGATGATTCAGAAGGGCTGCTAAATATTATGTCCGATCCCAATGCGGCCAAACAGCCAAACCAAACTCAGAAGCGCAAGAACACCTCGGACGAAAAGCCGGCTCCGGACAACACAGCTATCAACGCAACATTCGGATCTAGAGGACGAGGAGGGCGCGGAGGCGGCCGTGGTAGAGGCCGAGGAACTTTCCAAATCCAGGGCAGAGGAGACCAACAACCCAGAAGAACCTATACCTGGGCTGACATTGCCAATAATCCCTGTGTCCACCACTTGGATAGTAACATAAGATCTACCCATACAAATGCCGAGTGTCATTTCAATGACGACATCAAGAAAGATGAATATGCTGGCTACAGAGCCAAGCGACAAAAACGAAAGAAAAATTCTGACAAAGGAAAGGAGCCCAAGTAAGATTCCGACAAGGAAGAGGCAGAAGCTGCATTAGATCCCAAGACGGATGGAAAGAAAAGTTCTCTGACTAAGAAAGACGCAGACATCTGCTTCCTTGGATTCCAACCAACTAAGGACAAAAAGGCGGTTATTCGTGAGCTCAATGCCACGGTTCCAGCTGTCCCCCAATTCCTGGATTTGTCAGAGGTGACTATTACCTTTGATCGTTCAGATCACCCGAGGAAAACACATCATCGGGGAAAGTACCCCCTAGTCGTCAATCCTCTTATTGATGGCTATGAGTTCTCAAAAACACTCATGGACGGTGGGAGCAGTATCAACATCCTCTACATCGAGACACTCCACCGCCTGAAGCTACATGAGATCCAGTTGAGTTACAGCAGCGTAACTTTCCATGGCATTGTACCAGGAAGACATGCAAATTCTTTAGGTGAGATTAATCTGGACGTGACATTCGGAACCCGATATAATTACCGGACCGAGCCACTCTCCTTCGAGGTGGTACCGTTCAAAAGTGTTTACCACGCTATCTTCGGACATCCAGCGTACTGGGTGTTCATGGCCCGTCCTTTATACAAAATCTTGAAGAAAACCGACAAATTTGTCTAGACCTCAGAAGCCGAAATTGCCCTGCAAAGTTTGAAAGATCTGCTTTCAAATCCACCAGTTCTCACAGCGCCAGAACCTCAAGAACCTATATTACTCTACATTGCAGCGACCAACAAGGTCATAAGCGTGGTAACAGTAGTTCAGCGCGAGGAGGAAGGCCACAAGCATAAGGTGCAGCGGCCAACTTATTATCTAAGCGAGGTCCTGACAGAATCAAAGCAACGGTATCCACATCATCAAAACCTAGCCTATGGAGTGTTCTTTGCATCCAGAAAGTTACATCACTATTTTCAAGAGCACAAGATCACAGTAGTGAGCATGGCTCCTCTTCGATATATAATCAACAATAATGATGCCACATGACGTGTCGAAAAGTGGGGAATAGAGCTTGCAGCTTTCGACGTTTAGTACAAACCACGTACATCAATCAAGTCCCAAATTTTCGATGACTTTGTCGTTGATTGGACAGAAACGACAGAAAAGTCAGGCCCTCCAGACTCAAAATTCTGGAGCCTTCACTTTGATGGATCAGAAGCACGAGGAGTCTCAGGGGATGGTGTGGTGCTCAAATCATCCCAAGGAGATAAGCTGTTCTATGTGTTGCAAATAACACTTCATGGCAACCAACAATATTGCCGAGTACGAAGCACTTCTACATGGAATACGCATGGCCAAAAACATTGGCATATCAAGACTCATGTGTTACGGAGACTCGGATTTAGTTTGTGAGCAAGTATCCGATATCTGCAACACAAACAAGCACATGCCCTATCAAGGATGGGATCTGCGTGGAAACAAGTTCCAAATGGAGCTTTTCTAGAGAATTTAAGGGCCCCCTCCATAGTCAGAGTTGATGAGGACTATCCGACGAAATCCGACTCACCTTTAATAACAGTTCTGGCTGTAATTCCCAGCTGGAAAAACCCTATCTGGATTTCCTGATAGACGGAAAATTACCCGAAGACGAAGTCTTGAGCTAGCAGATTGTCCGACGAGCAAAATCATACACTATAATAAATGGTGAGCTCTATAAGCGGAGTGTTTCTGGCGTGTTTCAGAGATGTATTTCTTCGGAAGAAGGAGTGGAAGTCTTAAGAGAAATACACGAAGGCGAGTGTGGTCACCATGCTGCAGCCAGTTCTTTACTGGAAAAAGCTTTTTGACACGGATTCTTTTGGCTTACAGCTAAGGCAGATGCCGATAAACTGGTTAAAACGTGCAAGGGCTGCCAAAAGTACGCTCATCAGGCACACATTCCGACTGAATAGCTGCAAACAATCCCTATTACATGGCCGTTCACGGTCGGGGGGCTTGATATGGTAGGGCCGTTTCAGAAAGGGAAAATGTGGATTTACTCACCTACTAGTTATGGTGGATAAATTTACAAAATGGATTGAGTCTAAACCCGTAACAAGTTGCGATGGAGCCACAGCTAGAAGATTCGATGAGGACGTAATCATCAGATTCGGATATCCGCACAGTATAATTACCAACAACGGGAGCAACTTTTCCATGGTGGAACTTGCCGAATTCTGCGAAGAGCAAGGGATCCGACTTGATATTGCATCAGTCGCACATCCACAAGTCAATGGACAAGTCAAAAGAACTAATGGCTTTATTCTACAAGGAAGCCGACCTCGCCTTGAGGCATCACTACGTTGGGCTACGGGGGCTTGGGCGGAAGAATTGCCGTTTGTGATATGGAGCTTGCGTACAACTCCTAACAGTTCAACCGGCTATACTCCTTTCTTCTCGGTCTACGGTGCAGAAGCAGTTCTTCCGAGTGATCTGATCCATCAGGCTTCGCGAGTCAAAGAGTATATCAAAGAAGATGCAAAAGTCTCTCGGCAAGATGATCTCGATATAATCGAAGAAGTACGCATCGTTGCTGAACAGAGATCTACAGCCTATCAGCAGATGTTACGCAAGTATCATAGTCAGAGAGTGCAAAACCGTTCTTTCAGAAAAGGCGATTTAGTTCTCCGACTTGTGCAAAAGAGAAATCACAAACTTTCCCCAATTTGGGAAGGACCTTTTATGGTTAGCAGAGTTCTATATAATGGGTCATATTATTTAACCGACATGAGACCAGTCAAGGAAAGACCTGATACTCGGAAAAGGAAGAGAGCTGGTGGCAGCATCGACCCGGAAGAAATAGACCGTCCATGGAATATTGCACAGTTAAGTCCCTTCTATTCTTAGTTATATTTCCTTGTAATCATATATGTACATGTTCAAAGTGAAATGAAGTATTGGTTTCCTCATATTGTTATCTTTTAGACATTTTTTCCATCTTATTTCCAAAAGAGCATGTAATTTTTTCAAAAATCCCAGAAGACTTGAAAGTACTCTATGCTCATGTTTGTTCTGGTTACGATTTTTGAACAATCTAAAAAATGATACCTTAGGGTACAAAGTTTAAGTTATTATCTATACTTTGATTATTTTTCTGATTGCTTAGACGCGGGCATTTTCCGAGTAATGAGTTGTTGGTACCGGAAGCCTACTTTGTTTCCGAGTTTAAGCTGGTTTAGCAATTGCGCTCCGTTGCTCGGCAAAGTTTCCGTGCTAAAGGTTGGCCGACCCATGAAAGGGATGAGGCAGAGAGCAAGATAAACCGATAAGTATAGACATAAAAAAAGAGTGCTTCAGAAACTTTCAAGCAAAAAGCATCAAGATATATAAACAAAAGTGCTAAGATAGTAGAAGCATTAGTTTTTACGGACCAGCACAAAATAAATATTATAGCCATCATTACATTGTCATAAGTTTCAGATAATGCATAGAAGTTGTTTATGCTGCAGATGGTGGTGATGAAGTAGGTGGAACACTGGAATCAACATCAGTGTCGCCCTCGATCTCAGACTCGGAAGTATTGCTGATTTCTGGCTCTTGATGCGAAGGAGGCGCAACGATGGATTAGAAGAATGGCGTTGTGCAGTTGGTCATCTCCGCCACCCGACAAGCGTAACCTGCACAAGATTCTTGGATGGCCTTGATATCTTGCGGGTTACCCTGATCATCCTCCTCGGCAATGCCCTTGGTGACGTGCCAGATTTCCATATCGTTATGGTGGCTCATCACTATGGTCAGAGCTATTTGTGCAGTAGTCCGAGCGTAGGAGATCTTCTAGTCCTCAATCAACTTTGGAATCTCCTTCACTTTGTCCCTCACCTCGTTCACTGACATTTTGTGCAACTAGGAAAGCTTGACGACTTTGCCAACCTCTTCTAGAGTTTGGCAGAAGTCGAACAAAACATCTCCGACAAGCTTAATGCGCTCGATGCGAGGTTCAGAGGTGGAAGAGTCGGAAAGATTTAGGATGGCTGGGAATGAACCAAAAAGTCAAATTCCGGCTGAAACGAAAGTCGAAGAATGAACAACACAAAGTAAAAAGATTCGGAAATCTTACCAAGCACAAAGTAATTCCATTCAGCATGATCCTTGCGGATGCTGTCTAGTTCACTTGTTGAGTCCTGGGCAAGATCCTTCTGGATATCAAACTCCTTATTTAGATCAGCAAGTTCGTTATCTCGGAGGGCTAGGAGCTTCTCGAGTCTCATGGTCTATTGGTTTCTTGATTCCAAGACTGCAACTACGGATTTCTCTGACTCCATAGTTAAGGTCTCAAGCTTTTCCCGAAGTTCAGTATTTTCTGCCTCCAAGACCTTGAAGCTTTCGTCCTACTCCACCATCTTGCTGGATTGGCACAACAATTCTGCAAAGACAAAAAATATCAGTCGGAAAAGAAAATTCAACTATGACAAAAAATTTAACTGACAAAGAGGAAGCCGGAAAAGTTCACCTTCTGCTTCATCTTTTTCAACTTTTAACTTTGAATTTTCAAAACGCAAAGCTTTGATTTCTTTGCGCTTGTTGGAAATATTTTTGAGCAATTCCTGGTTGGAAGATGCAATTTTCTGTAAGTTCAGTGACAGAATACCGTCAGACGGCTACTAAGACTCGGGCTGCAAATTTAACTAAGTAAAATTATAGCACGGGCCTTGGGGGATACACTATATCGTTCTTTTGCAACCTAAAAGCATCAATCCGGATCCAGAAATGTTTATCCGACTTTATGCTTGGGGGCTAGTTGATATGATAATTAATGCAAATAAGAATCGGAAACTTACAATGTGTTCCAGGTGCAACTTTTCAAATCCGAGCTTGGTGCTGTGAAACACCTTCTCGGTAAGGGTGAGGGACAGAACATCCGTCGCTGGAAGTTCCCCATATGTGATTTTAGCATCCCAGACCAGAATTTGGTCCAGGAGGCTGACCAGTTTGATGTCTTCCTCCTCTTGGCTCGCTGCTTATGGGGTCAATATTTGCTTCTCGGGACTGGACTGAGCAAGTTTGAGGATCTCTTCGTTCTCCTTCCTATTGAGGCCAGGAACAGCAGAGTCAACCACCTTATCCATAGTACATGTGGTCATAACCATGGGATCGTTACCCTTTACGGGTTCACCCTTGTCAGTTGCCTGGTCATCAACAGTGACCATGGCTTTCGATATCTTGCCAGCATCAGGGGATGCAGAAGCTCCCTGTGCTGACGGAGCAGTGGATGGGGTCAACGGCGGCACAACTGGAGAAATGACAAGCTTCTGCCGACGCAGTTGCTTGTCTGGCTTGCTATCCGACTTTATCTTGATCTTCAATGATGATTTAACTCTGAAACACGAAAATCCTAAATATGAGGTGTGCTCTGGAAAGATAAGAAAGGTACAGAAGTACTGAAAAAGAAAGGTGAGGTGCTTACTTTTTAACTAATGGCAGCACTTGGCTACTAGTAGCGACAACTTCCTTCGCCTTACGCTTCTTGGAGGCGGAGGCGGCAACTTCTTACACCTCATCACCCTCCGTCGCCTCCGGTTCGTCTGAAGCATAGCCCTCTGGTGGAGCTAGCTTGGACTCAGAAAGTTTCTCGAGCTGATAGAGTTGAAAAAAGTATCGATGAAAATAAAGTCGGAGAAAGAACCAAGGAAAACGACGAAACTCGAAAGAAGAGTCGAAATACTTACCGGAGTCAGAGGACGGCTGGATGTATACATCTTCATGGAAACTTCCGGAACATTTTGTTCCACTCTTTCCTTGACCAAATATTGCACGAGGGTCCTGTAGTCCTTCGGCAAAAGCTGGTTCGGGATGACCTTCATGTTGTCCTTCTTATCGCCGGTGATTTGGTGCATGAGGCGGTCTTCATGGTGCGGGAGAGGCTGAATCCGGCGCTCCAGGCAGCAGTGGATCAAGTTGGATCCACGAAGCCCCTCATTCTTCATCAGAAATTCAATCCGCCTCTTGGCAAGGATCAAAATATCCGACAGCTCCGGCGCATCCGTGTCCCATGAATCTTGGTGGGGAGCGGCGCCATTGGCGAATGCCGGAAGACCTTCCTCCTTACCTGGAGCCATAATATCCTTATGGTAAAAGAAATTTCTGTCCCAGCGTTTGACGGACTCACTAGCGTTAATTATAGGATAGATCCTATTCCTCCTAAGGACTAAGCTAAGAGTGCCGGTGACATAAGGCACACCGGCACTGATGGAACTCTTTCGAGTACCATAATAGTACCGGAAAAGTGTGAGACTTGGCCTAATGCCAAGAAACCCCTCGCACAGAGCTGCATGAGCACTAAACTCAAGCAGAGAGTTGGGAGGAAGATTGTGGATTTGCACACTGTAATGGTTGAGGACCTCGACGAAGAAGTCCGACGGTGGCAGACTGAGGCTGTTTTCGACGTGAGTGCTAAACAGCACCCTCTCGCCGTCTTTTGGCGCGGGGATGGCGTGTCCAGCAGCGCTCCGCCATGCGCTGGCAGCGATGAACCCCTCATCCTCCATAACTTGGAGCTCCGCAGTGTCCATGGCGCTGGGGATCCACAGACCCCGCATCTTCTTCTCTTCCACCGCCGCCGAGCCCGCCGCCGCCGCCGTTCCCGAGGATGAGGCAGACACCATAGTTCTTGGAGGAAGATGGGCTGGTGGGGGAAGGAGAAATTTTTTCTTGACGGTCTGCAGATTGGAACAGGTGCGGAGAGCTCGAGGAGTACGAGGAAGCAATGAATGAATCGACGGAGAAGTGAATGTGAGAATAAGGGTTTTCTCTCCACTTATTTGCCTCTGCGTCAAGATTCGTGCGGTGAGACGCTCGATTATCGCCACGCATATAGGAAAGGGGGAGTTAGCTTCCTCGTGACTCTTCCCCCCCCCCACCTCGATTTTCATGCAGGCATTGAAATGGCGTTCTGTGCCGTAAAGAACGGACCCAGCAACGGTCGTGCTGATAGAAATCCTGTCAATGATGGGACCTGACCTGTAAAGTTGTCAGTTAGCATGCCGCCGTAAAATCTGGCTTATGTTTCAAATCAATCAATGGAAAGATCAAGGTCAGAACAAAATATATCCGACTCAACTGACTCGGAATCCTACATCAATGAAAGAGGATTTTTGGTAACCCTTCAAGATTCTCAAGGCAGAAAAACAATCAAGCTAGATGATTTATCCGACTTCAGATCTTGGAGACTTACGGGGGCTACTGCGGGGGATATACTTTCCGGGTATACCCACAGGACTCGCTGACCAGGGTGGCTCACCAACGGGTTAGAGCTTTGCTTCACTGGCGGCCCAGTCAGAGAAAGAGGAGGAACCAGTTTCGACTACGACAATGCCCAGAAGACTTACCGACTTAGGACTGTAGGATTACTTGTAGTCTAAGATATACATAGTTACCGACTCTGTAACGTAGCCGGATAGGACTCTCCCTGTAACCCTAGGCCCCGGTGACTATATAAACCGACCTATGGGAGCCTTTAGGGCACCAGAACATAGATCAACCACAACCAACTCGCACAGGTCAACCTCTCTTGTAATCCATTGTAACATCCGGCTTACGCCGATATATTACGGGGTTGGTAGCAGGAGTAGGATCCAATCACCGTAGTCGGATCTGAACCTGGGTAAACTTTTTCTCACCGCTCCTAGAACATCCGACGTCTGACACCCCATCTTTCCAACGCCACTAGGAACCCCTATGGCGTACTTGTCGACAATCCGACGACAGTGCCAAAAACTGCTGTATTTGAGATGTCTCATGCTATTTGTATCTGACTAGTAAGTATTGCAACTACAATAGAATGGTTAACTAAAACTTCCCACTGCAACTATAATGGAATGAATAAAACTGCCAACGGTGTGAGTTCCTCAGTTTGACTTCCTCACTTAGTCTCGGGGTGGAAATACCAGGATGGGTATGTTTGGTGTTAGTATCAGGTTGGATCCGAATAGGAAATTCTTATATTTGTCTAATAGTTTCCAGTTTTATTGAGTATTTATAGGTTGTATAGTGCATGCTTCGTTGCCACGTCAGTCCACCATACCTATGTAGGAGAGAGACGTCGAATTCTTCTCGCCGTGTACTCCCCTTATTACTGACCGCTCTTTTTCCTTTGCCCTTTGTCGGTGCCCCTTTTGTTTCTAGCAGGTTTGAGATCGACATCGTTACCAGGGTTCTCCTTCCGACTTGGCCTAGGAAGGGTTATGGACGCCATTGGTTATCCTCTAGGTCTCTTAGCTCAATTTGCATATTATCCACACTCGGATGTGTATCGTTTTCAAGGTGATTTGGATCTTTGTACCATATATCTATATTCTTGACTCTTTGAATCACTGTTGTATATATCTGTTTTGTGGGTTCCATCAAGGACTATTGTGTAATGATATTACCTCATTATCCATCCGCAAGCAAGTGCCTGGTGGGCATGTTTGAATCGTTTCTATGAGGATTTGGCGGAAATCTCTAAAAATTGCACATGGACGATTCGAGGGTGTTATAGAGTAGTATCAAAGCTCAGAAGTTGTGATACCCCACTAGTCTAGCCTGTAGGATAACCTAGCTAACAGACGTTGTGGAGTATCAAAACTATTCTGGAAAATCGGTTGGATAGATCTAGTTAGGTATGCTTTTACTCCTTATCCCTCTGCTATTCTCCTCTTAACTTTGCATGCTTTGAATCTGTTCTCTTATCTTCTCTTCGAGTCCATGATTTAGAGTGGTTGGGTTTCTGTCGTACCTTCAGGTTTTCGCTTTCATCCTCTGGTAATGGTGCTTCTACATCCAGTCTTCATGCTATCTGATGAGTCTCTCATATGTTGAACTTTTTAGTGGACCGAAAATTCACTAAAACAATTCTTTGTATCTTTCGCTATTTTCCAACATGTTGACATCATCTGTACCAGATCTGATGAAGAGCTTGCATCACTCCTTTGTTTCCGAAAATTTCTTGTCAAGATCTTTAGTCAGAATTCTGAGAGTTGGTTGCATAATTCTCCTATTCATGTCCAGAGTAATGCTTTGGGTGCGCGATGGACTGATCACCATCCGAATACTCTTATCATTCTCGCTTGTACCGCTTCCTTCGTCTATGTTTTGCCGTTGTGTTCTCCTGAGGAACGTAAGCAACAACCCTTGTTGGTGGTGTCGCTGATTTCAAGACAGAGAAGAATTCTTGTTAGTAGTGTCACGAGGATCTACACGAAGTAAGATGGTTCAAACCGTCGGCCTTCTTCCCTGCACCATGAGGCGGATCTCAAGGGTGAGATCCATTGTTAGTGGTGCCAAATTGTGGCACCCCGAGAAACCCACTACCAGTAAATCGCTCGTTGTGTACTATTTTGTGCATCATCCTAACATTATCATCATGCATGTTTGATCATAAAACTATTTTTGTGACAATACTATTTTTCTTTTCCAAACAGTACTCTCCTTTTATTTTAAATTAAAACCCAGGTCTTCCATAATATTTTGTTTGACTAAAAATTATTTATAGAAGTTATTTAAAACAAAACAAAAACTAAATAAATAAAAAAAATATTTTGAAAACTAGGGGAGGTAGACAACCTATAAGGCCCAATGGCCCAACCGGAGTCCAGCTAAAAACCTAGCTAACCTTAAGACCTAAACCAACCTTGGCCACACACAAACCCTGACCCACCTTCCCCTACTCCCTCACAACCACCGCCACTCACCACCCACGTGGTCAAACCCATAGCAACCCACCCACCTCACATGCGACGCACACTCTAAATGCCAACCCCGACCTGCCCGCCCTGCCCCCCTCCCCTCCTGCACGCGCTAGCTCTATATGCCATGACGCGGGTGCACGGAAGCTTAGATCCCACCCCACCTGGACGCGTTCCACCGTATGCATACGTGACGTGCACGCACCTAAAACGCAACCCCCATAGCACCGCGCCCGCTAACGTCACACTCTCCCTAGCCATCCTGCCTGCATTCCACCCACCTCTTCTCTTCCCAACGCCTCCTTCCCTGCCTCCTTTTCCTCCCAGCCTGCAGCTCCATCGCCCCTTGTAGGCGTAGCTCCCGGTAGTGCCCCCTTCGGCCTTCTTCCGCCGCATGAAAACCCACGTCCCTGCCCTCCGACCTCGCTCACCATCGTCGGCCTCATCAGCGATGCGCGCTCGACCTCACCGCGTTCGTGGGCCGCCACAGTTGCATGTGTGCCCGACTCCTCCCAATCTTCTCCCAGCCGCCAGCGGGCCCCTACGGCCGTCCTTCCTCGTCTCGAACTGCAAGCACCGGCATGACCGACCTCAACCCCGACCCTCTCCGATCACCATGCCACCCTGCAAAGTCCCACCCTATCTGGAGATCTTTTTCCCATTGACCACAGCACCACCAGCCGCCCTGCCAGGGCCGCGTTTGCTGCTACCTTCTCCTCCCCTACAATCATCTCGCCGCTGTTATGGTCCCGCTACCATCCTTCACCATAGAGACCCGAGCTCGCCGCCTCTTCCGTCAGCCGCACGCCCCACAAGACCTCATTGAAGAACACCGAGATCTGCTTCATGGACACTAAGCACAAGATCTGCTTCGTGGATCCAAAGATCTGAAGACAAAGCCCCGATTCTATGGATACGAAGTCCTAAACCTAGCTCAGTGACCCATCCCGTCGAGAACGAACCTCGTCGAACCCCGACCGAAGATCTTCTATCCGAGAAGTGCGGCCCCTACCTATCCAGTACCTATTTTTGTAAATGAAATATACTTGTTTCATATCAATAGTACACGCTTGCACAAATATCATGTGGTTCAGGGGCTTTTAGTAGATTCACCTCATAACTTAAAATGGAGACCCTGTGTGGGATTTTCTAGTCTTATATTAGCCTCATTCAAATTTGTGTAGTGAACCGATGCCATGTTTCGACTTGTTAAGAAAACATTTAAATTGCGGGGTATCTAAACAACTTGAACCATCTAATTAATTGTCGGGACCAGGTTCTGCTTAATATTACCTAATTGCATTGCACCTTTGACATGTCATACATCATATATGCATCATTCCTGATCTCTTGCCGTAGTATTAAATAGTGCATATGATGTTTCTTCTAGTGTTTTTCTCCTTCACGGACTAGGCCGATGGGTTAATGCGAGTGCCGACCCGATCTTCGGATAAACCTTCGGTTGTGTTTCCCGGGTGAGCATTCTCCCCCTTTTACCTATTTTGTATTTGTAGTATTTACCTTCTCCTATTGATATATTGCTATATTTGGTGTGATTATTTAGTTTTTGTAACTGTCATATTCCATATAGCCTCTATAATTTCCTTGGACACCTCCTATTGCATGTTACTTGGTAGCTAGATGGCCTTGAGAGTCATAGTTGCTTGCTCTAGTGCTATCTCGTGTCGTCAAGTGCCACAGTTGTTGGAATGTTGTCACATGCTTAATGGTGGATATGATCATGGCTTCAATTAGAACTTGATATGAAAAACTCGGGACTGATAAAACTAATGTAGAGAACCGTTGGCCAATAGATGTTATTTGGTTTTTAACTGCTCATTGGTGTCTTGTAGGCCCCGAGTACTTGATACATGTTCCTTGACTATCGCACTATTCGCATGTGGGACCATGAATGCCCTTAGACAGAGCTTGATTCATTTATCATTTCTTGGGGCCAAAAACTAGTTTGGGGCTTTATTACTATCCGAAACTTATACCATGCTACTTCATTATTTATTATTTTGCTCGTGAAGAGCATTTACTACTGTACAGTTAAGGAATGTGGAATGTTTACGTGGTATCATCAATCCCTATCACACTTTTGGGTTCCTAGTCGTTTACAACCATTGGCAAAAACCCTGGGTCCGTATCGGTGCTGGCCAACTTCATTGTGGGTAGCTTAGTGGGGTGGTCCCCTGAAATATTTTATGAATCCTTTGATTGCTTTGTCTTGATTTCTCGTTGGGTTTTTTATTTGGTTTTTTTATGTTGATCGAGCGTGTGTTGCTATTTGTGCACCCCTGCAGGGTAAATCTTTCTGAAAGCCGTGTATGCGGTTATGGACGACTTGGAGCATAATATCTTAATCATAGACAACTATAACTAAAGTATTTCTATGAATTTGACTTTGACATGTCTACTAATCAGATTCACTACAACAGAATGAGTAAATAAAAGTGCCAACAACTGCTGGATTTGGGATGTCTCATGCTATTTATATATGACTAGTTAGTATTGCAACTACAATAGAATGGTTAACTAAAACTGCCTAGTTCTTATGATATCAGCATGACTCATGCTATCTATATCTGACTAGTAATTGCTGCAACTATAATGCAATGAATAAAACTGCCAACGGTGTGAGTTCCTTGGTTTGATTTCCTCAGTTTGTCTCGAGGGGAAATACCAGGATGGGTATGTTTGGCGGTAGTATCAGGTTGGATCCGAATAGGCCTTTCTTATCTCTCTCTGATGGTCGACAATTGTATCTGAGTCTCTACATGTTGTACAGTGCATCCTTTGGTGCCACGTAAGTCCACCATACCTATTTAGGAGAGAGCCTCTGAATTCTAAATCTCGCCGTGTACTGGCCTTAGTACTGACCGCTCTCTTTTTTTCCATTTCCCTCTATTCGCGCTCCTTTTATTTTTAGCAGGATGGAGATCGATGTCATTAGCAGGGTTACCATTCCGTCTTGGCCTGGGCAGGGTTATGGACTCCATTTGTTATTCTTTAGGTCTCTTAACTCAATTGAATCTTATCCATACTCTTATGTGTATCGTTTTCAAGGTGATTTGGATCTTTATACCATATATCTATATTCTTGACTCTTTGAGTCATTGTTGTAAATATATGTTCCATGGATTCCATCCAGGACTATCGTGTAATGATATTACTTCATTCTCCATCCACACTAAAGTGCCTCATGGGCATCTTTGAATCATTTCTATGCTGGTTTGGCAGGAATGCTAAAACTTGCATAGGGCTGATTCTAGGGTGTTACAAGGTCTTTCCATTAAACACTTTCTTTCCATTGTTTTAATGCAACTCAATTTAATGAACACTTCATTTAATGAGTACTTCATTTAATGAACACTTAATTTAATGAACACATTAAAATGTTGACCCCTTCTTTGTTTCGATACCCTAAAACTATTTCGGCAGATTTGACAGAACAATTTTCTACGACAAAAGAATTTTCTGCAATGTCCATTGACTTCCCTTGTGTTCCTTATCTACTCAAATGCGTCGACTAACCTTAAGTGTTTCTTCCTACTGGTTCGTGAACTATGTAGACATGATGAAGACTTTCTCCGAACAATAATCATTAGCGGGACTTAGAGATGCATAATGACTCCCACTAGTTCCATGAAGATCTGACGATCACCCGAACCTCTTTAATCTCGTTCCCTGCAAGTACTCAAATTCCTTTTGTCTCACGATATGTTACTTGTCTGAGATCCGATCATTTGTTATCATCTGTACCTTTTTAATCGCCCGAACCTCTTTAATCTCCCTATAAGTACTCTTTTTCTTGTTCCCGTGATATGACATTCTAGTGATTAAATCACTTGCTTGCAAGCTATGTCAATGTGATATCACCGAGAGGCACTTGAGTATATATCTCCATCATCCGGATGGACAAATCCCACTCTTGATCCATGAGGCTAAACTAACACTTTCCAAATACCATATGACACCTTTATAATCATCTTGTTATAGTGTGATATGTTGGAGATATGCCCTAGAGGCAATAATAAATGTAGTTATTATTATATCTTTGTGTTTAAGATAAATGTTTACATTCATGCTATAACAGTATTGACCAGAAACATTAATACTTGTGTGATTTGTAAACTAAATTAGAGTCCCTGGTAAAGCCTCTTTATAATAGTAGCTTGTTGATTAATAGATGATCATAGTTTCTTGATCATGAACATTTGATATGTTGTTAATAACAAGGTCATATAATTAGGAGAATGGTATGATGGACATACTCCTATAGATAAGCGTAGCATAATGATCAAGTCATTTTAATAGTTCAATTGCTATAAGCTTTCTGATACATAGTAACCTAATTCCTTCAACCATGACATCATGCTAATCACCATCATCGGAAGGATGCTTTGATGACATCAAACACCACACCGTAACTGGGTGGCTATAAAGGTGGCATTGAGTGTTCGGAAAGTATGGGTTGAGGCACATGGATCAAGAGTGGGATTTGTCCATCCATATGACAGATAGATATACTCTGGGCCCTCTCGGTGGAATGTCACCCAATTGGCTTGCAAGCATGTCACTGGCTCACAAGGGATCACATACCATGGGAGCGAGAAAAGAGTCCTTATTAGTAAAGAGGTTGAACTAGGTATGCAGAGATACCGACGATCAAAACCTCGGATAACTAAACTATCGTGAGACAAAGGGAAATTGGTATCGTACGTAAGTGGTTCATTCGATCGCAAAGTAATCGTAGAAGTATGTGGGAGCCATATGAATTTCCAGATTCCTCTATTGGTTATTGATCGGAGAAGTGCTCGGTCATGTCCGCATAATTCACGAACCGTAGGGAGACACACTTAAGGATTCGATGTTGTTGAGTAGTTATGGAATGGTGAGTAAGAGACCGTATGTTGCTCGGGGTCTCGGATGGGATCCGGGATATCACGAGGAGATCCAGAATGGTCCGGGGAATAATATTCATATAAGGAAAGTCCTGTTTCGGAGTTGGGGAATGATTCTGGTGTTTTCACCAGGAATGTTCTAGAAGGGTCCGGAAGCTCCGGCACTCCGGAGGGAAAGGGTACATGAATGTGTCATGACAATATGGAATGGTTGCATCATGTACTAGGTCACTTGGCTGGGCAAAATAAAGGGAGAAAACAAATCCTAGTTTGAAAGTCAAACGCCAATTTGAAAAAGCCAAACGGCAAGTTTTCTTGGTGGAGGGAGAGTAGGAAACCTACTTGGGGAGGAGTTCCCCTCCCTCCACCCGCCGGCCAAGGAGGCCGTGTTGGGGGAGGACTCCCTCCTCCCAACCGGCCACCCTCCACCTATATAAGGAGGGGTAGGGCTCCCCTACCCCTCAAATCCAAAAACCCTAGCCCTCTCCTCCAAGTCGCCGGCGCCACCAACTTCTTGTGCCGCCGCCTAGGGCACCTCTAACTCGGCGAGTTGGGATGTTTCCCAAACCTAGCCACCGGCTACACCCTCCCCTTGGTGCCCTCTAAACCCTAGATCACCAAGGCCTCTCTCATACTCCACCATACTCGCTCCGGCTTAAGGCGAATCCCTGCGAGATCTCCCCTCTACTTCCGGTACCACGCCGTCGTGCTACCGGAATCGCGAGGAGATTGCTACAACCTCCGCTGCCTGCTGGAACAAGGGAGAGGAAGGTCTTAATCGAGTACCGAACGTGTGACCGACTGCGGAAGTGCTGCCGGAACGTAGCACCAGAAGGATCTTCTACACGATCTTGAGATCGGCAAGAGTACGACTACATCACCCACGAGAATCTGCTCTCGTTAACCGCTTTTGAATCTTCGAGGGTGAGTTCCTCTATCGACTCGTTGCTACAATCTAGTAGATAGATCTTGGCTTGTTTGTTTGCATGCGGTAGCAAATTTTGTTTTCCATGCTACGAACCACTACAGTGGTATCAGAGCCATCTCTATAAGTAGATCTGTTGCACGAGTAGAACACAATGGTAATTGTGGGGGTGGTGCTTTTATTATCAATTGCTTTTTGTGTAGTTTGCATCTTGCGGTATGATGGGATGAAGCGGCCCGGGCTAACCTTACATGACATCGTTCATCAGACTTTCTCCATGCTCAACAAGCAACTTGTATTGCATAAGTGGCTTTGCGGGTGTCTATCTCTCCCATCATAGTATAGATCCAATTTACAACGGGCACTTGATAGTCCAAGCATCAACGTTGTGGTTCTTGTTCGTGAGTTAGAGCAAGACTTATTGAAAGCCCCAAACCACGTAAAATATGCAAACAAAATTAGAGGAGTCTAACTTTGTTTTGCAGGGGTGTGCTGTGATGTGATATGGACATGACTGTGATTATATTTGATGTATGCAGTGTTCCTTATTGTAAGTTGGCAACCGGCAGGAGCCATATGGTTGTCTTTAAATTCCGTTAAGACCCGCGTGTCTATTCAAAGTAGTTGTAATAGTTGAAGCTGGTGGACGAGAACCATGAAATGGCGCCATTGACCTTGACGCTATACAGGTGATGATGGAGATCATGTTCGTGCTTGAAGATGGAGATCAGAAGCACAAGAAGAAAGGCCATATCATATCACATATTATGAATTGCATGTGATGTTAATCCTTTATGCATCTTGTATTACTTAGTTAACGACGGTAGCATTATAAGATGATCCCTCAAGAACACAAATTTCAAGTTTTAAATTGTTCATCCTAAGTAAGCATCGTTGCTAAAGCTCGTTGTTTCGAAGCACCACGTGATGACCGAGTGTGTTAGATTCTATGGGTGTATACAACGTGAGAAAGCCAGATTTTCTCATGCGGAAGCTAAGGTTTGATCTTGACGAGCCTAGGATTTACAGACATGGTCTCAGAACACGGATCACCGAAAGGTAAAGCATCAGTCATATAGTAGATATGATGAACCTGTTGATTGTTCGCCATTGAAGCTACATCAACTCTCGTGATGATCGGTTTTGATGTGGTGGATTTGGTTTGTGTGATCACTAAAACAATGGGAGGGATATTGTTTTGAGTGGGAGTTCACCTAGATTAATTTAACTATTAATTAGAACTCAATTTGTCATAAACTTAGTCTAAACTATTGCAAATATGTTGTAGATCAATGGCGGCCCCTACCATCAATTTTAATGCGTTCCTAGAGAAAGAAAAGTTGAAAAACAATGGAAGCAACTTTGCGGATTGGTTCCGCAATTTGAGGATTGTCCTCAATGCTGGTAATTTGACCTATGTGCTGGATGCACCGCTGGGTGAACCACCTGCAGCTACTGCTACCGATGAAGTAAAGAATGCTTACCTCATTCGGAAGAATCAGTACTCCACAGTTCAGTGTGCTATCTTGTATGGTTTGGAATCGGAGCTTCAAAAAAGGTTTGAGAACCAAGACCCACATGATATTGTCTGTGAACTCAAAATGATATTTGAGGCTCACACGATAGTTGAGAGTTATGAGGCTTCTGAAAAGTTCTTTAACTGCAAGATGGAAGAGGGCGGCTCCGTCAGTGAGCATGTTCTTAAGATGTCTGGGCAAGCAAACCAACTCCAAAGTTTGGGTATAGTGATTCCTAATGCTTTGGGGATTTACCGCGTCCTCCAATCACTACCACCAAGTTACAAGAACTTTGTGATGAACTACAATATGCAAAACATGAACAAGACATTGCCATAACTCTTCTCCATGTTGAAATCTGCAGAAGCGGAGATCAAGAAAGAGCATCAAGTGTTGTTGGTCAATAAGACCACCAAATTCAAGAAAGGCAAGTCTAACAAAAAGGGAAACTTCAAGAAGGGTGGTAAGAAATTTGCCACACCAATGAAGAAGACCAAGGCTGGGCCTAAGCCTTATACTGAGTGCTTTTACTGCAAGGGAGAAGGTCACTGGAAGCGGAATTTCCCAAAGTACTTGGCGGATTTGAAGAACGGCAACATCAAGAACAAAGGTATATCCGATATACATGTTATTGATGTGTATCTCACTAGTACTTGTAGTAGTGCCTGGGTATTTGATACTGGTTCAATTGCTCATATTTGTAACTTGAAACAGGTGTTGCAGAATAACCGGAAGCTAGCGAAGAACGAGGTGACGATGCACGTTGGAAATGGATCAAAGGTTGATGTGATCGCGGTCGGCACGCTACCTCTTCATCTACCATCGTGATTAGTTTTATACTTAAATAATTGTTATTTGGTGCCTGCGTTAAGCATGAACATTATATCTGGATCATGTTTGTTGCGAGACGGTTACTTCTTTAAGTCCGAGAATAATGGTTGTTCGATTTATATGAGTAATATGTTTTATGCACATGCACCTTTGATAGATGGTCTATTCTTATTGAATCTCGATCGTGGAAATACACATATTAATAACATTGAAGCTAAACGTTTGAAATTGAGCGATAACTCGACCTATATGTGGCACTGTCGTCGTGGTCATATTGGAGTGAAGCGCATGAAGAAACTCCATTCCGATGGACTTCTTGAATCACTTGATTTCGAATCACTTGAAAGATGCGAAGCATGTCTGATGGGTAAAATGACTAAGACTCCATTTTCTAGGATGATGGAGCGAGCTACGGACTTATTGGAAATCATACATACCGATGTGTGTGGCCCAATGAGTGTAGCATCGCGCGGTGGTTATCGTTATGTTCTTACCTTCACGGATGACTTGAGTAGACATGGGTATATCTATTTCATGAAACATAAGTCCGAAACTTTCAAGAAGTTTAAGGAATTTCAAAGTGAGGTAGAGAATCAACGTAACAAGAAGATTAAATTTCGACGTTCTGATCTTGGAGGTGAATATCTAAGTTACGAGTTTGGTGAGCATTTAAAGAAATGCGGAATACTTTCACAATTGACACCGCCGGGAACACCACAGCGTAATGGTGTGTCCGAACATCGTAATCGAACTCTCTTAGATATGGTTCGTTCTATGATGTCACTTACAGATTTACCGCTATCGTTTTGGGGTTATGCATTAGAAACAACCGCATTCACTTTAAATAGGGCACCATCTAAATCCGTTGAAACGACACCGTATGAATTATGGTTTGGGAAGAAACCTAAATTGTCGTTCCTTAAAGTTTGGGGTTGCGAAGCTTATGTAAAGAAGTTACAGCCGGACAAGCTTGAACCCAAAGCGGAAAAAATGCGTCTTCATAGGATACCAGAAGGAAACTATTGGGTAACCTTCTATCATAGATCCGAAGGCAAAATCTTTGTTGCTAAGAATGGATCCTTTCTAGAGAAAGAATTTCTCTCGAAAGAAGTGACTGGAAGGAAAGTAGAACTCGACAAGGTTGTTGAACCTTCTATCAAACTTGCGAGTAGCGCAACACCAATAAGAGAGGGAGCTAATGATGATGATCATGAAACTTCGGTTGAAGTTGCTACAGAACCTCGCAGGTCAACGAGAACTCGTACCACTCCTGATTGGTATGATCCCGTTATGAGTGTCATGTTGGTGGACAACACCGATGACCCTGCGACATATGAGGAAGCGATGATGAGCCCAGATTCCAATAAATGGCAAGATGCCATGAAATCCGAGATTGGATCCATGTACGAAAACCAAGTATGGACTTTGGTGGACATACCGGATGGCCGGAAGGCTGTCGAGAACAAATGGATTTTCAAGAAGAAAACAGATACTGATGGTAATGTTACTGTCTATAAAGCTCGACTTGTCGCAAAAGGGTTTTGACAAATTCAAATGATGAGACTTTCTCACTAGTAGCGAAGCGAAAGTCTGTGAGGATTATGTTAGCAATCGCTACATATTACGATTATGAGATATGGCAGATGGATGTCAAAACGATGTTCCTCAATGGAGACATTGATGAAGAGTTGTATATGATGCAACCCAAAGGTTTTGTCAATCCTAAAGATGCTAGCAAGGTATGCAAACTTCAACGGTCCATATATGGATTGAAGCAAGCATCCCGAAGTTGGAATCAACGTTTTGATAAGGTAATCAAAAGTTTTGGTTTTATACAAACTTATGGAGAATCTTGTATTTACAAGAAAGTGAGTGGGAGCTCTGTAGAATTCTTAATACTATATGTAGATGACATATTGTTGACTGGGAATGATGTAGACCTTCTTAATAGTGTCAAAGAATATTTGAATAATATTTTTTCAATGAAAGATCTTGGCGAAGTAGCTTACATGTAAGATCCCTCCTTTGTAAAGGAAAGGATCCATGTGATTGCAATGCTAGTCCATGGATCAATGCTAGCATCCACAGTTTAAGATGAAGTACATAGAAACAAAGGTCATTATTACAAGTCATTCCAGAGACAAACATAGTCTTTACAACTCCATGGCCATAGGCCTAGTACAAGAGTTTAAATATGTAATAAGATAAATAAGTCTTCATCTTCATGTGCCACAGGCAAGCATGTTGAGTGTAGACTCATGACTCCTAATCATCATCAGAATATCCTGCAACATCACAAGTTACAGCCACAGTGGGTCAATACATTGGAATAGTATTGACAAGTGATACCTTAGTAGAATATTGGTGGACTAGATACTATATGCATTTTGGCTAAGTGTATCTTATGTTTGCTTTGCTCAAAATAGGTTTTACCTATTAGTTGAAAACACTAAGTTTTTCTTTGAAAAAAACTTTCCCAAGGAACCACCAATAGACATTGGGGTCCTTCACCCTTGTTCAACCACAAGTTTTTACTTAGAAATTGGGATGAGGAGATTCCTGATAGCTTCCATGTCTTGATGCTCAAGTTGTCCAATACCATGGACATGGCTAAGTACTTAGATTCTTCCATCTGCAGAGGTTGTGCACTTTCCCCACAAGACTTGATTTTCACCAAGACAGGACCTTTCAGAAGCCTTCCCTTAGACCAAATGGACGCGTTTCAACCTATCATCCCACTACCACCAACTGTCCAAATGACTAAGTTATTGGAACCTATGTGATCCAGGCAGAGCCCATATTGCCAAGTAGATGCACTAGAAGCTTCTTAACATTTGGCCTCTCAAATCCCTTTGTTCCTGGGTGGCTTTCCACAAGTGAGATACACAAGGTAAACCATAGAAATGGCCTTGTGTAACCACTCAACATAAACCATTCCTTCCATTCCACCCATGTGTTTCATTCACTTAGTTGTTTTATTAAGCAAAACACAAGTCCAAAGACTTAGAAATATTTTATCATAGCATTAATATTTAACCACCCTTGGTTGTTACTAGCTAGGCTAAGCATGGCATTGATGAGAATTCTTAACTTAGAAATTTCTAGCAATTCTACAACTACTAGGATTTCCCAAGCATAACATATAGATCAAAAATATCCATGCAAGTCTAGCAAATATTTCTAATGCATAGTTGAAAAACATAGGAATAAAATCATGTAGTACCACTTGCCTTGGTAGTTTTTAGAGTAGCTACAATCCTCACAATCACTATTTGCACCAAAATCTACACATGAAATAATAGCACCAAAATCACATACAAAATAAATACAAGCAAAAAATATATGGATGCATGCATAATGCCATGTGATGATTTTCTACACCAAACAAGACAAGTGCACAGTATTGGTTCATAAACAAGTTCAAAACTTGCCAAACAAACTTTATTTGAACATTAAAACATTATTCAAGTAATTATTATACCCAAATTATGCCTACAAATGTTTCTGCAAAAAACCCATTTTAACCGAAACAAAACATTAAACACATTGCATAAATGGAAAGGGCTTTCTCTCCTGATTCCATTGATATAAAATTTGTCAAATTTGGACGTGGGAATCAAAAGTTATGAATTAAACAAGTTTAAACATTTAATAGATCAAATTTCTGATTTTAAATCTAACTCGCAGCCACGCGGCGCTATCTGATTGGCTGGTACCGCTTCGCGCTGGATCGC